>CM055266.1:119526568-119862443 GCA_029237695.1 Conchocele bisecta
ATACATGTACATACTCACTCACCACCATAACCATAGATACATACATGCATACTAACAGATACATACATATATAAACATATATATGCATATATATACACTCAAAAACAACACACATAACAAATCCCCTTCTTGGAATATTGTCACATCTCCATACATAAGTACAACTATGAGTAAGAGAGATCTGATGTGCCTGTGTTATTCCACTTATAAAATAAAAGGAATTAATTGTAGGTTGTAAATGGTCTATAAATCACTATGGTCATTAAAAATATATAATCTTTGAACTCAATGATTGTAGTTCTTATATGGAAGAAGGGCCAACTCAGTGATGAAGTTCAAATTGGAAAACGGGTTAATTCAATGATGGAGGTCTCAATGGAAGAAGGGGGCCTACTAACTGATGGAGTTTACATTGGAAAAAGGGCCAACATAATGATGGTGTTCTCAGTAGAACGGGGCTAACTTAGTGATGAAGATTTGTCTCAATGATGGAGCAATTTATTTATGGAGGTCTCAGTGGGAAAAATAAGGCAATTCATGTATGGAAAAAAGGTGCTAACTCAATGATGGAGTTTCGGTGGAATAAGTGGTCTAATCAGTGATGAAGGTCTCAGTGGAAGATAGGGGCTAATTAAATGATGGAGTTTTTGGTGGAATAAGGGGTCTACTCAGTGATGAAGGTCTCAGTGGAAGATAGGTAGGGGCTAACTTAATGATGGAAGTTTCAATGGAAGATAGGGGCTAATTTAATGATGGAAGTTCCAGTGTGAATAAGGGGTCAACTCAACGATGGCGTTCTCAGTGGAAGAAAGTACTTGATACAGTGATGGCGTTCTTAGTAAGTTAACTTAATGATAGAGTTCACAGTGTAAGAAGGGGGCTAACCTAGTAATGGAGTTCCCAGTGGAATACAAGGCTAACTCAGTGATGGAGTTCTCAGTGGAAGAGAGGGGCCAACTTATACAATGATAGAGCTTTCAGGCTAGGGATATTTACATTATATCATCTATGTTTCATCTTTTGATATCTTTAAGCATGTCAACCAATTACCAACCATACAAACATCTCAGTAAAATATACAATATACATAGAGATGTGACAACAAATACCCAAGTAAGGGTACACATTAAGACTGTTTGATTGTTGTTAGGTACATTTTGTAATTTGCTCAATGTGTAACATATGTCGATCACAATTATTATTATATATCAATGTCAATCACAATCGCCACATGAGATATTGACCATAATAATTGAAATTACATTTCTATTTGTAAAATAATAAACATTACAAAAGTGAACATGTAACGCAACCGTTCCAAATAGGTATAATAGGGTGTATTATAGACAACATTAGTTAATATCTTATGTTTTTAAAGTGGCATGTAAGTAAATACTGTCGTACAATGCCATGTGAACAAATACATAGTGGTTAAAGATGGGCAATCGAGGTTAGCATTTCAGTTATTTCGTTTTAACGAATTTCAATTCGTTCTAACGCATTCCAATTCGTTCTAACGCATTCCAATTCGTTCTAGCCAATTAGAATTCGTTACAACGCATTCCAATTCGTTCTAACGATTTCCGAATTAAATTATTTCGTTTTAACGCATTCCAATTCGTTCTAACGAATTCGAATTCGTTCTAATGCATTAGAATTCGTTCTAACGATTTCAACTTTTTCGTTCTAACGAATTCGAATTCGTTCTAACGATTTCAATTATTTCGTTCTATCGCATTCGAATTCGTTCTAACGATTTCAATTATTTCGTTCTAACGAATTTGAATGCGTTAGAACGAAATAATTGAAATCGTTAAAATGAATTGGAAATCATTATCTAGAACGAAATGGAATGCGTTCTAACGAATTCGAATTGGTTAGAACGAATTGGAATGCGTTAGAACGAATTGGAATACGTTCTAACGAATTAGAATTCGTTAGAACGAAATCAAATTTGTCAGCACATTTTTTTCTCTTCTCATGTCCCTTATAAAGCTCCGTAAGCTACGGACGGTACGGGAGTAATTACAAGAGTTACCGTTCGCAACTAGGGGATTGTCCTATTTTTGAGCTCTTCGAAATGCACTTTCCTGTGTTTTACGGCATTTAAATTCAGACTTCAGCTGGGGCCAATTGTATAAACCTTGGTTAAATTAACCACTGGTTAGCGCCTAACCACTGGTCAAATTTTAACCAGGGTGGTTAGTTAACCAGACTGGTTAACCGTTTGTATAAAACCCAATTAACCAAACCAGTGCAAGTCGTCCCACAATGCATTACAATACTAATTCATGTTCCGAGTATTTTCGCGGCATCTGTCATTGCGTCAGAACGGGTTATTGTAAACATAAACACTAATCACAGGCGGCGGAACGGGAAATTTATTGGGGGGGGGGGGGGGGGGGCAATAGTAAGGGTCCGATTTTTCCAGGGGCATGCTCCCCCTGAAATTCTTGACATCTAAGAGGCGTGAAACGCCATTTCCTGCATCCTCAGGGCCCAGTCCTGAGGACCCAAATGGCCCGATGTTACTAGATGGGTTCGGGGGCATGCTCCACCGTAAATTTTGAAAATGTAAGAGGCGTCAAACGCCATTTCCTGCATTCTCAGGTCCCAGTCTTGAGGACCCAAATGGCATGGATGCTGCTAGAAGGGGGGTGGGGGTCCGGGGCCATGCTCCATCGGAAATTTTTGAAATCTAGGAGGAGCGAAACGCTATTTCCCGCATTCTCAGCAAGTTGGAGGATGACAATATGTGCTTTATTACAGAAGTATTGGAACACAATTATTTGGGGGGGGGGGGGGGGTGGGGGGGAGCAATGCACCCCCACTTCCGCCGCCCCTGCTAATGCCCTTGTCTCATTAAAATATGCCCATAACGACGTGTTGTTTACAATTGAAAATGGCGGCTCACGATTTTAATTTGCTCATATCGGGCCGTATTAAAAATTGACGGCAATACCCATGTATTTACTATATTTCCGTCTGTCTTACGAGTATATATGGTTAGTGCCGTTATAGACAAGACGTATTTCTAGACAAGGGCCCTGTATAAGGAGGCTCTAGGAGCATTTCTAAGTAAAAGTTTGGAACCTGACTTTTTAACATAATTAAGGTATGCTGAATTCGACTAGCCCTGTTCCCAAGCTGAATTTTGAGTTTTTTACCGTCTAATTAGCATAAACAAAATGGCTGCCAAATTGACAATTTTCGGCACTTTCTTGGGACAGGCACTACTATACCATTTAAATAAATGCACATTGTTCACATGTACGCATCTTACATCTTAGAAATGTCCCTAATAAAATTTGTAAAATGCCCAATTATAATAACAGAGTATATATAACAACAACAACAACAACAAGAGAGATATGATGTCACCGACTCAACATCTGACGTCATTTATTACCAAAATTCCACTTTTTTTACTTGTAGTAAACTGTATATAGCGTATCGCATTGGTCCCTGAATGCATCATCGCTAGCATTTATACTTATGCTACTACGTGTAATATCGGATTTGGAAGAGATCACAGTTCAGTGGCGCATTACCGAAACACGATTGTTTGGCATACACTGTATATATTTAGTATTTCATTTTTAATACATACTAAATATAAACTTAATGGTGTTGTTCTAGTGACGTACATTTACCAAAATTCTTGTTTGCGGGCTACAATGGATCCCGTGATTAGCTTGAAGAGGCCGTCACCTGTAGACTACAGCCAGTGCATTTTCTGCCAAGCGCAAGCCAGAACAAACCTGAGTGAAGCAACTGAAAATGGACTCACAACAGTCAGGCATGCAGCCTGTAGCAGAAAGAAGCTGAGGGACTCCACAAATATAGACTTAATTGATCGTCTTGAGAATGCATTAGGTTCTGCCACAACCGTATCTCTTGTGTGGCACAAAATGTGCTATGCCCACTTCACGGACAAGAGTAAAATAGAACGTCTTCAGAGGACTCAGACTGAGTATTCAACAGAGGGAGCAGGTTGCAGTTCAGGTGTTCCAGGTGGTACATGTAACAGGCGTTCATTACGAAAAGGTGTGCAGCCAGTCAACTGGAGCCTTTGCATTTTCTGTCAAACTGCGAATAAGAAGGCACGACTGATCTCCGTCATGACTAAGCAAATGAGTGATCAAACAATTCAAGCCTCTAATCTTGACTACAAAGTTGGCATTCGACTGGCAGGAGTTATTGACCTAATTGCAGCTGAAGCCAAATATCATCTGCATTGTCTTAGCGCATTTAACAGGTCTACCTCCAAAACAAAGCAGGAGTCAGCAAATACAGACCTTGCTATGATATGGCTTTGCCAAGAGCTCTATCAATCAGCTGGCAAAGGACATGTGATTCTTCTGGATGATGTATGGGAAAGGTATAAGGAGCTAACTGTGGAATCTTCAACCATGATTCAGCAGTCCTATCAAAGCAGAAGAGGAACATTCAAGAAAAAGTTGCAGTCACAGCTTGGGGACATTTTCAATTTCTTACAACCTCTTGACAGGTGTATATCGGAACGAAAAACCGTATTGATTCCCATTAAGTACCAACCAAAAGCAGTTTTGCAGATGGAAGCAGACACACAGGAGAGTGAGGAAAAGTTAGCCTTTCCTAAATATGAGCCCCAGGACGACATTTTTCTTTCACTTGTTCATGTAGCTCTGAAAGTCCGTGGAGACATAATGGAAACTCCAGGACACAAAGGGTTCTCTGTCAGTGAAGAAGATGCTATAGCATGCATTCCAGATAGTCTATATATGCTACTGAGACTGATCGTCGGTGGACAGGCATCTCTTGAAGATGATAGCCCTGGGAAGAATGAAGAACATGTCCGGAGCAGAGTTCTGAGTGTGGCACAAGATTTAATCTACTGCGTCAGTGGTGGCAAGAAATGGACTCCAAAACATGTTGGTCTTGCAAGTACTCTTCATCAAGCTACACGGTCAAAATATCTAGTACGATTATTCAACAAGGCAGGGCATTGCCTGAGTTATGAACAGGTGTTGTAAGTAGACACTTCCCTGGCTGAGAGCACTCTCAAATCATTGGACCAAGCAACTGGTGCCGTCATTCCACCAAACATTGTGGCAAATAAATTCATCCACTACACCTGTGATAACATTGACATCCTTGATGAAACACTTGATGGAAAGAATACTTTCCATGCAACTCAAATGGCAGCATGGCAACGAGGCCAAACAACTGATGTTTCTCTTAAAAATCTCGAGCTATCCACAAGACATACTTTGATTGTGCCAAATGCCCTGGAGGAGCTGCATCCTGTCAGTATAAATCATGGAACATGCAAGCCAATATTCACAGCACCCGTCGACAAAGCATGCTTCAGCAAATCTGAGGAGGACAATGAGTATGCAAGAAAGGCAAAAGCTACAGAACTAGCTTTCTTCTTGCGCCGTCAAAATGCAGAGATAAAATCTTCTTGGACAGTATTCAATCAGTCATTGCCATCAGAGGAACCAGAACAGACAGCAGTAGGATATTTGCCTATACTCCTTGCTCCCGCTCATGAATTGGATACTTTGAATACCACCGTGAAGAGATGCATGGCAATATCTTCACATTTTGGACAGGAACACAGTCCTCACAGTCGACCAAGCGCTGTACTGCAGACTTATGGAGCTAAAGTGGTCTGTTCCAGAAAACCAGGATAAGTTAATACCTCGCCTTGGTGGCCTTCACGTATCGATGAACTTCCTCAAGGCGATAGGACATCATATGAATGGTTCCGGACTAGCTGAAGTGTGGGTGGAGAGTGGACTACTCGGACAAGGCACTGTAGAACGTGTTTTGACAGGAAAGGCATACAACAAAGCTTTGAGGGCACACAAACTGACTTTGCAAGCTCTGTGGCGTCTCCTTATGCCAAGCCTTCTCTCCTTTGTTGCAAAGGCGGACGAGGACTGTCATGTTTGCATTTCCAGGATGGCTGCTGATGACGACCCGCAGAATATTCCTGAACTGATAACATTTTTGGATCAGGAAAAGTTCAGGAAGTTCCTGGATGAATTTGTTGAGAGTAGATCTGATGATGTGAACTTTAGCTTCTGGTGGCAATATATGGGCATGGTCAGTTTTATCAGAGTTCCAAAGAGGCAATTTTGTTGTCAAGAGATCTGCTCACAAGTTCAGCCAAGTTGATCCTGACCAAGCCATGGAATGGATAAACGGCACAGGCAAAAAAGGAGGTGGTATCATTGGTATCACCAAGACGACATCAGCTCTGTGTAGGTGGACACTCTCCTTTAACCTGAGATCGCACATAGCAGAACAAACCCATGGAATGTACAGTCTCGACCGTGGGAGTACATACCTTCACAACGAAGCAACCAAATCACGACAAACGAGAGACAATGATGACGAGAGTTCTTTACTTTCCACTTTCCAAGGATTCAGTGCGTTCTCATCAGTATCACAAAACATTGCTACGAATGACCTAGCAACAGAGTCAATTCAAGAATCACTACTACGTGCCAAGGAGCTTGGAAAAGAAGAATTCAAGACATTTGTTCAGGACAGGTTGATCGTGGCTGAGCAATGTGATAAGCCAGATGTTTCATTCCATGAACCTCTGCGCAGGAATAACGCCCCAACATGTGTCACTTTATATGAAGTGGTTAAACACTCAAAGGACAAAGACAAGAAAAATGTTCTGAAGGCAGACAGAAATGTCCTCCGACGTCTAATTACTGCCTATGAGGCGGATCGGCCAGTTGATTTGCCATCTGTACTCAAGCATGAGCTTCTTCCGGTCCCTGTATCCCTTGCCGAAATGAATGGTACACTACGCACTGGAAACAAGTCGGTACTTGCTAACGTGATAACAGAAGACATAGACTGTCCCGAGACAATTCAACTTCATGACACATCATCTTGCCTTATCATTGATGGACAAGCATTGGTAGTAGCTCTTGGAAAGCCTGATGATGCTGTGACCTTTGGAGATCTGGCCGACACGTACGTGAAAACAGTGATGAAAGCAGGTTCCAAATATCAAAGAATTGATATTGTGTCCGACAGATACAGGGAAGAAACAATTAAGGGTACAACCAGAACGCGGCGCAGTAAAGCAGCACGGCCAATCAGACGGCTTGTGGAAGGTCGTGATGTACCTCTTTCAAAGAACTGGTCAAATTTTCTGTCACTAGCTGATAATAAAGCAGATCTAGCAAATTTCTTGTCTGAGGAACTGTGTTCCCAGGCGCCTAAGAGTAAAGAAATTGTAGTTGCCGGTGGATTTAGAGAGGAACTCGAGGTCAAGTCATCAAAAGGTACAACTGGTTTGACACCTCTGAAATCCACACATGAAAAGCGGACACAAGATTGGTGCTGCATGCCGTCCACAGCCAGTTTAATACAGTTGTTGTGTCTTCCAGGGACACTGATGTTCTCCTGCTTCTGGTATCCCACTTTCAACGTATGCAATGTGAGCATCTCTGCATGATGTCGAGCACATCTAAGAAACGGCGGTATATACCCATTGATGCAGTTTTCAACAAACTACCAAGAGGCTCAGCAGCATCCTTGCTAGCATTTCACGCATTAACTGGGTGTGACACCACCTCGTACATCGCGAATCACACCAAACGATCATCATGGACGGTCTTCGAAGAGCACCATGAATTGCTGAAGAACTTGGGCATTGGTGAACTCACAGAGGAAACCATCAAATCTTCAGAAACATTTGTCTGCAGAATATACAATGTGCACAGAACAGACTCTGTTGATGCAGCACGGCATTTATTGTTCTCCAAGATGGGCAAACCAGAAGCCATGGCCCCAACAAATGATGCGCTCCGTTTCCATTTGATGAGAGTACACTATCAAGTGATGATATGGAGAAATGCCCATTGCCCCACACCTGAGCTCCCTGCACCGTCTGAAATGGGATGGAGACTTGGGAAATCAGGACTGCAGCCCATACTGATGGCATTGAGTCCCATTCCAGACAGTTGCCTCGAGATGGTAGCCTGTGCATGTGCACGCTGCAAATGCCGGAAATCAGGATTACGATGCACGTCAATGTGTGCATGCCAGCAACAGATTGATGATCAGATTCATTGCATGAATACAATGTGATTTGCCTAAAAGATATTAGGCATTCCTGAAAACGGTTTATGCTAACTGAAATTTGTTCACGTAGCAGCATGATAGAACTTTGTATAATAGGACAAAATCAGACCGCATGGTTTCGTGTATATAATTGACACTTTGACGATAGCTTTTTGTTGTCTTAAATGAAAATGACTATTTCTCATATTTAAAAGAATAGCAGACCACAGATCAGCATGAACATTTAACTTGCTTAGAACTAGAGATGGATTCTGGATGAGCATATTTATGATTACAGACTAGCAACTTTAACTTCTATATTTTATTAATAAACATCTGTAACCCTAAAAACCTTAAAGAAAGTGCTTCAAATATTTCTTAATCATTTTTCTTGACCCTCAAAACATAGGTCTAGACATCTCATTTGTCAAGTTTGCCTGCATAATAATAAAGTTACAGCAGAAAATATATTTCTAATTAGCATAATAATAGATTTTTGGCATTTTACACATTTTATTAGCCTGTACCTTTGATCTATTGCTCAAGGGACATTTCTAAGATGCATACATGTGAACAATGTGCATTTATTTAGATGGTATAGTAGTGCCTGTCTCAAGAAAGAGCCCAAAATTGTCAATTTGGTAGCCATTTTGTTTATGCTAATTAGATGATCAAAAACTCAAAATTCAGCTTGGGAACCGGGCTAGTCGAATTTGGCATACATTAATTAAGTCAGGTTCCCAACTTTTACTAAAAAATGCTTCTAGGATGCACATTTCTAAGAAATACGTCTTGTCTATTATGACTATATATGGTTAGTACCGTCGAATATAAAACGACTTGCTTACAAACGGCATAATTACCGCTGTGATTACTATGACGTCACTATTACATAATATGACGTCAGTATTTCACTGCCAGTCTACGTCATGTTATCAGGAGGCTCAATGAAAAATCTAAAGATTTATTGGTGGGCGGAGAGTGGTTTCATGATCACGGTGTTCAGCACACATGGTAGGGATGTCATACCTGCGAACTTTAGCATGTTCAGGGAGTTTTGTAATTGGTATACCCCTGCCCACCTCCCTGACATAATGAGAGTCGGGGGGGGGGGGTATCCTTTAGCCCCTGCTCACTCCTCTAGTTAATGTAAGCTTGCAGGTATGACGTTCACACACGAAAGGATTGAAGAAAAGCAAACAAAACAGTAGGACATTTATCCAAAAAGTACATGACACGCATAGAGAACAACCCAAAATTTGAACTAATTTTCAGCACTATAATAGGGCACATATCTTCACTTCTGAATGGGCTGTTTATACTATAGTATGTGGACCTTGATCTGATAAAATTACCCTTATTGGACGGTGCTTGTTAGGCATGTATTTTGGCTGTGACTGGAGAAATGGTGCTTATGGAATGTGTGACGTGTAGCTCCTGATCAAACAATAAATGGCATCGTTAAATGAAGCTGATCCCTCACTGTCAGCCTTGATAATAAAAATAAAACACAAGTCCTCAGTGACCTTGACCTTCAAAACAAAGCACCATCCCCAGACAAATATGTATTATCAAATTCGGTGAAATGGTTCAGGAGTTATTGAAAAATGATGGTCTTACTAACGTACGTATGTACGTACTTGTACAGTACATAGATTAACGTTATATCCCCTATTGGCGAGGGGATAATGACCTACTCCTGTAGCCTGATAATGATTTATATTGTTTACTAGAAGAATGATGTCAGTTTGGTTGATGGAATGGTGAACAGTGCAGAAGAACAGGCTGATCTAGATATACACTGGTCGCAAAATACATATGCCCCATTTTTCCATTCACAGCCATATATACGACCCAGTGAATGACATGAAAATAGTAAACAAAATATATATTATTGAAAACATTACTAGAGTTGCAAACTTGTGCAACTAGTTTTGCAAAAAAATAGCTGTCATATTTCTCGCAGATGTAGTCACAGGACAAACTTAAGGTCATAGAAAGATACACTTGCCTTCAATTTTTGTTTCATAAGAGTGTACACGCTCAATTGTATCCATGCAGTTTCACCACTTCGAGCTGATACAAACAGAAATACTATGACAGTGCAACAAATACTATTTTGTGCAATACATCATAGACAGATGTGAGTAGCTACATGTTCATTATATGATATGTTCTACTTCACATTTTGCGTTCTTTGTCAAACGACAGAACAGGGGAAACTGGCTAATGGCTGGAACACACAAAGATGGCCAACTTGGCCACTCCATATGCCGTAACAAAGCAGTGTTCACATATATGTTCACATATATGTTATACATATATTCCATCACATTTACGAAGCAATAATTATATCTTTGAACCGAACGATGATCAGGTATAGAACGGGTCCTTAAGGTATTACAGTGTTTGTGTTGATTATACATGTACAGTATACAAGTGCATGTAACATGCTGAAAATATATTTTAATACAGTTCTTAAAGAGTTTCAAGCAGGTATATCTGTGTGTTATCTGCAGCAAAGTGGTGGTCAGTAGTAACCATGAATTGGTAAAAGGGATTACATAACTACTCCCATGGTTTTCCATAAATCTATGACGCAATAGGCCTACAACATAGTTCAATTTATTCTGAAATTTCCTGGAGTTGATGTTTACTATATCGGCAGCCGCGAGCGGACATTCAAATTAACTGACAAATGATTTATGACCAGTGACAAGCTGCGCCCGAATTCATACAACATCGAGTGACATATCTCAACTGTTTCTGCACATCTTCGAAAGTACCATCCGAGACGCTTTAACCCTTATACCGCTACTCACTACATGTTTTTGATGATAAAAATTGAAAATAAAAAATAAACAGCAGACGACAAAAAAATAAGATTGCGGTCTAAGAGTTAATAACCATATATAAAGTCTGAGAGTATCTTGCACCACAGAATCCAATATAGTCAGTGAAATTGTTTGAAGTTTGGTGCTCAAAAGTTTAAACTAGATCATGGTGTTGCTGACACAGGTGGAAGACTCGGACCTATGACACCAAAAAAATGCCTATTAAAAAAAAATCCCATTACCCCACCCACTTGGTCTCGTACAGTACTATACGTTATATCAAGGTGAGCATAAATAGCGCTATTATAGAAAGAGCCCTCTTTTTTCCGGCTCGCACAAACACAATAAACATCGATTAAATGTATGAAATATGTCTCTGGCAATCGATAAAGGTATTAGGTGTGTGAATATACTCACTTCAAATCGCTGTTTCAAGTATTTATTGAGTTATTCGCGTTTTGATTACCCCATCCAAAGCGAAAGTTGCGTGTACGAAAGAATCTCACACATAATCGGAGGCCGTCCGGCTGGATTATCGGTCATATTTGGCCGATAGCTGATCGCCAGCTCAAACTAAAGTCGTGCACCATGATCATATACATTAGAGACTCCAACCATACAAAGTTCGTCCAATTGTGATCGTTCGCCGATCTAAAAAACACTTTTTTCTAATTTTATTGACTTTCATTCATGATTCGCGTACTATCAGATTATGTCTTCCGGAAACCCTGAAAAGGGAAAGTCCTCGCGTCTATTTTTAGGTTTAACCAATCAGAGATGTTCTTACATAGACGCTTCGGTGGTTGTATTATGGAAGATAGTGCATTGACCCAGTTCGAGATAATGAACGACATTATAGAAAAAAGTGTTTTTTAGATCGGCGAACGATCACAATTGGACGAACTTTGTATGGTTGGAGTCTCTAATGTATATGATCATGGTGCACGACTTTAGTTTGAGCTGGCGATCAGCTATCGGCCAAATATGACCGATAATCCAGCCGGACGGCCTCCGATTCTGTGTGAGATTCTTTCATACACGCAACTTTCGCTTTGGATGGGGTAATCAAAACGCGAATAACTCAATAAATACTTGAAACAGCGATTTGAAGTGAGTATATTCACACACCTAATACCTTTATCGATTGCCAGAGACATATTTCATACATTTAATCGATGTTTATTGTGTTTGTGCGAGCCGGAAAAAAGAGGGCTCTTTCTATAATAGCGCTATTTATGCTCACATTGATATAACGTATAGTACTGTACGAGACCAAGTGGGTGGGGTAATGGGATTTTTTTTTAATAGGCATTTTTTTGGTGTCATAGGTCCGAGTCTTCCACCTGTGGTTGCTGATGGCATATTCATTCCTCTTCCCAAGTTCTCATCATATGGTTTCCTGAAAAATATAAATTAAAAAATATGATACAACTAGTTGAATAAAATTTATATTTAAAGACAGCAATTTGAATAAAGTAGACATCTTATCAAATCCAGTGATTACTTAAAAAATATTCAGTGGTAAAATGAAAGAACAGCATTTCTTTCATTTTACCACTGCACATTACATAACGTAAACAAATCAACAACCCATTTGCAAAAATAAAACTAGACAAAAGTATATCGCAATGTACCCATTTTGAATTTCCAAATTTCAAGGTCTGAAATGGGTAGATAATCAATGAGCCGGAAATCAAATGAAAAATCACTTTGCGGATGTATGTACAAACCGTAACTTGCATTATAAGTAATTAAGCCACATACCAAATCTCAAGTCTCCATCTATCATAGTTGTGAATAGTACAGGGCACACAAATTCCACTCGTCCGCTCGTCCTGGCGAGGGGAAATGCCAGCAGGACGAGTGGAAATTTCAATTTTTGTAATGTAGATTTCTTAATTTTGCCATTCCTGTCAAAGGACGAGTAAAAATTTCAAGAATTTTGGTGCCCTGTAGTAACTCTTGCAATCTACTCTTGTTACTGTACTGCACATCTACGGACGGTAGGGGAGTAGATTGCAAGAGTTACTGTTCGCAACTACATGTAGATCTATCATGTCTGTTATGGTTTAAAAGTTGTACCTCTGACAAGAAAACGTGATGGACATACATGTATGGACGTGAGACGTATGTACGAACGGACACTTGTGACAAACAGAATATACCCTTCCCCCCAAAAAAAAAAGTGTGTACAAATTAGTTGCGGGAAGTAACTCTGCAGAATACTCTGTGTACGGACGATACGGGAGTATTCTAGAGTAACTTCTTGGTACTACATACAAATCTGCATGGATTTAGAAATCTACAATAGTCATTTATATACACAAAATCTTTTAAATGTATTAAATAAAATTTATATCAATTTTGGGCTAGTTGTGGGAAGGAACTCTGCAAAATACATGTACATAACTCTGGGTACGGACAATACGGGAGTTACATAATATGGTATTCTTCTGCAGAGTTATTTCCCGCAACTAATGTTGGGTATACAACAATTTTGTTGGGGGGGGGGGGGGGGAGCTTACCTATTACCTGTATCTTGTAATATTCTGTGTATCTCCACGTTATCCCTCGGCTTTCGACACTGCTTGCCAGCCATGGCCCTAGCTACAATATGCGTAGCGGTAATGACTATTCATTCTACCATGGCCCATGCTTCATCATGTTCATGAAATAATAATACTTTGCTTTGTTTTCAAACTCCATACACGTTTCTTAATGTCCATAAACAATAATAAGTTGTAGCTGCTAAAATTGACAGTCACTGAATCAGCCATAAAGTCCGTGAAACTGCCTTCTAAAACACAGACACTGATCGTGTGTATTGAATGTTATATAGTGACGTAACACTGATACTGCGGCTGGATGTATAAATAGATTGTCAATGCGGTAAAAATAAAACTTATTTAATCAATGTGGAGCGAATTTACAGAAAGGCTGCCATTTTGTTTTCTCCGAAGAGCCTGGTTAAAATTTAACCAGGCTTCTTTAGGTCGGTTAAATTTAATTTATGCAATCGCTAACCAATACTTTAACCAAATATTTAACCTAACCACGGATTTAACCAGTGGTTAGCATTTAACCAAGGTTTATACAATTGTCCGCACAGGTGGAAGACACCTATGACACCAAAAAAATGCCTATTAAAAAAGAATCCCATTACCCCACCCACTTGGTCTCGTACATTACCATCTTATATAAAGAAAGGTGGATAACATTGTGGCCATTATAGAAAGAGCCCTCTCGTTTCCGACTCGCACAAACACAATACACATCGATTAAATGTATGATTTCTGTCGCTGGCAATCGATAAAGGTATTAGGTGTGTGAATATATTCACTTCAAATCGCTCTTTCCAGCATTTATTCAGTTATTCGCATTTTGTATACCTCATCCAAAGCGAAATTTGCGTGTACGAAAGAATCTCACACAGAATCGGAGGCCGTCCGGCGTGGATTATCGGTCATATTTGACCAATAACTGATCGCCAGCTCAAAAACACCTTTTTTCTACTTTCATTCATGATTCGCGTACTATCAGAGTATGTCTTCCGGAATCCCGAAATAGGTTGAATGACGTCATTACAGTTTAGATTTAGCCAATCAGAGATGTTCTTTACATTATGTATTATGGAAGATGGTGCATTGACCCAGTTCCAGATAATGAACGAAATTAGACAAAAAAGTGTTTTATAGATCGGTGAACGATCACAATTGTACGAACTTTGTATGGTTGGAGTTTCTAATGTATATGCTCATGGTGCACCGCTTTAGTTTGAGATGGCGATCAGCTATCGGCCAAATATGACCGATAATCCACGCCGGACGGCCTCCGATTCTGTGTGAGATTCTTTCGTACACGCAACTTTCGCTTTGGATGGGGTAATCAAAACGCGAATAACTCAATAAATACTTGAAACAGCGATTTGAAGTGAGTATATTCACACACCTAATACCTTTATCGATTGCCAGAGACATATTTCATACATTTAATCGATGTTTATTGTGTTTGTGCGAATCGGAAAAGAGAGGGCTCTTTCTATAATAGCCATATTTATACACACCTTCTATAAATAGAAGATGGTAATGTACGAGACCAAGTGGGTGGGGTAATGGGATTTTTTTAATAGGTATTTTGTTGGTGTCATAGGTCCGAGTCTTCCACCTGTGATTGGCCGCTGGTGGTAAACTGGGATCTATGTAAACTCACCCCCCTCCGCCCCTGGTCTGCAGCTACATTTGCATGTCCCCACCAATTTATTGGGTGAGGGTGGGGGCATTACGTTTTACACCGGTCCGTCCGTGCGTCACTGCGTCAGTGAGTCCGAATATGTTCTTTTAAGTAATAACTCCTTAACTGGGGACTTATGTTTACCTTGTGTGTAAGGCAAATGCGTTTAAGTTTATAATCTTTTCTCAATAGCTCCTTAACGGCTTCAACAATTTCAATAATATTTGCCCACAATATTTGTCTAGGGATGGTTTTTCGTTTCGCTTACGTCCCACGCCCGAACACCCAATTTCAAGGTCACAACAGGCCCTGGGGTCATCCCAGTTATCCGGAAAATCAGTTTATCAAATGAAAATACGTGTTAACTAGAAATGGACGCTTGTCGACAAGCGCATGTGTATCCCCCTCCCCAGATACACAAGTAGTTTGAAAAAAGGGTGTTCGAGTTATGCTCCGGAGACAAAATCAGTGACGGAAAAACAAAGGGAGATAACTAAAAAAATAGTGATGCAAGAGTTGTCATTCTTGCGTGACACACCTTTATGGTCGTGGTCTATGCATGTGTGAAGTTTCATGAAAATATTCCAAAGGGTGTTCGAGTTATGCTCCGGACACGAAATCAGTGCACAAAACAACAAAGGGAGATAACTAAGAAATTAACGACGCAAGAGTTGTCATTCTTACGTGCGACACACCTTTGGGTCGTCTTTTATGCATGTGTGAAGTTTAATAAACTAGGAAATGTGTTCATAGAACAAGGATGTGAACACGGATGTCCCACATATCGCTTTGATAATAAATGAGGCCAAATTGCAAGTCAAAATTTTCTTTTACCTGAGCGTTAAGGTTTTTGAAGCACCAAGTATGTGACCTTGACCTTGGGCTTGGCGGGGGCAGGACGAACGTGGATTTGGCACAGGGCAGTAGAGGACCATTAGAGCAATGCATACGTGAAATATGAAGCTGATCCGTGAAAGAAAACAGAAATTATAAGATATTTACCTGAGCGTTAATGTTTTTGAAGCACTAAGTATGTGATCTTAACCCTGTGCTTGGCGGTGGCAGGACGAACGTGGATTTGGCACAGGGCGGTAGAGGACCATTAGAGCAATGTGTATATGAAATATGAAGGAGATCGGTCGAAGGATGAAGAAATTATGAGACATTTACCCGAGTGTTAAAGTTTTGTGACGGACGGACGGACGGACCGACGGGAGGACGGGACACACGTTCCTACGAATGAATACTTGTTGGGTTTTTACTCTATAAAAATACCCAACAAGAGTACCCAACACTATCCTAACCCTACCCAATAAGATCCCCGTACGCTTACAACAAGTACCCATTCGTGTGTGCGGACGGACGGACGGATGGACGGACGGACGGACGGACGGACAAGGGTAGCACTAAATGCCCCCTCCACTATCGTGGTGGGGCATACAAATATTCCAAAGGGTGTTCGAGTTATGCTCTGGATACAAAATCAGAGCACGAAACAACAAAGGGAGATAAGTAAACAAGAATTCCGCCGAATCAAATGCCTCGCCTTGTCCAGCCTTGACCTCGAGCCTGGGCCCGAAAGCAATTTTCACTGGCCCGAACATATTATACAATTATTGACTAGTGAGCCATAGAATATCAGATTATATTCTATGGCTCACTAGTCAATAATTGTTTTATTATATGATAATAGTCTGTATATAGCACTTACGACCTTATGCTACTAGACACAAATTGAAAAAGAATTTGAAAAAAATAATGAAAAAAAGAAATGGAAAAAAAAAGTTTAAAAATAAAAAATAATAATGCTTGCTACTGGAGCCCAGCATTTTTTGTTAATAGTCCTATATTTATCTACATATATCTGCACAGGTCCACATAATGCCACAATATTTTCAACACAGTTTACGGAAATGTAATATACACAAAAAAATAAAAAAAATAATGCTTGCTACTGGAGCCCAGAATTTTTGTTAATAGTCCTATATTTATCTACTTATATCGGCACAGGTCCACATACTGCCACAATATTGTCAACACAGTTTACGGAAATGTAATAATGTACCTGTATAAATTACCTGTAATAAGTTAGTGGTCAGTTAAAAAATTGAAAAAAGAATGTAAAAAAAAAATGGAAAAAAAAAATTAAATTTAAAAAAAATAAAAAAAATAATGCTCCTTACTGGAGCCCAGAATGTTTTTTAATAGTCCTATATTTATCTACATATCATATATGCACAGGTCCACATATTGCCACAATATTTTTCAATAGTTTACGGAAATGTAATATAATCATTTACCTGTATAAATTACATGTAAGTGGTCAGTGGTCAGTTGCACATGCTAGCACATGCACAGGTGAATAGTCTGTATATAGCACTTACGACCTTATGCTACTAGACAAAAATTGAAAAAGAATTTGAAAAAAAAAAAAAAAAAAAAAAAAATGGAAAAAAAAGGTTTAAAAATTAAAAATAATAATGCTTGCTACTGGAGCCCAGATTTGTTTTTTAATAGTCCTATATTTATCTACATATACCTGTACAGGTCCACATAATGCCACAATATTTTCAACACAGTTTACGGAAATGTAATATACAATGTAGTAATTTACCTGTATAAATTACCTGTGGTCAGATATAGTGGTCAAGACTGGACATTTGCACATGCTAGCACATGCTTGCACATGCACAGGTGAATGGTTCTCCCAGTCTCTATTGTTCTCTCTACAGGTAAGGTGTACAGAGCACACGAGAAAAGGTGTACAGAGCAGACGAGAAAACAGGTCTTCATGCATTATTGTCCAGTTTGTAGAGTGCGCAAAACAAAAAAGGGAGATAACTCAAAAATTAGCTACGCAAGAGTTGTCATTCTTGTGCGCGACACACCTCCGGGTCGTTGTCTATGCATGTGTGAAGTTTCATGAAAATATTCCAAAGGGTGGTCGAGTTATGCTCCGGACAGGAAATCAGTGCGCGAAAACAAAAAAGGGAGATAACTAAAAAAATAGCTATGCAAGAGTTTTCATTCTTGTGCACGACACACCTTCGGTTCGTGGTCTAATTGAATGTGTGAAGTTTCATAAAAATATTCCAAAGGGTGGTCGAGTTATGGTCAATCAGTGCGCGAAACAAAAAAAGGAGATAGCTAAAAAATTAGCTATGCAAGAGTTGTCATTCTTGTGCGCGACACACCTTCGGGTCGTGGTCTATGCATGTGTGAAGTTTCATGAAAATATTCCAAAGGGTGTTCGAGTTATGCTCTGGACAAGAAGTGTGCGGCGGACGCGGACGCGGACGCGGACGCGGACGCGGACGCGGCCCGCTGTCAAATCCATAGTATCCCCCGACGGAGTCCGGGGGATACAATTAAGCGCATTCTTTTGATCCGATATTGCAACGAATACATATTCTAATGCACTCTATAAATATCACGCAATCTGATTGGCTAAAGACCACACATTACAGGTATATTATTGTTGATGAACGGTCGCAAAGTGTTTACAATATATACCCTGGGACACTTTACCCACAAAATTTGTTTTCTTTGGAGACGCAAATATGTCATCGATCGAAAATCTGATTTTCGGAAATTTTAACGTTAACTCACAAGTAAGACTGAACATGGAAGAAATGACGGACGAAGATGACGAGTTTCTGACTACGGGATTATTATAAATCGAAAAGGAGCCGTCGCCGCCGCCGAAAATGGAATTTGAGGGCGGGCGATTGCCGATTCCCAACGATGACCGAATCTGACATAGACGACTTGGTTACGTCATTTGTGCATTACGTCATTAGTGCATTAGAAAGATCGTTCACACACACATAAATTGTGTAATGTTGCAGCTCAAATGGTAGTATGTGACGAATGATTAGACAAGTCATCACAAATTGACAAAGTCCGAGAGTTTCACAGGCTGCGGCCATCGCAGGCGCGGATACAGAAATAATTGCAGGGGGGGGGGTGGGGTCTGTAATTAAAATTCGGCATAGCCGACCTCCGCGAGCGCGAAATGTTAAAGTAGGGGGGTCTGGGGGTGCTCCCCCAGGAAAATTTTAGATGCCAGATCGCCGCAGATGCGATTTCCTGACACCTAGGCCACGAAAAAAGTCATCCAACTATTCGAGTATTGTAGATTTTGTCTTTTTTTTTTGCCGGGAGCAGGGGTGGGGGGGGGGGGGGTCCGGACCCCCTGGACCCCCCCCCCCCCCCCC
Source organism: Conchocele bisecta (assembly GCA_029237695.1). Classification (NCBI taxonomy): domain Eukaryota; kingdom Metazoa; phylum Mollusca; class Bivalvia; order Lucinida; family Thyasiridae; genus Conchocele; species Conchocele bisecta. The sequence goes on from CM055266.1 coordinate 119,545,926, forward strand.
CCTGTATCCGCGCCTGCATCGACATTGTTGCTAAGAGAAAAGTAAGAAATCGCACCGGAGGGAAAGTTAAAAATTCTAAATCTTAAAATATTATATGTAGCAATTATAATTCTGATGATGTGTTTATTGAGTTTGTTATTGAAATATTTTGAAAGCATGAACATAACTTTATACACATTCGTTAAAACATTGTATAATTCAATTGGAACTATCTTTTGCTTGGCGGAACATTATTTGTGTGATTTGTCCGGTATGCCATGCGCAAACACCTTGCACTCGGTACGACTTTCACAAGTAGAATCGGTAAAATTTGCAAAATGTTCAAATTGTGCATTAGAAATAGGTTAACCGCATTGTAATTTTGAGATTTGCGGCGTATATCAGAAAATGATAGGTCGGAAAATATGTTTAATGGCGCCGCTGCCGCGTCGCCATTAAACAGATTTTCCGACCTATCATTTTCTGATATACGCCGCAAATCTCAAAATTACAATACAGTTAACCCTATATAAGTCACACAGCTGCTTACTGTTTCTATACCAGTGTGAAGAATATATCGCCAAGGTAAACATTTTAGCAAAATTTGCTGAAAACATTCCCAAACTCTTTCCACAAATTGGGGCACAGTCGATTGCGTCCATTTCGTTATTGCCGAGTTGTTCTATAAATACAATAAATTCTATAAATATGGTGTTTTCCAAGAAGCGAATGGTGACTGATTTTTCTGCAGAACTACACAATGCTGTTTACACTGGTTTACAGGCGATACACTTATGATTTCAATGTAAGAATAGAAGTTATAAGACTTTTATACTTTTGTCCGGGTAACTGATTGTAGATCTTAATTTTGTGGCAATGTTGCGACTGATTATCTGACCCAATATTAAGTGACAAAGATGGCATATTTTGCTAAATAGTTTACATGCGTTGAGAAAGCAAGAACCGAGGATTGTTCTGTGAAAACTTTAGCTGTTATTTCAAGAAATATATTGTAAAAAACTGCCATTTTTGTCCGATAATATGGAGGATCCCTGTAGGGACTTATGTTCGCCTTGTTTGTAAGGCAAATGCGTTTACGTTTTATATATGCCCCACCACGATAGTGGTGGTAATAACTATGCCATTTTACTATCAAGACTGCAGTGTCTATGAGCACATTTTATAGTTGATCATGAGCGGAAGTTACAGCATTCATTCATCCACTACTTGTTCTGTCATGTCACGCCATACTCTAATCCACTTGGCTGGTGTTCCTTTTTAACGAGTAAAAAGCAGAGTATACCCATATCAGATTATACATTCGTGTCTACGCTGGTGTCGGTATACACTGGTTGTAAATCATGTATGGTTCATTTATTCACTACTTAACTTCCATGTCACGCAATACTCTAATAAACTTGGCTGATGTTCCTTTTTTAAGAAGTAACAAGCAGAGTACACCCAGATCAGATTATGCATTCGTGTCTAAACTGGTCTCGGTCTACACTGGTTGTAAATCATGTATGGTTCATTTATTCACTACTTGGCAGATGTTACATTTCTCAGGAGTAACACATAGAGCACAGAGTTTACACTGATTAGACTATACATTTGTGTGTAGACTTGTCTGTGCCTGTAGGGGATGTACGATTCAATCATGCAGTCATACGTTTTACAATTTCAAGCTGTACTCAGATGATTCAAGTCTATTACGTTTGATAAACCGAGTATATCCTGCTCAGCATATACTTCGATGTAGACTGGTCTGTGCCTACGTTGGTTATATTCTGAGCGGTTATTGAAAGCAGTCGATATGTTTTCGCACATCACGTCATCGTAACGTACAAGAACCTGATCCGAAATTATCAGTAAGTAATGGAGTATACACTGATCAGAATATACGTTCGTGGGCAGGCTGGTCTGGATCTACATTGGTTGTAGAACTGTGCTGTTCACTCACCCAGTTGATACATTCTACCTTGGCAGGGTATACTTATGTATAATAGGAGGATTCTACATGTTTGCGTAGTGGAAACAGAGTATACCCTGATCAGACTGTATCATGCAATCGATATCCTGCCGTGTCACTTCATACTCTCGAGTTGCATGTAAGCTTATATTTATAGCGGAATGTGAATCTTGTTCATAATACTCTGACATAATTATGGTCAATAAATGAAAGTAGATCGATTTTCCCAGTGACACGTCTGAGTGTTTTTTAGGTATGTATTATTATAACAATAAAGAAAGCATTATGTCACTGGATTAAATGCATGAGCCGTTTGGCTTGACATGCGATCTGATCGGGATCTACAGTGTTCGTTAAATGATTTGTAACTAACACACGATACTTTGCAGTATATGTTTTATATGAGAATAGTTCATTGAACTATCCATCCCGCCATAAAAACCTGATCACCGTTCTGCATCACATGCTAGAAAGATGTATTTGTATGTTGCATGTACGTGTTCCTACCAGATTCAATATCATCGTGTTGCTTTTCTACTATTCCTTTTGTTTTTTACTCGCTCTATCTTCTTTCTCTCAGTCAAACGTCCTTGCTGTCTGAATGTCACTATTATAGGTACATGCACTATTTTCAGAAGATTTCTGAACATACATGTTATCTGGTGTTGTTGGGTGAGGTTGTCATTGTTGATACCTATGGCAGCTCTTCACCTCGCTGATTTAATTAATAAGCCGAATGGGTAATGATTTAACTTCCTGGAGGGCAGCTAGGTAATTTTAATTGTAGCACACAGCCGATATTGCTTGCGTTTACAATATCTACTAACATTTTATATATAAAACTGAATGTGTTAGCCGACATAGGTAATTGTTTGACCAATATATTTAAATGTAGAGGATCCGGATTACTATTTAGCCTCAATATTTGTCTAGCAATAATATCTTTGATTTTGCTACTGCTGGCTGGTGATGTTGAAAGAAATCCAGGGCCTGAAAATGAAATTGGATCTTTTTCAATTTTACATTTAAATATTAGAAATATTCGCAATAAGGTCAGTTATATCGAGGACATTTTTTACAGACTTCGATATTCTATATTTTACAGAAACGCACTTATCATGCGCTATAGAAACGAGCAGTTTACAACTGAATGGATATGGCTTACCATTCCGAAAGGACAAATCGCCACATTCTGGGGGTATATTAGTATATGTCGCAGACCACTTATTAGCAGGAAGAATGCAATATTTAGAAATATTTTGGGATGAAACCATCTGGATTCAAGTTAAGACAAACCGTAAAACGTTCTTGATTGGCACGATTTACCGACCCCCGTCGTCAAATATCGAATATTGGGAATTACTTAATCGCAATCTACAACTGGTATCCAATATAACAAATAATATCATTATTGTTGTCGATGTAAATGAAGATCAATTAAATGTACAAAACCACAAATTAAAAGACGTAATGATTATGAATTCATTGAGAAACATAATTACATCCGCAACTCGGGAAACAGCTACTACTTCAACCTTACTGGATCCAATTATTGCTAACCAAGATAAGATCATTCTCAAAAGCGATGTATTATCTGTTTCGACAAACATAAGTGATCACAATGCTACATGTGTCAACATACCAGCTGAAAGTTCATATAATAATTCAAATAAACGAACTGTATGGAACTATAAAAGAGCAGACTTTGCTAAATTTAATGAGCTGATGCTTAATACTGATTGGACAATTTTAAATAATGGTAGTGTAGATGATGCATCTAATATATTTACATCTAAGTCACAGTGCGGCCTAACGATAAACCATGGTATGATTCCGAAATTCGTCAAACAAGCAAGCTAAGGGACAAGTTACGAAATAAAGCAATACAATTTGGACGGGTGGACGATTGGAATAGATACAAAACAACTCGGAATAAAGTTAATACTATGAAAAAACATGCAAGAGAAGCATTTTATAACGACATAGAGTTTAATCTAACAGAATCATTTTCGAATAACAAAATATATTTCTGGAAGCTAGTCCGACACTTTGTGAAAGACAGCAAGTCAAGTGGTACTATTCCTCCTTTAAAAACCAATGACGGCAACAGCCAAAATTTATATTTGTCTGATGCCGAAAAAGCAAACTGTCTTAACAACTTCTACGTTTCAATATCAGCTGTTGATGATATTAACTCTACTTTACCACCGTTTGAATTAAAAACTAACCAAGTTCTTGATACGATTAATATTAATGAATCTGAGGTTAGAGATATAATACGAATTTTGAAAACCAATAAAGCTTGTGGATACTATCTAATTAGTCATAGAATGTTAAAAGGAATTATTACATCTGTCTCAAAACCTCTGGTAATCCTCTTTAATAGATATGTTAATGAATGTCAATTTCCGATGGCGTGGAAATTAGCAAGTGTAATTCCTCTATTTAAAAAGGGGTGTCCACAGACGCCTTCAAATTATCGCCCGATATCGTTATTAAGCTGTCTAGGTAAGGTAATGGAGAGAATAATGTTTAAACATATTTATAATCACTTGCACTCAAAACAATTGATTTATAACAGGCAATCTGTTTTTTTACCAGGCCACTCAACGGTATATCAACTTATAGACATTCACCATCAAATATGTCAATCTACATGTATAGTGTTTTGTGATATTTCTAAAGCCTTTGATAGAGTATGACATAAGGGGTTAATATTTAAGCTAAGGTAATGGATTAAACGGTTGTATTTTACAATGGATCGAAAACTACTTGTCGAACAGGATACAGTCCATATCAGTACGGTCCACAACCTCATATACCAAATTAGTTACTGCTGGCATACAACAAGGTTCGGTACTCGGCCCATTACTATTTATAATATATGTCAACGACATAACTGACCATCTATTAAGTATAGTTCGATTATTTGCTGACGACAGCTCTCTGTCCTTTTCTTCAACACATGTTTATGATCTAGAAGGCATAATAAATCATGACCTACTAATGATTTCTGATTGGGCTAAACCATGGTTGGTTAGTTTCAATCCGAACAAGACTGAAGCGATGCTTCTAACATTAAGAAAACGTCCATAACCTTTGTTGACGATCATAAGCATCTTGGTTTTAACACTGAGCAATAACGGGAAATGGCATGCACACATACAACATATAATTAATTCGACTACGAGAGTATTGGGAATAATGCGTAACCTAAAATTTAAGATAAGCAGACAGTCTTTAAACCAAATATATATATCTTATAGGAGACCTATACTAGAATATGCTTCATCAATCTGGGGTGGGTGTACAGAATATGAAAAGGATTCGTTGGAAAAATTCAGAATAAAGCCGCGAGAATAGTAACAGGATTAACACGGTCAGTATCACTCGACAACTTAAGGCAAGAAGTTGGATGGCAACTTCTATCTGTTCGACGTAGTATTCAAAATAGTTCAATCATGTACAAAGCCAACATTAATCAAGTACCTAGTTATATTTCTAACCTGATTCCACCCACTGTTAATAATATATCTCGTTACAATCTTAGAAATCAATTTGATTTAAATGTCCCCACTACATGACTGGAAGTATACAAACAATCGTTTATATCATCTTCGGTACAACTCTGGAATGAAACTGACCCGTTGCTGAGAAATGTAGATAGTCTTAGACACTTCAAAACATCATGCGCCCAACAACTATATACTCAATATAATATACAACCATACTATTTAGAGGGAGATCGATTGTTTTCAGCTATGCATGCAAGCATTCGAAATAAATGTAGCAGTCTTAATTGTGAATTTTGCAATAACCATATCAGAGAAACTCCCTACTGCGAATGTAGTGAAGCTGTAGAGGATACTGAACATTACTTCTTTGAATGTATTAAATATCATGCGCAACGTCTAATTTTATGCCAGTCACTGCGACAATTGTATCCTCTAAACGCACATATACTTTTGCATGGCATACCTGAAGAAAGTAATGAGTGCAATACTGTTATTTTTAAAGCTGTACAAGATTATATTAAAACTACGAAAAGATTTGAGTAACACACTTGGTGGATGCATGAGACGCAAGCTCTATCGGATGCTTTCCATTTGCATCATCCAGTACCACCTGATAACAACGAACACTGAAATCAACTGCAGTACACATCTATCTATGCATTAGGTTATATAGTATATGTACATTGTGACACATAACTCTTTCATTCTTTCTCCCAATCTACTCTCTCACTTTCTTTGCACTCTCTTTACATCCGATTTTTCTTTTCGTACATTGTGCAAATATATATAGGCCGCGCTCTGTGAAAACCGGCCTTAATGACAAAATTTTAAATTTGCATTTGTTTACATTTTCTGATGCGGACACCTTTCAAAAACAATATTTTGAAAAGAAAATGCAATTATGTTTAATAGTTTTTGTTTTATCTCACTTTTTGTAGCACCATGTGAATCACGCACGAAAAAAAACAACGTAACGCCATCGAGAAAATAAAGTTATTGAAACGGCGACGTTTGTACAATGCAACTCAACAGCCTACAGTAGAAATGAGTGTTCATAGACTCATTGACGGTGCTTGCTGTAAACTGTATTTGCTGATAAGTTGCACTAAATGTATCTACAAGTGTTAGTATGTATACTATCAAACATTCATCAGAATACAACTGTGATATGTACATGTACATGTAGTGAACAAAACAAACGCACAACTATCGATTTTAAATCTATAATTAGCCGACCTGTGGCTTCGTAATTTGCAACCATCGCCTTAATAGAGTCATATACGTGTGTCGTCAGAAAGATACAATGTAATTATTTAAGAATTGTCATCATTTACAGTTAATTGTGACGTCATTTATTGATTTAGGCAATACGTCACCAAAGACCAAAAACTAAACGGCATTCCTGGTGTTGGAAATTGTAAATTATATGCACATCGTATCGGTGATTGAAACAAATGCATTTCAATTCTGTAGAAATGAATGACCAGAATTTGGATAGGCCTATGGCTGCACATATCAATGACATCAGCGCCCGATGGGGTCTAGAGGGTAGTCGGACACGCACGGGCATTTTTAAACAAACTGAAAATCGACTGTTCATTCCCCGACTCTCGGAATTAAATCTTAGAAAGCGGGACTGTGTAGCCAATATGACTGGCGGACGGGCTAATGTACATGTACCCCGTACTAGCAGGTAACAGGTATATGGGAAAATGCTGCGCTGACCCACACTCTCTCGACTGGCACCACCGCCACTGCCGGGAAAATGTGGAGATGTAACATACATGGTTGTATAATTGTTACATGTCCCGATAAAAATACCGGCAGTATATTCTGTCGTCGGGAATAATTAATTTGAAAATTAAATGTGCAATTTAGTTTTGTTGTGTTTCAGAAAAAGTACATTCAGCGCATTTGTAAGCAAAGAAACAGCCATGCTAAAAAAAATTCACGTAGGTGAAACCACGGCGCCCCCCCCCCCCACCACCCCTATAATTTGGCGAGTAAAGATATTTTTGCTCTAAAATGCGCCCTAGCGCAGCAAAATGGGGTGTAAATATCAAACATATTCCGGAGGGCATACCGCCGGACCCACCTAGCAGTCTTCCCAGCTCCTGAAGATCCGCCCCTGAAAAGCACCGTGGCGTACGTACATGTATTTTGCATAACTGCACACTATAACACAGTCAGTGATTTACACACGAAATTTGTGGGTGGCAGGTGGGAGCACGCGATGGGTAATTTAACGATCGGGGTTCATCCTTACCGGAATCCCGACTGGATACCTGGTTTGGCCCTCACATACGTCTTTGGCATTTTGTATGTGCCAGTTGAATCTGGTTATACCCCTTATGTGAGTATTACGATATTCGTAATCCTAGTTTATGGGGAAGGGGCCAAGTGACTTGGTGTGGTATGTGGTGTGGTGTGGTATGGACCGGGCACCAGGGCAGGATATTCTAATTTCAGGGCTGAATATATTTGTTCTCGATGTAAATATTCCGTTCTGATTTTGGGATCCCCCCCCCCCCCCCCCAATGCAGCAGGTTAAAATGGGATCGAACCCGTTTGCCCGGCCTTACATGACCTTAACTGTTGATAAGCCGTTAAACACCAATAAACAAACAAACAAACACACTAAATTTGTCCCGATCACAACATTGATTTTGTTGAAATGATGATCCACACCCTGCGACTATTGTTCGGAGCGGCTCATTTGAATTTAGACGCGTTTAAGGTGTACATGTGCTTTTGTTTTATATTATTTACACGCCTCCGACTAGAACGGCCCTTTGAGAACAAACAAAGCACGCAGACGTGCATTATTTAGTACAATGTAGTACAATGAAAGAAAAATAACAACAATCTGGCAAAGTCGGACGTCTTAAATGTGTAAATGTTGGAGACCTGTGCATCTGTTCAGTCTGATCAGTGTCTGCAATGATTGCAAATATACTGGTAAAATTACTATACATAACCATATTTACAAGTGGTCATTTTAAAGAATATTTACATTGTTATCAAACGGCAATCATACGGCTGATTCAATGCGATATTTTTGAAAGTCGCTAAATATTACGTGACACCGAACACGTAAGTGGTAGAAGATACATATAGAAATCAGTAGGCTACGTCCTTGGTGGCTACAATTTTGTATTACAATAATCTGATATAACCATGATTATTGTGTCGCAGTAAATATGCATGTGACACAATACCAACACACTAAATACTAAAACATGTTTGGCCCATTGTCACCATGATGCGATATGCCAGGAACGGCGTATATTTTGGCACTACCATAATTATGCATCTGTGATACGCTTATTTTTATGAAAATTTCCAAATCGTATTTTTATGTTGACTTTTGAAACATTCGACAGGCGAAACAGTAAATTAAGCGAATTAAGCCATGCGCCCAGTTCTATTTGTTACATAATACTGATTCTGTGATGGTGTTATCTAACAATTACCGGTTGTATGGTTATTTAGTTTCAAATGTCGTCCATATATGAACAAAAATTCGACAAAATCACTACGTGTTTCCTTGAAGGAAACAGAAAAAACAGACAACTGTCTGAACCACTATGGAAACAACTGTAAAATTCTGCTACGCGTATCCAGCATTATAATGTTTGTGAGCCACAGATAGTAAAACGTACAGTACGGTTATATATAGGACAACGTCAACTTATTGCAAATATGACGCAACTATTTCAAGTGTCAAAATCCGACGTGACGTTGGTTTCAAGCGTAACTCTGCGACGTCATTTTCATGGCTTTCATGACGTTGTCATTAAGGCCTGTTTTCACAGAGCGCGGCCCAATTACATATATATACCGCATGATTATTATAGGAATGAATGGCCTTTTCCAAGTTTATATCCCCGATAAATTCAACAAAAAGGCCATTCATTCCTTATAATTCCAATATTTGAAATAAATTCATCAAGAAAATGTGTTTATTTTCCGGCTTTTTTTTAAGAATTATTTTAGCTGCGCCTGACGGTGAAGGAAAGTAGTTCGGCATGGGAGTTTACTGGGATATAAATTTTGGACAGAGACTTGCTATGGACCAATCAAATGTTAGGGAATTGTGTAAATATTTTTGTGCTGGAATTATTGGTATGTATCCATGTACATATACCTGTATACTTATCGCCATTGCTGTTAAATTGATGTATTGTTGAAATACTTGGGTAAGGGCTGTAACTAATGTTGTGAGAACTTGTAGCCCAAGCCCATTGTACTTATATTAAATAAACTATATTTAAACTAAAAACAGCATGACTTTATTTCTCCATGACTTTAAAATGCTCGACGCAGTGATTTTTCATACTCAACGATATCTGTACGGGGCGACAAGTGGGACATGGCTTAATTTTGTCAACAAAATTCATTTTTGTGCCACAAAATTCAATTCTGTGTCACAAAATTCACTTTTGTGCCACAAAACTCAATTCAGTGTCACAAAATTCAATTCTGTGTCACAAAATTTTGTGCCACAAAACTCAATTCTGTGTCACTTTTGTGCCACAAAATTCAATTCTGTGTAACAAAATTCAATTCTGTGTCACACAATTAAATTCTGTGTAACAAAATTCAATTCTGTGTCACAAAATTCAATTCTGTCAATTCTGTGTAACAAAATTCAATTCTGTGTCACAAAATTCAATTCTGCACACGCATGTAAGAAGGACTACCATTGGTCAGAAACTGCACTGGAGAAATGGGTCACGGTCGCCGATCTACACATTCAATGTCGATAATTCATTTCTCATTCTGCCGATGATTCATTTCTCATTCTGCCATTTTGCTTCAACTATCTCCAAACAGTCAAACGTTGACAAACCCATTCGTATTTAAACTCATTTGCGTTATAATTGTACACATAATTCATGTACATGTTGATCTCCCGCGAGTACTGACGTCATTTATTGTGTATCGCAAGGTACATCTGCCCCAGTTAAATCAATAATGCACGCGCTGTGGCCTGTGTTCTGACTGCTGTCTGTGTTTATAAACAGAATGTGTGTATTGTGCCATTTGAGGAAACCATTTGTAGTATTTGTGTAGATACCATGGATACTAAGATGGTGTATCCTGTAAATAATGCATGTAGACACATAGTTGCGAACACGTAACTTCGCAACTAGTAGACACAGATCCAATACCATTTGTTTCACAAGGTTAGATCTACTGTTAGAATACGACGTCATCTAATGTCATTTTCGAGCATAAAACGTTACCTGATAAATAGAATACCAGGCTAGTTTATTTTAATAGCAAGTTTATCAGGCTCGGCTCGGAAACGGTAGGAATTCCTCGGCAAGCCTCGGAATTCCTATGAGTTTCCTAGCCTTGCCTGATAAACTTGATATCAAAAGACACTAGCCTGGTATTCTCTATATATGGGCATGCTCTCAGGTCTAGCTATGTCCCGGCTACTTTATGTTTGACCCTGTTTACATAATTGAGGGAAAATTCTGAATATTTTTCTTATTTCTCCTTCAAAATATATTTGCTTATATGGTGTGACCACTCATTTGTAATCATAATACAACCAAAATAACTGTCCATAAAGAAGCATAATATTGATATATTGGGATATATTTTCGCTTTGAAATATTTAAACCTGCAAGTGTACTCCACCATCTAGTAAAATGGACTAAGACCGATCTCAACCAATCAACGTAGAGATGACATAGACTATCCTACGCAAACTAATGTTTGTGGACAAAACTGACTTTTGTGGACAAAACTGAATTCTGTCCCACAAAACTGAATTTTGTTCACAAAACTCAATTCTGTCTTACAAAATTGAATCCTTTATAACAAAAATGAATTTTGTATATCAGAATTTTACATAATTGGATTTTGTGATTTTTAGTGTTACAAAACTCAATTTTGTCTGGACAAAATCGGTTTTTGTATCAGAATTTTACATAATTGGATTTTGTGATTTTTAGTGTTACAAAACTCAATTTTGTACACATAATTAACATGTCCTGCATGGCTCCCCGTAATCTGAGAACCAAAGTACATTTATTATGGCCTGAGTTTCTAGGTACCTCCTACACTTCATCGCATTAAAGGTACATGCCCACTCAGTAGGCATAAACTGTTCTTTATAGGAATTAAATAAGTAAATAATTGTGTCACTATGCCACCAGTTCTAAAAATTACGAGTGCCTGCTATACAGATATACTCATTTAGTTATATTTATTTTACTGATAGTGATGGGCCGTGGTATCAGGCTATTTTCATATGCAAATGAGGCATGATATTTTTTAATTCTTTATATTAATTAAATGTGTCACCTGAAACAAATAATAGTTTTGACAGATTATAAAGTATGATCATTGCACATAACAAAAATAAATACAGATGATAAATAGTAATGTCCGTTAACATTTTAAGGAAACACGGTTATCTCCCCTGATATCAGTGTAGAAATATACGCCAGCTATATAATGTATACTAATGCCAATCGATAAGTGGGTAATGCTGAATGAATGTTTATTTTGCCTGAAAGTGTTTCAGATGATGTCTCTGATATAACACGTTGTGTCTACCGAGTTGGCATGTATCTTTAAAATTGCCCCAATAGTTTTTGTGATATCTAAGAAAATGGAGTTTGAAATGGGTTAAGCGCAGGTGCGTGTGACGTCATGTGTCCAAGCCTGGATACATGGGGCTTATGGGTTTTGCAACCCGTGTAGACCCAAATCAGCCAGTGCATCCGCACATTCTGATCAGGATCTGCACTGTTCGCCATTCCATCAATAAAACACCCGTGATGCTTTTAACAAGCAATATATGTAGGTTATTAGCAGGCTACAGGTGTGTGCAATCTGATAGGAGCAACATTGGCCACAAACCCCATAATCCCCTTTTTTTGTGTTACAGCAACATACATGTATATCCACCTTGGATATGATAGCATTTTATTACAATAGTTACGACTTGGAAACTCACGTGGTGCTCTCGGGAACACATACGTTGTGTATAAATGTATTTGACTGCATCATATCCAAGGTGGATATTGGTTGTTTATTTGCGTACTGACGCATTTTTATTACAATTTCAATATGCATTAATCTTGAATTTATGTTAATATTTTAGCTGTAGTTTAATGTTTGAAAACGATAGAGTGAGACACTTTCTCTATATTAAAATGCTTGTGTCTCAGATGATACCTTCGTAGAAGCATTTCACAAAAAAAGCATTTGAGATACATCAATGCTTGACTATGAATACAGTCGCAACTTGTCATTGGTCATAAACATACGTTTGTTTGCTAATTACCGCATTTGTATGTCTCTTTCCATGTCGTTAACATCGAATCGAGTACATTCCATGCTAAATTTAACTTGGATGTATGTAGAAAACCAGTTAGTCGTAACGTAATTCTTGTCACCAATTCACAGCTACCACTGACTACCGTTTTGCTGCAGATAATTCACAAAGACACACCCGCATGGAACTCTTTAAAGGCTTTATTACATGCTAATTTCAACACAGCACACTTCTATATAATCATAGGGTCATCTATGTTCAGAAAACCGATACAAACTATTATGAAATGCTATTGTACCAATGATTGGGCTCACATTTAATCTACAACTGAGAGCCAGGGCCTTCAATAGAGACACGCCATGCGATTATGTACCTTCGGACTTCTGCGTAATTTCATTAAATACGTTATTTAAAATATTTTTCATAAATAAAGTCAAAAGTTGACAAGATTTTCAGAGTACATTTCTGAACATTTTGTCAACTTTTGACGCCATTTACGGAAAATATTGTAAATTTTGTGAACGCATTTCATGAAATTACGTAGAAAATATGAAATGTGGCCCCTCTACGCTTCCGGAGTGTTTTAATTGTTTATATAGCCGTAAAATTCGGGCAACAGGCAGTAGTATGTATATCATCATCAACGATTTCAACTGTATGACGTGGCTGTACAAACAGTAGAAATAAATATTAGTATACACATATGTTAGGTTATTTGATGTATATGTTGATATATGCACGAGTTCCGTAGCGTGCGATTTGAGGAACGGGTAACATATATACACATACAAATCAAAACAAAATTGTATTATATACATACATTACTCACAAGTTATATTCGCCTGAAAGCATATACAACATATAGATAAACAAATAAATGATGATTTAGAATGAACTATGTTACGAGGTGAAACGTAGTTCCGGCACTGACTAATATGAACTCAGGCGACGTCAATATGGAGACATATCGACGGCTGGCGTTCCATTGTGTTTCAGTGGGAAGTGAGGGTATGTATACTTAACGACACATTTTTTTTTCATAGAACGCCTATATTCTCGTGAATAGTTACAGGCGTTCTATAATTACAATCGGTCGATGGGCCGAATGGGGTTCGCTGCGGGAAACTTCGTAAAATGAAAGTGTGCCAATACCAACAAGCTATATGTTTGTTCAATATTGAAACATGCTAACACCTGTAAACATTGATAGGTTATATTAAAATAATAATACGCATGTAATTTGCAAAAAAATAGCTTCCCAATGAAATTTAGTTTAAATAGATTATCCCGTATGGAGCCTCATTTAGAACGTCTGGTACATATAGAGTCAATATTTGAACCTTTTTACTAAACGCCATAGTGTCATGTGTCCAATTTATTGGACACAGGACACTTTTTTTAATGTAATATACCAACCAATAACAAATTTACGTTTAAAAAGTCAGCTATTTGTTGATAAATGCGATTGTATTTTCATTGTGACGTCATACTATATTTCGTGTCCTGCCAAACGCTAATAATACAATGATTGGTCATATTGCCATTACACGTACTGGTCCAAGCCATCGTGAAATTGCTGTCTTCATTGTTGATAAGCTCTAAATACGGAAATACAGATACTCATTGTGTACTCGACGATTTGTGAATGCTACAGACGTACATTTCTGCAAATTTGCTAAAGTTGAGAGGACAATACGGCGACAGCCAAGACGCATCAATAATTGACATAAGTCTACTAGCTGCCAGACACGAAACATTCGTTTCAGGTAGGAATTATTTCTTTATTACTGTTGACCAATATTTGAATCGTGCTGACTTCGACAGCACTTTTAGCCATAGGGCTACTAAAATAATTCCATTGTATTCAATCTAACATGAATTCAAGTGGGTGGGGGATATTCAACATTGCCTGTGCATGTGCCGAGTCATTGGTTTTCGCGACCAATGTTGTTTCCACAATTGTTGTTTAAATAGCTAATTTCTAATTTATGGTGCATCTCGGACTCTGTGTGTTTGTGGCACCTCGATACTTGTAGATTCACTTTGAATATATGTTTTCAGTCCAACAAGTCAATTAATTATCTATTGAGGCTATTATCTGTTATCTATTCACTATTGTCTCATAATATAGGCTTTTAGCCACTTAAAAAAGACACTACTTTCATTCCCCCCCCCCCACCCCCCCCCCCCGAGAGTCAAATGTGTTTAAAAAAACTGTAACAACAGTGATGAAATAAGTAAAAAATTGAGGTGTGCGAATCCAGGTACACTGCATTTGCGCAGCGGTGACTTTTCCCCGAAATATCATGAATATAGGCCGGTGCAGTATTTCTATTAAGTAAGTGTACCCGGCTTCGCACCGTGTATGTGGCTTTGCACACACCAATATTTTACATGTCTGATTATTCATGTTGTTTTCTTAAGACAAATGTTTTCAGAAAGTCACGTGTTTACATGATTTAGAAAACTATAACAACAGTGACCAAACAAGTAAAAAAATTGAAGTGCAGTATTTGTATTAAGTATTTGTATTGCAGTGGGTGGGCTTCCTAAAATTTATTTGTACACAGGGTACCCATGTTTGGTCTGGGGTGGTGATGAGGGACTTCTTTGCTTCATTGGGGTGACCTCACGAAATATTGGCGGGGTGGAGACTGTATATTTGTTGGGATTACAATCGTGTCTGTTAATTCTGCGCACCTAATAATAATTTTCGTGAAAATGTCCATATTCAGTCTAAATTTCCTGAACATTCAAGGCAGTTCTTAGTCGAGATAATCACGGCTAAACAGATGGCTTTTACTATTTCATCTGTCGTCTATTATCTGTATCCGCCTAGCGGAGACCCAGCCAAATTTGATCAAAATATCAGTCCATTTTGTCGTCGAGTTTTGCGAATAATACGGGAATAAAATGTTAAAACCATATGTCGGTATTTGCATGTGTATTATTGGTTTATGAAGCTTTTTTTAACAGATCTGTTGTTGATCTATTAATTTAGTAAGCAGGACCATAATTATTTTGACCATGTTCTGAATAACTTTTTACCAAACTATCGGAATGGGATAAAATTGTGACTTAGTATACCGTTAATCAGCTGATTTATTCCAAAATCAACATAATTTATTTTGACGTAAGCTGGGCAAAACATTACGTGAATTGTGCATTAGCCGGATCGCAGAATTAGCCGAAATGACATTTTTTACATGCAGATCAGAATGTCAGTTTTCATTGGTTTGATACATGTACAGATATGTATGTCAGTGATTCTATATTTTATGTACATCTCAGGTGTCCCGGCCGGTGTAATTTACGGACAAATCACACAATTTATAAGGAATTTTTTTTTTTTTCAGTAAAGAAACTACACATGTAAAATACCAATCCATTAAGAAAACAGTATTTACAATTCTTGTTATGTGTGTTTAGTTATTATTTTCTGGTGTTGGCATATGTATGGTGCACCAAATGGGCATGTCCCGATCATCAATCAGCACAGTTCACAAGCCCGTAATTCTCAAATCTTGTCAATTTGTACTTTACTATACATTGCATATGAATTAAAATAGTTTGACATTAAACTTCTGCAATAAATTTGCATTTTTTGTTGTCAAAAATACTGCCGTTAATGTATCTGTCCCGCGAAATCGAATCATTACCGTTACGCTGAAAAAAAAGAGTAAAATCAGAGTAACCTCCCTTTCCTACTCTCAGCTACTAATGCAATGAACACTGTTTATGGGCGCCCGATTTATAAATAAACACGGTGGTAACACAACTTAAGTCATTGCCGAGAACGAGACCGGTCTGTATTCGGAATTTTAAGGTTACACATTACATACATCATTACCGTTCACGGTTTATACACGTCCATATGTATGTAGGTCGACTGAAACCAAAATTGGTAGATAGACATACTTACAACGTTGTCTTTGCATATTCTACCTTCATGATGCCTTGTATACAGAGGGGTGAAAAATGGGAGTTTTTAAAGAAAAATCATTACCGTTACGGTCATTTCCGTTACAAAATTGTGTAACGGTAATGACGATCGGCAATGATAAATTACCATACTAACCAGTCAGTTGATGCGTCAATTAGATATAAACCAGGTCCCATCAGTTGTCGGTCAGTAATGGCACATTTATTCAGACCTACAACATTTATATATCAGGATTTAATTAGTAAAAGCTCTGAAACAACAAAAAACAGACACAGCTGTGTGGGTTTCTATTGGCAATCACATTAAAAGTAAACACTAACTTGAAGTTATATTGTACAGCATATTCAAAGTATAAATATGTTTGTTATATATGCTGTATTTTAAATAAATGAAAAGTCATTACGTTACGTTTTGTCATTACCGTTACATAATCATTGCCGTTACGCCCATATTTTTGGAGGCTGTGCTATTAATTAAATGTAGCTTTATAACGATGTTTGGTACATGTGGTAAAGCACGGCACTCTGTTAGTTGCCAAGCTATTTTGTTTTGCTTAACTTTACTGATTCATATTAAATACATGTTGTTGGGTTACCATAAATGAGAAATTCCATGACTTGCTACTAAATTTCTCTGTTTCGCACTAATACAATTAGCTTACCATATTCTTGACACTTTTCTAAATAGATGCCCCTTCAGTTGTATGTTTTATGCCGTTGAAAAGAAAAAAATGTAAATGTAAAGCTATATTTACGTCATGTAAATGTACGTAACGGAAATTACATTTCTGAGACCCCTGGTCCCTTGAAGTGGAAATAAAATAAAAAAAATGACGAGAACAATTGGCTATACTATTATAAATGTAACAACTGGACTGTCACCCAATGGAATAAACACAGTTTAATGAATTATTGGTTCTACATCGAAACTAGAAAAACGACACCAATATGTACATACAATATAGAATCACTGATGTCTCATTATTATTGAACCATGTTATTGTAGTTGCGAACAATAACTCTTGCAATCTACTCCTGTACCGTCTGTAGCAGAGTTACTATTCCATTCATACATGTAGGCTTCCTCTACATAATAGCTAATCAGATCTGATTTACACTTTAGTTGTTAATTGTGACACAATTTGTATATTTTCCATTTGAAAAAAAATATTATAAAAGTAATACGTATGGATCACGATTTGCCTGGTTTGGCCCTCAGGTACGTTTTCATCTTTCGCTCTTTCTGTTACCTGGGAGTTGAATTGGGTTATTGCCCATCATAGAAGTAGTGAGATTATTACTGATCCTACTGCTTTTGGGAGGGGCCATTTGATTCTGGTGTGGCGAGGACCTGACATCAGATCAGGATCATCCTGATTTCAGGGCTGAGTATATAGTTCTTTTATTGTAAATATTCATTTCTGATTTTAGGATTTTCCCCCCATTTGTACATGTACTTAAACATGTACTTGTACAGGTAATATATGGGATTTATTACTAAACCCATTGACCCGGCCTTAAATGACCGCATCTGTTGATAGGCCGTTAGACCCCAACAAACAAATAAATGATATACGTAGGCTTCCTCTACAGAATAGCTAATCAGATCTGATTTACACTTTAGTTGTTAATTGTGACCTAATTTGTATATTTTCCATCTGAAAAAAAAAACTATTATAAAAGTAATACAAAACTTTACGTGGGTGGTGGTCGGGAGAACGAGACGACGTAAATTAACGGTAGTGGTTCCTCCATATAGGAATCACTATTTGCCTGGTTTGACCCTTCAGTACATTTTTATCTTTGGCTCTTTTGTTACCTGGGAGTTGAATTGGGTTATTGCTAGTTATTGCCCATTATAAAAGTAGTAAGATTACTACTTATCCTACTGCTTTTGGGAGGGGCCAAGTGATTCTGGTGTGGCGAGGACCTGGTATCAGACCAGGATTATTCTGATTTCAGCGCTGAATATATAGTTTTGTTATTGTAAATATTCAGATCTGATTTTGGGATTTTCCCCCATTTGTACATGTACGTGAAAATATACATGTACTTTTTCTTTTTATATGAAACGTGAATTTCGTCACTGATATCAGGGGCGATAACTGTGTTTCCATTAAAGGTTAATGGAAGCTATATTCTGTCTGCTTAGTTTTGTTATGTGCACTATGATCGTACTTTATAATGTGTCAATAAAAATATTTGTTCGGGTGACACATTTAATTGGCATAAATAATTTAAAAATGTCATGTCTCATTTGCATATCAAAATAGCCTGATACCACCGTGAGTCACTATCAGTAAAATCAATATTACTAAATGATTATATGTGTATAGTGGGCACTCGTAATTTTTAAAACTGGCGGAATACATGTACCGTAGTTACACAATTATACACTTATTTAATTCTTATAGGCAAACTGTTATGCCTACTAGATGGGACCACAGGTTGAAGTACATTGTAACGGACCGAGGTCTATAAATACATTAAATACGCCTAAAAGCGTCCATAAACGAAAAAAAAAAGCTAACAAAAGTTTTGTTACTCCCTCTATAACACACATATATATATACCTCGGTCCGTTACTTCAACCTGTGGATGGGACCCCAACTTTAGCTGCTACATGTAATTTGCGAACCAGATCTCTTATTCACTATTCTGCAGAGGAAGACTATGAATGGAAACGTAACTCTGCTACGGACAGTACGGTTTTATATTTCAAGAGTTACTGTTCACAACTATGAACAATGTGGCTTACTCGCTTACCACATTTATCCAAGTGTTGTGAGTTTGATGCCCGGGTGGGATGTAGTTCTCTAAGCACTGTTTCATGTTGGAAAGTTGCGGAGTCATTTTCTGAGTAATGGTTAATACTGGTAAGAAATTCAATAAAAGGCTAACCATGTACATAATAGTGTTTGATTGTTTGTTTCAGGGAAGCCGTCTACAGATCTTAACGATCTGGATTATTCGTCAAGCCTCTTCAACTTCACCCTGCAGTCGAGGCAGACACCAGCAGGGCTATTGAGATAGTATATGGGCGGTTTCAGAAGAAGCAGATAAGGCGGAAATTAGTTTCTCATTCTGCTGTTGAAGGACAAAGCCACCAGAAGAATCGCTGCCCGAAGACACTACTCCAACAATACTTCCAACTGGTCAACAAGTTGCCAAACACTCGCGAAATGGGAACTGATCCAGTTCCTGACCTACACGAAGCAAAATATAGTGTCGCCATGACAGACTGTCATCATCTTAAGATCAGCGACATCTGAAAATATAACCCTCGAGGAAGAGCTTGAGAAAGACAAGTTCAGTTACAAAAAAATAACCATTTAACCGGAGTACCATCCATGCCAGCGGCAGTGTTTGTGTGGTTCTTAACTCTGATTTCTGCTCTAATCATCTAATCAACCTGTTGAAAGGATGTGTCGTGAAGACATGTTACTTCTTGTGTTGATGGAATTGAAAATGAATCTTATTCACACAAATCTGACTTGTGCAGTTTTAAGATTTGTCAATATTTTTTGAATCGGTAACTCATTCTTGTGGTGGACAGAATGACATTTGTATATTTCTGATTATGTGACACTCGAAGGACTAGATATTGAAATGGTCAGAAATATATTTACTATGCTTTTACACATATGTGGCTGTGACCTCAGGTTGAAGTAACGGACCATGGCCTATAAATACATTACATATACCTAAGAGTATCAATAAGTGAGAGAAAAATAAGCTAAACGAAATGTATTTACTCCATGTGTGATATATGGGAGTAAATAATTTGTTTAGCCTATTTTATTTTACTTATTGATGCTTTTAGGTATATTTAATGTATTTATAGGTATTGGTCCGTTACTTTAACCGGTGGCTGTGACTGGAGAATGTGGCTTATGGGATTTGTGACCAGTGTAGCTCCTGATCAAATAGTACACTCCTGTAGCCTGATAATGATGTGGCTTGTTATACCCCCCGCAACGAGTTGTGGGGGGGGGGTATACTGGAGTCAGGTTGTCCGTCCGTCCGTCCGTCCGTCCGTCCGTCCGTCCGTCCGTCTGCCGTCCGTCCGTCCGTCCGTCCGTGCGTCCGTCCGTGCGTCCGTCTGTGCGTCCGTCCGTCTGTCCGTGCGTCCGCGTAAACTTAACATCAGAGAAATATTGTTATAACTTCTATTTCATTCATCTAAAATGCTTGATATTTCACACATGCATTCCTGTAAGGCTCTACTACCATGCTGTGCCAAATCCACGACCGTCCAACCTCCGCAGATCCCAAGGTCAAGGTCAAATACTTAAGTCGTAAACTAACACAGAAATATTGATAACTCATTTCCTTCATCTAAAATGCTTAAATTTCACAACATGATTCCGTAAGCTCTACTCCATGCTGTGCCAAACGACCTCCAACCCCGCATTCCCAGGTCAAGGTCAAATACTTATCTCTTTACAAAACTTAACATCAGAAAAATGTTATAACTTCTATTTCCTTCACTAAAATGTTAATATTTCACACATGCATTCCTGCAAGGCTCTACTACCATGCTGTGCCAAATCCACGACCGTCCAACCCCCGCTGATCCCAAGGTCAAGGTCAAATACTTAGTCTCTTTACAAAACTTAACATCAGAGAAATATTGTTCTAACTTCTATTTCCTTCATCTAAAATTCTTAATATTTCACACATGCATTCCTGTAAGGCTCTAATACCATGCTGTGCCAAATCCATGACCGTCCAACCCCCGCTGATCCCAATGTCAAGGTCAAATACTTAGTCTCTTTACAAAACTTAACATCAGAGAAATAAGTTATAACTTCTATTTCCTTCATTGAAAATTCTTATTATTTCACTTGTGCATTCCTCTATGGTTGTACTATCATGCTGTGACAAATCTACGACTGTCCAACCCCCGCTGATCCCAAGGTCAAGGTCACATACTTAGTCTCTTTACAAAATTTAACATCAGAGGAATATGTTATAACTTCTATTTCTTTCATTGAAAATACTTAATATTTCATATGCTGTGACAAATCCCCGCTGATCTCGAGGTCAACGTCACATACATACCGTATAACCTCGAATTAACTCCCCCCCCCTCCTAATAAACGCCCCCCCCCCCCCCCCCCCAAATACAAAAAAAAACAAAAACTTTTTTTACCAATGACCGCCAATTTCAAACACAAATAATCCTTAAATCCTTATTTGTGTTTGAAATTGGCGGTCCTTGGTAAAAAAAAAATTCGCCCCCACCCCCCCCCCCCACCCCCCCCCCCCCCCCCCCTTTTGTAAAATGTAACGCCTCCGGGGGCGTTAATTCGAGGTTATACGGTAGTCTCTTTACAAAACTTAACATCAGAGAAATCGGTTATAAATTCTAGTTCCTTGCTCGGATCTGCTTCACATTTCACACACTCATTGCTCCAATGAGCCTCTACCACCCTGTGACAAATTCACGTTCATGCCGTACATATTTTAGGGGTACCTGGGCCCACGCGGGGGGTATTCCGTAAGCCTCGCTTACTGACCAATCTAGTTAGAAGCATGATTGAGATTTCATTGATGCAATGGTGAACAGTGCAGATCCTGTGCGGATATGTGTATCTACACTGGTCGCAAATCCCATAAGCCCCATTTCTCCAGTCACAGACACATATTTGAGCAAATTTAAAAATCCTACAACCAACCTAGTGATTAGCATTTAAGGTATTGCATTCAATCTTTGATTCATAAATTTCTGTTTAACGTCCACAGTCTATAAAGTCTATATTTGGTTGGTTTCACATGGTTTCAGTTATCTTCGCAATAAAGGATTTTACTTGAAACATCCAGAATAGACCAAAGACAAACTTTGTAGAGAAGGGAAACGAAAATTTACGAATTAATGATGTATTTTTGTGCTATTATCATGATTATAATTGAAATCAATGCCTAATGGTCAAACTTGTAACAAATTACATGTGTACAATAAATTTCGACTTCGAAATTTGACTTCGAATGAAATTGTGCAATTGGTTGATATTGGTCATTTGCAGTGCATGATGTGACAAACAACATATTGAGGCATCATCTGTAACACAGTGCCTTCAATCATGATTCATACCCAGGCATACAAAGTATGTCGAGGTGTATATAGTTTTTTGTATTTTCGTCCATCCGTAAGATTTGTTTCGTTAAAGGTTTTTGGGTACCCATTATATCTGCAACCGTAAATCGCATTGAGTTGAATCTTTATATACTTCTTTATCGTCATCCATATTTTTTATACTGTAGCACACCGATGTGGCTTTCCTGCACAAGGTCAAATTACTTAAAGTTTTGAAATATTTGCATCAAACATGTCAAAGTTTTTAAGTACACAATGTCTCTGCAACCGCAAGTCGGGTTGACTTGAAACTTCATATATATACTTCTTTATGAAGTTAGAATATCAATATTTTCTTTCTATGGTGGGTGCATGTGATGGGTAATTTAACAATCGCGATTCATCCTTACCGGAAATCCGACTGGAGACCTGGTTTGGCCCTCACATACGTCTTTGGCATTTTGTATGTGACAGTTGAATCTGGTTATATCTCTTGTGTGAGTATTACGATTATTCGTAATCCTTTTTTAGGGAAAGGGGCCAAGTGACTTTGGTGTGGTATGGACCTGGCATCAGGTCAGGTTATTCTAATTTCAGGGCTGACTATATTTTTCTCGATGAAATTATTCCGTTCTGATTTTGGGATTTTCCCCCCAATGCAGCAGGTTAATACAGGATCGAACCCGTTTGCCCAGCCTTATATGACCTGAGCTGTTGATAGGCCGTTAAACACCAATAAACAAACAAACAACTTTGGCATTTGGTATCCGGCAGTTATATCCTTTATGTAAGTATTAGACCATAGCTGTTGATAGGCCGTCAAACACCATTAAACAAACATTCTATAGCCCACTCATACGGCTTTCATGCACACGGTGAAGGTGAAATTACTTTGAAACTTGCGTTAAATGTTTTGAAATATATGCGTTAAAGTTTTAAGTAAACAATTTCTCTGCAACCGTAAGTCAGATTGAAACTTCATATATTTGTCTATCAACAATCAACATCCATATTTTCATTTTATAGCCCACGCATGTGACTTTCATGCCCAAGGTCAAGGTCAAATTGTGTTAAATGTTTTGAAATATTTGCATTAAAGTTTTAAGTACACAATTTATTTGCAACCGTATGTTGGATCGACTGGAAATGTCACATACTTCTTTATCAACAGCCATATTTTCATTCTATATCTCACCTAAGCGGCTTTCATGCCAAAGGTCAAGGCCAAATGTCAAGGCCAAATGGCTTTGCTACGGCCGAGGGTATGTGTGAGACCCCGCTCACTTGCTCTAGTCCTTAAAAGCAAGAATAACATATATTCTTTTGTTTTTTTCGGATACATGTACTGATTTTGTGTCCCGAGCATAACTGGAATTCCTTTTTTGTATATTTATCACAACTCTTGCCTCACTAATATTCCAGTGTTCTCCATTTGTTTTTTCACGCATTGATTTTGTATCTGGCACATGGCGATATTTCAAATTTGACCTAATATGGTCCTGCTATATATCAAATTGAAGGTATCGTGGGTATTGTCAAAATCGGATTATACATCATACAAGATGGCCGCCGACAGGTCATCCTTTAATTATATATTTCGTCTTCTTCTCATGTACCGTTTGACCGACGCTGGTCAGACTTCACAGTTGTGGTGCGTGGGTGAAGCATTTTCATATTTGTTAAAATGGAGGTTGTCGCATAATCCAAGATGGCCGTCGTAGAAAATTTGGTAAAATTCTTAAAAAAATCATATCAACCATGTTAATTTTACATTATTATTATTTTTACATCAAGCTTGAATTGCCACTTTGACTCTTTAAAATGTTAATGGAAACAACTATTTATTCTCTCTATTTATCTTTTGATGTGCAATGATCATATTTTGTAACAAGTCAATACAAATATTTATTCAGGTGACACATTTAGTTGATATAAATAATTTAAAAATGACCTGCCTCATTTACAATCAAAATAGCACGATGATACAACCTATCAGTAAACCTAAGATTACTAAGTGAATATTTCTGTGTGGCGGGCACTCGTATTTTTTAAAACTGTTGGAATAGTTACACAATTATACTTATTTAATATTATTTAATATTTAATTCCTATAAAGAACACTTTGTGCCAAACAGATGGGACCCCAATTCAAATCATGATTTGCAACTTTGCTGAAGGATGTCTGGCACCCAGTCATTAAGTGCAAAGGCACGAAATTTGTCTTATCAGCTCATTCACAAACACCACATCATACAAAACACTTGTCACATGGATTCACCAGTGGGTGTACAGTACAAAGTCCAGTGACATGGTGTGTAATTTCATCCCGTAACATTTGGTCAGGTGTGTATTTTTTTACTTTAACCTACGTTTTCTGGGGAAAATAACTACCTGTATAATATATGTGAAAATCACTACAATGGAAGAAATTTAATGTATGTTCTCGCACCCTCT
Organism: Conchocele bisecta; assembly: GCA_029237695.1. NCBI lineage: Eukaryota > Metazoa > Mollusca > Bivalvia > Lucinida > Thyasiridae > Conchocele > Conchocele bisecta. The sequence continues at coordinate 119,571,164 of CM055266.1, forward strand.
TCCAAACTCCATTCACAATTCACACCCCTCTGCATGAATCTGGATACTCCACTGCAGTGCAAAGTCGCAGAACAATTTTTGACATACAGCCGTTTGAATGTGTACTTGTGTGTGTGTAATATTTCTCAGACTTTTTCAAGGCAATGATTTCTGTTTCGATGTAATGTATGACCTGTCGTGAATTTCCCTCACAAGTTCATATTGGTGCTTGTAGGAGTATTTGATATCCAGTATACATTTTCCATGGCTTTCACGTTCTGTAAAACCGTCTGGAGTTTCGACAATGAAATGGAGAAATGGCAAACATTTTCATGTGTCTGAATGTGGATTATTTCTGGCACTTATATATTTGGCTTATAACGTCGTTCAAATTGTACTGCGTCAATTTTATTGAATTTAAGATTGCATATTTCATGACTTTCTTCAAAACGCCAGTTTTAGAAGTTGATGGTTTTAGGATTTTTATATCATGCACTGCAGTGCCGGTGATAAGTCGCTAGGTGGCGTTGCCAAGTCGGACTGTTGTACTGTGCGGACTCACCGAAACAAACCGCCAGTGGACGCGTTACACTATGTTTGCAATGTAAACTCCCTGGGTAAATTTATAGATCGCGGCTCAGTCAGCGTGCGACTAGATGCCGGTTTTTTTTGTTAGGGGAAAGTACTAAAATTGGGAAAATTGGGCCCGCGCAATATTTAAAATTGCGCCATGCCAATTAAAGGTGGTGCAGGATGTTGAATGTAATATCTTTATAATGGAAAGACAGAGTTTAATGAAACATAACGCAGTAAATGCTTAACAGGTTGCCAATTAGTATCCCTTCGCCGATAGGCAAGAGCTGGTATATCGTTAGTCCATGAACTGCATACGTATGTACGTACGCTAGTAACACCTTTCATTTTTCAATAACTTGTGAACTGCTTCCACGATTTTGATATTATTTTACCATAATGTGTGTCTATGGATGGAGCATGGTTTAGCATATGAGTAGACTCATATGACCCACGTTCGACCGCCCAAGGTCACGGAGTACTTTTTTATTATCAAGGCTGCCAGCGAGGGGATTAGCTTCGTTTAATGATGCCAGTGCGAGGGGATTAGCTTCGTTTAATGATGCCAGTTCTTGCATTATGGTAGAGTTTGCTTTAATCTAACAATTTTCTGGTTTTGACGAAGAATCGGTTAACATGGATGTGAATACAAATCTAAAGAACGTGAATGTATGGTGTGATACATATCATCGAACTGGTATGTCACTTCTATGGTGTGATACATATCATCGAAATCCGTCCGTTTGCTTGGAAAAGTTTCAAGAAAATTTACTGTAAAAATGACGTCACAGAATACGTCACGTCGGAAAAGCAGGTTCGGAAACCACTGATCCCATACCCTGATATCTATAACTTTACATGCTACTTGCAAACATGTAGTTGGCCTCAATAATAATAACATACACTCAAAGCGTTCTTTTATAACATGATCATTCATGTTATAATTGTTCTTGTTACAGTATGTAAATGGTTCGATATTTTGTTAAACCAGTATGTCTAAAAACCTGATGAAAAACTTTGTTAATGCTGAATCTAATCTGAAACTATTTGTACTGAACATTAGATCCATGCGTATATAGATATGGCGACACCCCTCATTAAAAAATAACTGCAGTGAAAGAGAAAACAAATTGATTTGTTTCTAAACTTACCACCTTGGGCGTAGATAAATGTTTGGCAATGTCTGCGAATTGAAAGTATACATGGTCGAATGACACCTTGCTAACCATTCTTGCTAAATGTCTACTTGAAGTTGTCTTTCATTATTGGGGGATTATTGATGCCAACTTGTCCCAAACATGCTCTATAGGATTTATATCTGAACTGAAAGATGGTCAGTGTAACACATTAACGTCCTTATTACGTAGAATCTGAGTCATTACACCAGCTGAATCGGATCTGGCATTATTATGCTGAAAATAATGAAATGCGTTTCTTCGCTGAAAAGGCACCGCGATCGGTCGTAAAATAGTGTCGGGGCACGTAACACCATTCAATCGTCCATTTACAACATGAAGCGGTGTTTTATTATCAGCACTTTTCGCTACCCACACCATCACGCTACCCCCGCCCCCACATGTTTGACTCTGAACACATTCAATGCTGACAGGCAATGTTTCCAAATTGTGTTCTCTTGTACTGCAGTTTTTGAAATGAGTGATATTGTTGTCTTTTCACGTTTTCACAATCTCTTTAAAGGCATGGATCTAATGTTTTGATAGTACATGTACATCAGTTGTAGATTAGATTCAGCATTAACAAAACAATTCATCATCTTTTGATACCTCGTGGTTCACAAAATATCGAACTATTTACATACTGTAACGTTTCTTTGGCCCTAAGTATATATAATAAGCATGTTTATTCGATTGGGATTTTTTTTTACTAAACAAATGGAAACATTTTGTATTAATTATTATAGACGACTAAATTTAACCGTCATTTGGACGCCATCTTGTTCTTATTCTTGCTCTTCTTGACTATTATGTAATAATAATTCCAGCACAAAAATATTTACACAATTCCCTAGCATTTGTAGCAAGTCTCTGTCCAAAATTTATATCCCAGTAAACTCCCACGCCGAACTACTCTCCGTAACCGTGAGGCGCAGTTAAAATAATTCTTAAGAAAATGGAAAATAAAAACATTTTCTAGATTAATTTATTTCAAATGCTGGAATTATAAGGAATTAATGGCCTTTTTGTTGAATTTATCGGGGATATAAACTTGGAAAAGTCGCGGGAATACTGGACGAGGCCTTCCGGCCTTCGTCCAGTATTCCCGCGACTTTTCCAAGTTTATACCCCGATAAATTCCACAAAAAGGCCATTCATTCATATACTCAATTATTTCAGAATATCTTCCGCTGGATTCTGATTCAGAACATACTCGGTTAACAGAATTATCGACAAGACGTAAGTAATACCTCTGTACACTGTTGTGCCATTTGTTAGATTCCACGCCCAGTAGCCGATTTCACCAAAATTGCTAAGCATACATACAATAGCGCTTTTCTGCTCCTTACCTATTTGTATATACTAATATCGTATACATATCGTAATCGTATAGTATTGGTATATTTAATGAGCATATCGTATGCTCATATAATATTGGTATGTTTGTACCGTATCATCGTATAGTACAGTTTGTTTACATTATACAAACGTACTATATGAATATTATACAAACATACGATATCCGTTCGTATATACGTGTGGCTTTTTATTCTACTGAAAACACCTCTCATTTTAAAGAAATTCTCGACTCCAAAGAGGACCAAATATTAGGGGCGGACCAAATATTAGGGCAAATAGTACACGGCAACACCGTTAATGTATCGTATACATTTACGGTATTCTACGGCAGCTTAAAAGGGACATGCGCAATTGTTTTGTCTATGTCGTTCTTACGACATAGCATCTCGTTACCACGACATAGCATCTCGTTACCACGAGTTAGCTATGTCGTTCCCACGACATAGCATCTTGTTCCTTCGAGATAGGATCTCGTTCCCACGAGATAGGATCTCGTTCCCATGAGTTAGCTATGTCGTTCCCACGAGATAGCATCTCGTTACCACGACATAGCATCTCGTTCCCACGAGATAGCATCTCGTTACCACGAGTTAGCTATGTCGTTCGCACGGCATAGCATCTCGTTCCCTCGAGATAGGTAGCCAATCAAAATGAAGCATAATTACCGCCATATTAGTCCGACAGCCAGGAGCTTAACCTAGCTTGTTTTGATTAACATAGTTTTTTTTATTGGCGATTTTGATTTTCCATGCCATCCACATCCAGAATCCTGCTAATGACACTCTGTCATCCTTGAGCGTTTTGAAAAATTTGCATAAATTCAAAATGGCCGCCAAACAGTTATAGTATGCCGTGTGAGGTATTGACGTAATTTAAGAGCGTAAAGTGGATTTACTTGACTTATCAGTCAGCATTTTTAATATTCAATTCAATTCACTGTGACATGGACAAAATCCAAAATGTCCGCCAAATGTGACATATTTTACACATAACTACTCTCACACTATATCAAAGCAAAGATGATACTTATATTGGATATATTGACACAATAAACGCTTTCAGTACGTTCCATATGTTCGTAGACAAGTTGTTGAACAGGGGATGTCCAAGATGGCCGCCACATATAAATATAGTATCATATAACAATAAAGTAAACGACTGATACTTAAGTATATAACTGCATATTAGAATAATATCGTAGTAAATTAGTATAGATGTATTGGATTTAGGCATACACTGAACGTTTTCAGTAACTTAGAAATATAATTAAATAACTGTGCCAATAGCAGAAGTCAAAAATGGCCGCCAAATATTGGCCGCTTTATAATGCGCAAATTGCATAATAATTACTGGGGGTATTGATTAATTTAAGCATATTAGTATACACATCTCAGGGTTATGGACACATTGAACGTTTTATGTAACTTTCAAATGCAATATTGTACAGTTGTGTCAATAGAAGAAGCCTTAGATGGCCGCCAGATATAAATTACCTTGTAATGACAATCATAATGTGTAATGATTAAAATATGAAATGTCACGTTGACCTATTTCAAAGAAAGCACACAGTTTTATGTCAATCTTGTGTCATTATATAACCTTGTTATGTAATTAGACCCGTGTTCCATGATTTAAATAAGCTTGCTTTCAATCCAATCCCATTTGTATAGTACTGTATATAGTAACATTGACATTGACAAAGAACTTGTAAACAATATGCAAATAAAATATGTTTAAACTAAATCGTTTATAATAGCTATTTTTCTTTTTATCATTTTTGTTTTTGCAAATAATGCTTTTCTTAAGCAAATATATTAGTTATCATACCGATGAACCTGTCAGCCAATATAACCATGCAATTTCATACGTTATATATCAAAAGTGCTTTATTTTATAAAAAAGATAACATCTGACCAATGGTGTAATACTATATGATAACACAGGTATTGACAAATAAATGTTCAAATGGAGTGTTTTCACAATGCTTGTGTTTCACTTTTCTGGCGAACACCACATACATCCACTCAATTTGTACAATGAATTCACTTAGCCAAGATGTTATTAATTTATGTACCCGATGTATGTACGTACAACTGCGTATGAAGCGCTAACCTATGTTTAGCTGTTGCGTGGTTTAATGTGTAACATATGGATTATCATGTCAAGATTGCAACATTTCTACAAATGTATGTCTATGACGATCGCATAATAATGACATGATTATTAACATAGAGAACACATTAGAAAAGTGAGATCATTACAACCCATGAAAAGAAGAAACCAACGCAATAAATACTTCCTAATAAACAAATGACATGCGCACATCGGTGGTCGCAGAACCTTCAACGCGGCACAAACATGCACTCCCCGATCAGCGGTGTACGGTCCCAAACTGAAAGTAACCATGTATGCACTACATAAACAATATAACAAATGTAGAGCAAGCACAACAACAACTATTCCCCAATGAACTACTGGTAAAGTAACAGGAACATCAACTTGGATGGTTGAACCTGTTTAACAAACCTCCCGCTTACTTCGTCATCATGCTTCAAAAGGACAGCAACATACAAGGCAATACAAAAAGAATAATATATCATACGATAAAGACAAACTAATCACAACGAAATACACAGTATACGTGAAATGAAAGTTAATATTGTAGATATGACTATAAGAAAAGAAGATATGATGACACAAAAACCGTCTAGTCTCAAGGGATAACAGTTACGTTGTTCCGCATTGTCATATAAGTATAGTAAATTTCGTGATTACTGCACTCCATATATCCATTGTATGGTACATTGAAGGCTGTCATGTTGTGTACTATGTGTATTGCTGTCTGCAATGACTATAACAGTTATTGTGACCGTGATAGAGTATTTAATAGTGGCACAACTGGAATGAATGTCATACATATCATTTCCACGTGTATTAGTTGTGTCCACATTATAGTATTTATTCTACATTATATCAGTGTTTTTCTCAGAATTATTGAATTTGTGATTAAATTTGATTTCTTTGTTCAGCATTTACGTACTCTGACGATTTCATATCTTATTATTTTAAAATAGCATATGCATGCACTCCATATTGAGTTTTATGTAATAAAATCAACTGCACATGTATATCAGACGTTGAATTCCGACTTACCATTGAAAAGAAGAATGTTATAGAAACATTACATTATCTCATCATACAAATATATTTTGCTCTACCTAATCAATAACAATTTGAATTTCTATTAATTTCTTGCAGTTTACCAAATTATAAGTGACATCAAAACGTTGTACACCAATCAGTATGTACAGATCGTCCTTTTGTGGAAAATATGTACCTTTCGCAGAAAAAAAACTGATCTCACAATGTAATAATATCAGTGGGAGTCCTAAGTTGCTATGCATGTTAAACTGGTTTAGCGCAAGTAATGTTAACCAGAAACTGGAATAACGCTGGAAATATATAAATGAATCATTTGTACTAGCCAGGTTAGCCATTTCATGTGAGTTCACAGTAAACTTGTTGAGCTGTGAAGCTTTTGTAACCAATTGTATGAATGAAAATATCTTGTATGTATTCAAATTAGGAAGTCATTACAGTTTACTGTAAAGTTCCACACTACATATTCCTACCAACACCCCGCTATATAAGTTTGGTAGCCATCTTGGATTTGGCGTCAGAATATTTTCAGCATGAATGTTGATGTGGAATGGCAAGACAAGGAGGCTTTCCAAAATAGACTGAATAATCCAACGTATATAACCAAATGTACTATTTTAAATATTATATCAGTATATGATTTGATTACTAGTATAATGTACTATATTATTATACGGCGCCCATTTTGGACTTCTGTTATTGAACGTTGTATAATGGTGTATATTAACTTAAGAAAATAAATCATCTTGACTTAATACTAGTATTTGGTATAATTACATTATTAGATGATGTGACATCCGAGTGTAATTATATAAGCTATTTGCTACAATAATATCAATATAGTTGGCGGCCATCTTGGACTAATGCTGTTGAAACAAATATATAATTGCGTACCTAAGGTACTAAAGTCATTGTGTATCTAAATACAATATTCGTATGCTCATTTGCTCTAATATATGGTCTGAGCGCAATTATATATGTTTTCTTATGTAGAGATACGATTGCACGTATAATGTAATATATTTATAATTGGCGGCCATTTTGGAGTTCTGCTATTTAGACTATTATTCAATTTCACAGCAAAGTTACAAAAACAAACACTCATTGTGTCAGTAGACTCAAGATTATAAAAACCATACTCTTCGTAGTGAAATTACGTCAAATGGTCACATTTGGTGGCCATCTTGGATTTTTCCCATATTGCAGTTAAGGAATTGAATTTTAACGTTGCCAATTTTCATCACTATGTCAAATACACCCAGTTTACGCTCTTAAATTGCTTAAGTTCTTCATGTTAATGCAACTATAATTATGTCACACTATATCTATTTGACAGCCATCTTGAATTTGTGCAAATTTCTTAAAATGCTCAAGGGTGACAGCTTGTCATCAGTTGGATTTCAAAACTAGAAGGTCTGGACATGCAAAGTCAGTAATAAAAAAACATGTTATTCAAAACAAGGTAAAGTCCCAAATCGGCCTTTGACTACCGGACTATAATCAACTATGGTTCAAAGAAATATGGCGGTAATTATGCTGCATTTTCATTGGCTACCTATGTCGTGGGAACGAGATGCTATGTCGTGGTAACGAGATGCTATCTCGTGGGAACGACATAGCTAACTCGTGGTAACGAGATGCTATCTCGTGGGAACGAGATGCTATGTCGTGGTAACGAGATGCTATCTCGTGGGAACGACATAGCTAAGTCGTGGGAACGAGATCCTATCTCGTGGGAACGAGATGCTATGTCGTGGGAACGACATAACTAAGTCGTGGTAACGAGATTCTATCTCGTGGGAACGAGATGCTATGTCGTGGGAACGAGATAGAAAAAATATTGCGCATGTCCCTTTTAAGCTGCCGTAGTATTCTGGTACATTTATACCGTACACAAATCTGGTATGTTTGTACGATAGAAACGTACCAGAATTATACACATGTATAAAAATCGTATAAACGTACGATTTGAATGGTATATCTATACGATATTGGTTGGTATGTACGGTACAAACATACCGTACGTTTATATTATATGCATATCGTATAGAAAACATATCGTATTGGTATAGTATACGTATAGTATTGGTATAGTACGTATAGTTGATCTGCAGAAAAAGCGCTACCGTACTGTATCTAGCTAAGTATACTTTATTAATTATCATAGTGAATTGATTACATTATCACAGCCAAATGGCTGTGATAATGTAATCAATTCAGTATAATAAGTATGCATGCTTTTAATCATCAAATATATACAGTCGTTAGTTCTGTGTGAAATAATGCATTTCGGTCAGAAAATAAAAATAAATAAATTTATCCTTAAAATTAAACTTTCTCCCTTCCAGTCTACTTAGAAATTATTTTATGAAAAATTCAATATGTGATCTATAAGTTATGTTTACATTGCCCATTCGCGAAGCTCCGCCCATAAACATGATTTCGAATCGCTATACTAGTATGTGATTGGCGGTGTGACATGTAGTGAGCTCGTGTGTGGGCGGTAATATGCTTTGTGTCATATGAACTGATGGCAGCAACGCGTACACTCAGCTCTAAATATAGCGGCTGAACATATTGGCGAAAGCGTCGCAATATGCGATTAATTGAGACGAAATGCTGTTCTTTCATTGGTCGAGAAACTAGGGTAAACAATAAGAAGTATACTTTGCAATTTTGGTGAAAACGGCTACTGAAGAAAAAAAACAATGATACTGTGAAACCTCTCTACACCGGTCCCCGGGGTGTCCAGTGTAAAGTTTGTTTGTTGGGGTTTAACGGCATATCAACAGCTAAGGTAATTTAAGGCCGGGTCCGGTGTAAAGATGTCCCACTGTAATTTAGAAAATATAAACACTCCAATGCCTGTCTGTGTTCTTGGCAATAATGTTCCATTATTGTTTGCCCTAGTTTCTCGACCTATGCAAGCAGAGAATTTCGTCTCAATTAATCGCATATTGCGACGCTTTCGCCAATATCTATGAAATTAATCATTAAATATTGCAATAGCTCTGCAGTTATATTTAGAACCACAGGCCCCGCCTTGTTGACGTAATTTCCTGTGACGCGCACTATGTGTACGATCGATTGGGTGTCTCACCGCCAATCACGTAATCGTATCGTTGTTGTTATGCGCAGCGCTCCATTCTAATAGACTGGTTCCCGCGATTGGGCTGGGCAACCAATAAGTTAGTTATAGTTCACATATTGAATGTTTAATAAACTAATGTCTCGCTCGCTAGTGCTCGCTAGGAAATTAATTTATTAAAAATTCAATATGTGAACTATAACTATTACATATTGTTACAGCCAATGACACAGATTTATGTGATTTAAATAATGGGCTCATGTATCGTCGAAATCAGACTTGGTATCAACTCTGTTTATATTGAATGGATCGCACCCTGTAAATAATTATGTTTTATAACATGTTGCACTAAATAGTATTAGTTTCTACGTCATTTACAGAAAATATCACCGTTTCTGTACCTATCTTTCACACATCTTCTAGTCTGTGGGATAAGCCCATATTTGTTCGATTCCGTTGCGAACCACCCTCTGTCCTTATTTTGTTCACAAACTTCAAGGAAAATATGTCTACTATCAGAATGTGCCTGTTGCCAGTCACAAACAGTGTCCCAAAGTGATGAAATCAAGGGAAGGAAGGCAGGCAGGCAGGCAGCATGCCGTCGCTCTCACACCATAATTCTAAACTGTCAAGTGCTTGTTGTAAACGGTGATTTAAGTCCCCAACAGTTGATTTTATGTCGTAAATTTTTGTATCATCTGCATAGAGATCGGTTCACGTTACGTGTTGAGGGAGAATAAATGGCAAATCATTTATAGATAAAAGAAAATGTGTCTCCATTTACTGAAACAATTTGGTGCCTTTGTTCCAGGTATGATTTGAACCAACCCAGGCTTACGTTACTGCACTTGTATAGTTGAAGTTTATCCAGGAGAATTTTGTGAGCAACAAGATCAAAAGCTTTACAAAAGTCGACTAAAATACACCCTACTAATTTACCACGATTTATTACTTGTAAACAATTAACGCTGATTCTGTAGAGTGACATATACGAAACCCACTCTGGATTTGATGCAATAGTTTAAACGTTGTTAAATAGTCCATAAAATGTTTCTGAACCCATTTTTCAATTACTTCTGAAAGCGTCGGCAAACATGATATTAGACGATAATTATTTACTTCGTCTTTTGCGCCGCTTTTATACAGGGGATGTACCTTTGCTTGTTTCCATACACTGGGGAAGACAGAACTAGTGAAACTCATATTTACTACAAATGTAATACTTAACGAGATAGCGGTGGTAGATAATTTTAACAATCGTGGCCCTATTAAATCTAGTCCAGTGATTGTTATATGTATAATGATGTTAAATACCTTTTTATGAATATTTCATTAATTAAAGTAATGGTAAAATTATAATTTTGCAGTGTATGTTCGTTTACGAAATTTTTAATATGATCAACATTTGATTCTGGAATGAGTCGTATACGATTTGATGCTATAGTGGAAAACTATTCGTTAAGAATATTTGCCACATGTGTATTTGCTGTGCATAGCTGACCAGTTAGACTGTTTTACCTAATAACTGTTCCGATTTACCATCATATGGTAATGGCAAGAATAATACAATTTGGTCCATATATTGCATTTCAATATGGCTGTCACTCATAATACTTTTGCCTATCAAACATTCATCAGAATACAACTATGATATGTACATGTACATGTAGTGAACAAAACAAACGCACAACTATCGATTTTAAATCTATAATTAGCCGACCTGTGGCTTCGTAATTTGCAACCATCGCCTTAATAGAGTCATATACGTGTGTCGTCAGAAAGATACAATGTAATTATTTAAGAATTGTCATCATTTACAGTTAATTGTGACGTCATTTATTGATTTAGGCAATACGTCATCAAAGACCAAAAACTAAACGGCATTCCTGGTGTTGGAAATTGTAAATTATATTCACATCGTATCGGTGATTGAAACAAATGCATTTTAGTTCTGTAGAAATGAATGACCAGAATTTGGATAGGCCTATGGCTGCACATATCAATGACTTCAGCGCCCGATGGGGTCTAGAGGGTAGTCGGACACCCACGGGCATTTTTAAACAAACTGAAAATCGACTGTTCATTCCCCGACTCTCGGAATTAAATTTACATCTCAGAAAGCGGGACTATGTAGCCAATATGACTGGCGGACGGGCTAATGTACATGTACCCCGTACTAGCAGGTAGCAGGTATATGGGAAAATGCTGCGCTGACCCACACTCTCTCGACTGGCACCACCGCCACTGCCGGAAAATGTGGAGATGTAACATACATGGTTGTATAATTGTTACATGTCCCGATAAAAATACCGGCAGTATATTCTGTCGTCGGGAATAATTAATTTGAAAATTAAATGTGCAATTTAGTTTTGTTGTGTTTCAGAAAAAGTACATTCAGCGCATTTGTAAGCAAAGAAACAGCCATGCTAAAAAAAATTCACGTAGGTGAAACCACGGCGCCCCCCTCCCCACCACCCCTATAATTTGGCGAGTAATGATATTTTTGCTCTAAAATGCGCCCTAGCGCAGCAAAATGGGGTGTAAATATCAAACATATTCCGGAGGGCATACCGCCGGACCCACCTAGCAGTCTCCCCAGCTCCGCTTGGTCGACGAGCAAACGGTACTAGTTCGAAAGTATATTAAACTATTTCAATTAAGAAGTCCCGCCCCGCCCCCACCCTAACCTGAAATCCTGGATCCGCCCCTGAAAAGCACCGTGGCGTACGTACATGTATTTTGCATAACTGCACACTATAACACAGTCAGTGATTTACACACGAAATTTGTGGGTGGCAGGTGGGAGCACGCGATGGGTAATTTAACGATCGTGGTTCATCCTTACCGGAATCCCGACTGGAGACCTGGTTTGGCCCTCACATACGTCTTTGGCATTTTGTATGTGCCAGTTGAATCTGGTTATACCCCTTATGTGAGTATTACGATATTCGTAATCCTAGTTTATGGGGAAGGGGCCAAGTGACTTGGTGTGGTATGTGGTGTGGTGTGGTATGGACCGGGCACCAGGGCAGGATATTCTAATTTCAGGGCTGAATATATTTGTTCTCGATGTAAATATTCCGTTCTGATTTTGGGATTTTCCCCCCAATGCAGCAGGTTAAAATGGGATCGAACCCGTTTGCCCGGCCTTACATGACCTTAACTGTTGATAGGCCGTTAAACACCAATAAACAAACAAACAAACACACTAAATTTGTCCCGATCACAACATTGATTTTGTTGAAATGACGATCCACACCCTGCGACTATTGTTCGGAGCGGCTCATTTGAATTTAGACGCGTTTAAGGTGTGCATGTGCTTTTGTTTTATATTATTTACACGCCTCCGACTAGAACGGCCCTTTGAGAACAAAAAAAGCACGCAGACGTGCATTATTTAGTACAATGTAGTACAATGAAAGAAAAATAACAACAATCTGGCAAAGTCGGACGTCTTAAATGTGTAAATGTTGGAGACCTGTGCATCTGTTCAGTCTGATCAGTGTCTGCAATGATTGCAAATATACTGGTAAAATTACTATACATAACCATATTTACAAGTGGTCATTTTAAAGAATATTTACATTGTTATCAAACGGCAATCATACGGCTGATTCAATGCGATATTTTTGAAAGTCGCTAAATATTACGTGACACCGAACACGTAAGTGGTAGAAGATACATATAGAAATCAGTAGGCTACGTCCTTGGTGGCTACAATTTTGTATTACAATAATCTGATATAACCATGATTATTGTGTCGCAGTAAATATGCATGTGACACAATACCAACACACTAAATACTAAAACATGTTTGGCCCATTGTCACCATGATGCGATATGCCAGGAACGGCGTATATTTTGGCACTACCATAATTATACATCTGTGATACGCTTATTGTTATGAAAACTTCCAAATCGTATTTTTATGTTGACTTTTGAAACATTCGACAGGCGAAACAGTAAATTAAACGAATTAAGCCCTGTGCCCAGTTCTATTTGTTACATAATACTGATTCTGTGATGGTGTTATCTAACAATTACCGGTTGTATGGTTATTTAGTTTCAAATGTCGTCCATATATGAACAAAAATTCGACAAAATCACTACGTGTTTCCTTGAAGGAAACAGAAAAAACAGACAACTGTCTGAACCACTATGGAAACAACTGTAAAATTCTGCTACGCGTATCCAGCATTATAATGTTTGTGAGCCACAGATAGTAAAACGTACAGTACGGTTATATATAGGACAACGTCAACTTATTGCAAATATGACGCAACTATTTCAAGTGTCAAAATCCGACGTGACGTTGGTTTCAAGCGTAACTCTGCGACGTCATTTTCATGGCTTTCATGACGTTGTCATTAAGGCCTGTTTTCACAGAGCGCGGCCCAATTACATATATATACCGCATGATTATTATAGGAATGAATGGCCTTTTCCAAGTTTATATCCCCGATAAATTCAACAAAAAGGCCATTCATTCCTTATAATTCCAATATTTGAAATAAATTCATCAAGAAAATGTGTTTATTTTCCGGCTTTTTTTAAGAATTATTTTAACTGCGCCTGACGGTGACGGAAAGTAGTTCGGCATGGGAGCTTACTGGGATATAAATTTTGGACAGAGACTTGCTATGTACCAATCAAATGTTAGGGAATTGTGTAAATATTTTTGTGCTGGAATTATTGGTATGTATCCATGTACATATATACCTGTATACTTATCGCCATTGCTGTTAAATTGATGTATTGTTGAAATACTTGGGTAAGGGCTGTAACTAATGTTGTGAGAACTTGTAGCCCAAGCCCATTGTACTTATATGCAATAAACTATGCTTAAACTAAAAACAGCATGACTTTATTTCTCCATGACTTTAAAATGCTCGACGCAGTGATTTTTCATACGCAACGATATCTGTACGGGGCGACAAGTGGGACATGGTTCAATTTTGTCAACAAAATTCATTTTTGTGCCACAAAATTCAATTCTGTGTCACAAAATTCATTTTTGTGCCACACAACTCAATTCTGTGTCACAAAATTCAATTCTGTGTCACAAAATTTTGTGCCACAAAACTTAATTCTGTGTCACAAAATTCACTTTTCATGAAATTACGTAGATGTCGGAAGGTACAAAATCCCATAGCGTGTCTCAATTATATGTTGTGTAGGTTGAATCTCGTACAAGGCGAATACTGTCTGTTTAACGAAACCTACACACATTTTTACGACTACATAAACAGTGCAAAAACAATATTTTTAGGCGAAAACCATTTTTATTGGTGACCCTTTGGAGATTCAAGATGGCTTACCAACATTATTCATTGTGGTACTATGTTGACCTTAAACATATCGGTATAGGCACCGGAATTAAGTATATAATGACATCGCTCTCGGCGGTTCTTGAGGGTTGGGGGGGGGGGGGAGAGGATGTGCACGGAGGTTATTTGAGCCCGTGGACTAGATCCGTAACTCGCCGCAGCGAGAAAACTTAATCACCGCGGCGAGATACTAACTCGCCGGAAGAAAATATGAAATGTGGCCCCTCTTGTTTTAATTGTTTATTTAGCCGTAAAATTCGGGCAACAGGCAGTAGTATATATATCATCATCACCGATTTAAACTGTATGACGTGGCTGTACAAACAGTAGAAATAAATATTAGTATACACATATGTTAGGTTATTTGATGTATATGTTGATATATGCACGAGTTCCGTAGCGTGCGATTTGAGGAACGGGTAACATATATACACATACAAATCAAAACAAAATTGTATCATATACATACATTACTCACAAGTTATATTCGCCTGAAAGCATATACAACATATAAATAAACAAATAAATGATGATTTAGAATGAACTATGTTACGAGGTGAAACGTAGTTCCGGTGTCATATAGAAAAATGACCCCCCTGAAAAATGACCCGCGGGTCATTATTCCGCTATAGAATATTGACCCGGGGTCATAATTCCGCTATAGAATATTGACCCCCCCTGTGGTAAAATGACCCCCCCCCCACTATGTAATTTTTTTTTGTCACAAAGTTACCGAAAGTGTATGGTATCATGTACAAACATAAAAAAACACACTTGCGACCCCTAGCACCAGGGAGGGTGCGGGGTCAATATTCTATGGCCGTGGAAAAATGACCCACCCCCATGCAAAGATTTATTTGGGTTCTTATGGGTCACGATATAGTACACGAACAAACTTTAACAAAAAAATTCAAAGTAATTTGACCTTGACATTGGGCACAGGATCGCACTTTCCGCAAGCAGGTGCGACAATGATGATAAACACCCATGTGAAGTATCAAGGTATTGGGTGAAGCAGTTGCAGAGATATAGTACACGAAAAAACTTTAACAAAAAAATTCAAAGTAATTTGACCTTGACATTGGGCACAGGGGCCGCACGGTTGGGGGTTAGAATGAAAATATGGATGATGATAAACACCCATGTGAAGTTTCAAGGTAATGGGCGAAGCAGTTGCAGAGATATAGTATAACGAAAAAGTTTTAACCAAAAAACTCTAACCAGACGTACGTTAAAAAGTTAACGTTGAAAATGGCTAAGTCAATTACGTAGAAATAATAGGTGAAGGTAAAAAAATGGTCACATGTTGGATAGTTGTATGTGGTAGGGCACCCCTTGGTTATGAAGCTGTGAAAGTTTGGTGGTCCTAGGTGGTACAGTACCAAAGAAATGGACTTAAACACGAAAAACTTAACATTGTAAACGCGAAAACTTAACATTG
Organism: Conchocele bisecta; assembly: GCA_029237695.1. Taxonomy (NCBI): domain Eukaryota; kingdom Metazoa; phylum Mollusca; class Bivalvia; order Lucinida; family Thyasiridae; genus Conchocele; species Conchocele bisecta. The sequence continues at coordinate 119,587,265 of CM055266.1, forward strand.
AAAATGGCTAAGTCGACTGCGCGGAAAAAATGGGTGAAGTTAAAAAAAAAAGTAACATGTTGGATAGTGATATGTGGTGGGCACCCCTTGATTATGAAGCTGTGAAAGTTTGGTGGTCCTAGGTGGTACAGTACCAAAGAAATGGACTTAAACACGAAAACTTAACATTGTAAACGCGAAAACTTAACATTGAAAATGGCTAAGTCGACTACGCGGAAAAAATGGGTCAAGTTAAACAAAAAATAACATGTTGGATAGTGATATATGGTGGGCACCCCTTGATTATGAAGCTGTGAAAGTTTGGTGGTCCTAGGTGGTACAGTAACAAAGAAATGGACTCAAACACGAAAACTTAACATTGATTGTGGACGCCGCCCGCCGCCCGCCCTCAGCCCGCCCGCCGCCCGCCGCCCGCCCGCCTGCCCGGCTTTCGCCAATCCAATAGCCTGGATTTTTTTTAAAGTAATTTAATCAAGTAACCCCCAGCACCAGGGAGGGGGGGGGGGGGTCAATATTCTATGGCCATGGTAAAATGACCCCCCCCCCCTCCCCCATGTAAAGATGTATTTGGGTTACTATGGGTCACAATTAATTCTAATTGTTTATACAAAGTTCCGAAAGTGTATGGCATCATGTACAAACATAAGAAACACACACTTGGGACCCCCAACACCAGGGAGGGGGGTCAATATTCTATGGCCATGGTAAAATGACCCACCCCCATGTAAAGATTTATTTGGGTTCTTATGGGTCACAATTAATTCTAATTGATAATACAAAGTTCCGAAAGTGTATGGTATCATATACAAACATGAAAAACACACACTTGGGACCCCCAGCACCAGGGAGGGGTCAATATTATATTGCCGTGGTAAAATGCGTTTAGTTCAATGAATCTGATTTGACAATGGCATGTAATAAAAGCTGTAGATGGTAAGCCAACCTAATATATTGTATAGTATATAGTATACAATTCTGCTGCTCGCAGGGATGATAATACAAGAAAGACAGAATGACAAATTAAAATAATTTTATATCAAAATGGTACATGTTTGCTTATTATGGCATATACATATAGATCAATTGCATTTTGTAATTGCAATTTATAATCTTGACAAGAGTGCATAATTAATCCATAGGCCTACTATATTTGGTGGCCCAATAAAAAGGTCCACATGTTTGAATTCTGCATCATTATTACATTATATTTTGTACAACATAATACAATAGCCAATTTTACATCAATGGGAGTAAGTACATTTTCAAACAGTTTTGCTTTAATTTTCACAAAAAGTGTACAATTGACTCTTATTATGTTGTAAAAAAATGTAATGGCAATGATAAATGTATTGTTCATGTATTCAGAAGTCAGGTGTGTAGACCATTTTATAGAGCCACCTGATTATTATAAATGGCCAATCTCGTTATACATTTCAAGTACATGTATACGAGGGGAGATCCAGAAATTCCCGGACTGGTGCTATAAAATCAAAAGTTTCCGGTCGAACACGATAAAATTTACACACATGGTAGATAAACTATTATTCTATTCTTGCCTCAACTGAATAGTAGAAGGAATGTGTCATAAGCTCGCTTTGGTCTATATAGCAACCTCGTGTAGTGCAATGCGGTGCACTTTCACGTCGGCAACGTAACGTCAACGGCATACGAACAGTCAAGCATGGCCACATTGCAGATCGGAATAATGTCATGTTCTTTTATAAAACTGTTAAAACATATTCCCCAAATGGTTGGCAATATGTTGAAAAAACTTGTACCATATTTATCACCAATATGTGTAATACAATTGTGTACTGCGATGTCATTGTTATTGGTGGGCTTGCTTTATAAAAAAAGGTACAGTTTTGTTTCCTCGGTATCACATGTCACTTGCACAACATTATCCGAAGCATTTTATGATTAAAATACACCACAAAATGTCCACATATGTATCGAAGAACCTGGCTACTATATATTGCTGCCATTTTGGTGGCCCTTTGGCCTATAAAAATGCCGCTGAATGGTAGTTTAACATGCACCGCTCTAAATGTGCCCCGGTCAAAATATGACGTCATATACTAAACTTGCAAATAAGTGACGTCATGTCATAGGTTTAATAAGTTTCAGCTATACATATGACAGGAGATCTCATAAATGTATACTTGTTATACTATCGGAGACAGAATTGCAATAACTTGTTTAAAATAAAAGTTATAGCAAAACTACTGGCTTGTATGCGTTTTGCCCCGCATTGCACTACCTGTGGTTGCCATAGTGATCATAACGAGCGCGCGATACATTATTTAGATAAATCATTCTCTGTATGAATATAATAATATTTTATCTATAAAGTGTGCACATTTGTTATTGTTTAGATAAGAGACAATTTCAATCCTCAGACCAGCAGTTACATTTTCATGTAGGTGTTGGTGAAATGTGATAATGCATTAATTATGCACAGAAGGTGTGAGACAATGCAGTGAGATAGACAGTATTGTGTTATCTGAATCTCAGACAATGTCCAGCACTGATAGTGGCACACAGGTGTCCAGTCAAACACACATCAGGGGGAAAACAGTCTTATGAGCCAGAAGATAACACAACATAAAATAAAAGAAACTGAGAAAAACTTTTGGTCCCAAAAATACACTCAAAGAACATCATTGGCATGGAAGAAAAGGTTTTTCCCAGCACTACCCACTTCCTATATATCTATTTCTGATGTATAAGATAACCATACATGACCTATAGAGATCAGTATATCATTATATAGCAGTATTGTTAAAACAGAATGAAGAAAAACTTACTTAACCAAGAGAAATGGGAAAATAATTCTTATTTCCCAGTATTTCCCACCTAGAATCTTATTTCCCGCGGTGGGAAATACCGCCCCGGGAAATACCGACCAACCCTGTCCAAGTGTGTGTTTCTTATGTTTGTACATGATACCATACACTTTCGGAACTTTGTATAATCACTTAGAATTAATTGTGACCCATAATAACCCAAATAAATCTTTACATGGGGGAGGGGGGGGGGGTCATTTTACCACGGCCATATAATATTGACCCCCCTCCCTCTCTCTCTCTGGTAAATGGGAATTGGCCTAATATTTTGTGGCCAGTGTCATCAGCAAGTATATTGTCACCCTCTAGAGCTTAAGAAAACACCACTGGTCTTAAAACAACACCTGGAATTAATTACAGGTAGATTTATGGTACACAGGTAACCCTGCCATCTTCTGCAAGATGGAAAATCCAGCAAATAAGTCAACTTAACATTTCCAACCAGTATAGGCAAGACTTTTATCAGTTTATATGTATTTTAGTTTAGATTCTAATGTAGGTAATTGTGACCCATAAGAACACAAATAAATCTTTACATGGGGTGGGGGTCATTTTACCACAGTCATAGAATAATGACCCACCCCCCATCCCTGGTGTTGGGGGTCCCAAGTGTGTGTTTCTTATGTTTGTACATGATACCATACACTTTCAGAACTTTGTATTATCAATTAGAATTAATAGTGTCCCATAAGAACCCAAATAAATCTTTACATGGGGTGGGTCATTTTACCACGGCCATAGAATATTGACCCCCCCCCCTCCCTGGTATTGGGGGTTCCAAGTGTGTGTTTCTTATGTTTTTACATGATACCATACACTTTTAGAACTTTGTATAAACAATTATAATTAATTGTGACCCATAATAACCCAAATAAATCTTTACATGGGGGGGGGGGGGTCATTTTACCACGGCCATAGAATATTGACCCCCCCCCCTCCCTGGTGCTGAGGGTCCCAAGTGTGTGTGTTTTATGTTTGTACATGATACCATACACTTTCAGAACTTTGTATTATCAATTAGAATTAATTGTGACCCATAAGAAAAAAAAATCCCCCCCTCCCTGGTGCTGGTGATCCCAAGTGTGTGTATGTTTGTATTATCAATTATAATTAATTGTGACCCATAAGAACCCAATTAAATCTTTTCATGGGGGTGGGTCATTTTACCACGGCCATAGAATATTGACACCCTCCCTGGTGCTAGGGGTCCCAAGTGTGTTTTTTTATGATTGTACATGATACCGTACACTTTCGGGAACTTTGTGACAAAAAAAAAATTACGTAGTGGGGGGGTCATTTTACCACAGGGGGGGGGGGGGGGGGTCACTATTCTATAGCGGAATAATGACCCGCGGGTCATTATTCCGCGCGGGTCAATATTCTATCTGACACCGGCACTGACTAATATGAACTCAGGCGACGTCAATATGGAGACATATCGACGGCTGGCGTTCCATTGTGTTTCAGTGGGAAGCGTGGGTATGTATACTTAACGACACATTTTTTTTTACAGTATGTAAATGGTTCGATATTTTGTTAAACCAGTATGTCTAAAAACCTGATGAAAAACTTTTTTAATGCTGAATCTAATCTGAAACTATTTGTACGAACATTAGATCCATGCGTATATAGATATGGCGACACCCCTCATTAAAAAATAACTGCAGTGAAAGAGAAAACAAATTGATTTGTTTCTAAACTTACCACCTTGGGCGTAGATAAATGTTTGGCAATGTCTGCGAATTGAAAGTATACATGGTCGAATGACACCTTGCTAACCATTCTTGCTAAATGTCTACATGAAGTTGTCTTTCATTATTGGGGGATTATTGATGCCAACTTGTCCCAAACATGCTCTATAGGATTTATATCTGAACTGAAAGATGGTCAGTGTAACACATTAACGTCCTTATTACGTAGAATCTGAGTCATTACACCAGCTGAATCGGATCTGGCATTATTATGCTGAAAATAATGAAATGCGTTTCTTCGCTGAAAAGGCACCGCGATCGGTCGTAAAATGGTGTCGGGGCACGTAACACCATTCAATCGTCCATTTACAACATGAAGCGGTGTTTTATGATCAGCACTTTTCGCTACCCACACCATCACGCTACCCCCGCCCCCACATGTTTGACTCTGAACACATTCAATGCTGACAGGCAATGTTTCCAAATTGTGTTCTCTTGTACTGCAGTTTTTGAAATGAGTGATGTTGTTGTCTTTTCACGTTTTCACAATCTCTTTAAAGGCATAGATCTAATGTTTTGATAGTACATGTACATCAGTTGCAGATTAGATTCAGCATTAACAAAACAATTCATCATCTTTTGATACCTCGTGGTTCACAAAATATCGAACTATTTACATACTGTAACGTTTCTTTGGCCCTAAGTATATATAATAAGCATGTTTATTCGATTGGGATTTTTTTTTACTAAACAAATAGAAACATTTTGTATTAATTATTATAGACGACTAAATTTAACCGTCATTTGGACGCCATCTTGTTCTTATTCTTGCTCTTCTTGACTATTATGTAATAATAATTCCAGCACAAAAATATTTACACAATTCCCTAGCATTTGTTAGAAGTCTCTGTCCAAAATGTATATCCCAGTAAACTCCCACGCCGAACTACTTTCCGTAACCGTGAGGCGCAGTTAAAATAATTCTTAAGAAAACGGAAAATAAACACATTTTCTAGATTAATTTATTTCAAATGCTGGAATTATAAGGAATTAATGGCCTTTTTGTTGAATTTATCGGGGATATAAACTTGGAAAAGTCGCGGGAATACTGGACGAGGCCTTCCGGCCTTCGTCCAGTATTCCCGCGACTTTTCCAAGTTTATACCCCGATAAATTCCACAAAAAGGCCATTCATTCATATACTCAATTATTTCAGAATATCTTCCGCTGGATTCCGATTCAGAACATACTCGGTTAACAGAATTATCGACAAGACGTACGTAATACCTCTGTACACTGTTGTGCCATTTGTTAGATTCCACGCCCAGTAGCCGATTTCACCAAAATTGCTAAGCATACATACAATAGCGCTTTTCTGCTCCTTACCTATTTGTATATACTAATATCGTATATATATCGTAATCTGGTATATTTAATGAGCATATCGTATGCTCATATAATATTGGTATGTTTGTACCGTATCATCGTATAGTACAGTTTGTTTACATTATACAAACGTACTATATGAATATTATACAAACATACGATATCCGTTCGTATATACGATATATCCGTACGGATATGGTATAAATATACAATACCCGAAGTGTGGATTTTCATTCTACTGAAAACACCTCTCATTTTAAAGAAATTCTCGACTCCAAAGAGGACCAAATATTAGGGGCGGACCAAATATTAGGGCAAATAGTACACGGCAACACCGTTAATGTATCGTATACATTTACGGTATTCTACGGCAGCTTAAAAGGGACATGCGCAATTGTTTTGTCTATGTCGTTCTCACGACATAGCATCTCGTTACCACGACATAGCATCTCGTTACCACGAGTTAGCTATGTCGTTCCCACGACATAGCATCTCGTTCCCTCGAGATAGGATCTCGTTCCCACGAGATAGGATCTCGTTCCCACGAGTTAGCTATGTCGTTCCCATGAGATAGCATCTCGTTACCACGACATAGCATCTCGTTCCCACGAGATCGCATCTCGTTACCACGAGCTTAACCTGGCTTGTTTTGATTAACATATTTTTTTTTATTGGCGATTTTGATTTTCCATGCCATCCACATCCAGAATCCTGCTAATGACACTCTGTCATCCTTGAGCGTTTTGAAAAATTTGCATAAATTCAAAATGGCCGCCAAACAGTTATAGTATGCCGTGTGAGGTATTGACGTAATTTAAGAGCGTAAAGTGGATTTACTTGACTTATCAATCAGCATTTTTAATATTCAATTCAATTCACTGTGACATGGACAAAATCCAAAATGTCCGCCAAATGTGACATATTTTACACATAACTACTCTCACACTATATCAAAGCAAAGATGATACTTATATTGGATATATTGACACAATAAACGCTTTCAGTACGTTCCATATGTTCGTAGACAAGTTGTTGAACAGGGGATGTCCAAGATGACCGCCACATATAAATATAGTATCATATAACATTAAAGTAAACGACTGATACTTAAGTATATAACTGCATATTAGAGTAATATCGTAGTAAATTAGTATAGATGTATTGGATTTAGGCATACACTGAACGTTTTCAGTAACTTAGAAATATAATTAAATAACTGTGCCAATAGCAAAAGTCAAAAATGGCCGCCAAATATTGGCCGCTTTATAATGTGCAAATTGCATAATAATTACTGGGGGTATTGATTAATTTAAGCATATTAGTATACACATCTCAGGGTTATGGACACATTGAACGTTTTATGTAACTTTCAAATGCAATAGTGTACAGTTGTGTCAATAGAAGAAGCCTTAGATGGCCGCCAGATATAAATTACCTTGTAATGACAATCATAATGTGTAATGATTAAAATATGAAATGTCACGTTGACCTATTTCAAAGAAAGCACACAGTTTTATGTCAATCTTGTGTTATTGTATAACCTTATTATGTAATTAGACCCGTGTTCCATGATTTAAATAAGCTTGCTTTCAATCCAATCCCATTTGCATAGTACTGTATATAGTAACATTGACATTGACAATGAACTTGTAAACAATATCCAAATAAAATATGTTTAAACTAAATCGTTTATAATAGCTATTTTTCTCTTTCTCATTTTTGTTTTTGCAAATAATGCTTTTCTTAAGCAAATATATTAGTTATCATACCGATGAACCTGTCAGCCAATATAGCCATGCAATTTCATACGTTATATATCAAAAGTGCTTTATTTTATAAAAAAGATAACATCTGACAAATGGTGTAATGCTATATGATAACACAGGTATTGACAAATAAATGTTCAAATGGAGTGTTTTCACAATGCTTGTGTTTCACTTTTCTGGCGAACACCACATACATCCACTCAATTTGTACAATGAATTCACTTAGCCAAGATGTTATTAATTTACGTACCCGATGTATGTACGTACAACTGCGTATGAAGCGCTAACCTATGTTTAGCTGTTGCGTGGTTTAATGTGTAACATATGGATTATCATGTCAAGACTGCAACATTTATATAAATGTATGTCAATGACGATCGCATAATAATGACATGATTATTAACATAGAGAACACATTAGAAAAGTGAGATCATTACAACCCATGAAAAGAAGAAACCAACGCAATAAATACTTCCTAATAAACAAATGACATGCGCACATCGGTGGTCGCAGAACCTTCAACGCGGCACAAACATGCACTCCCCGGTCAGCGGTGTACGGTCCCAAACCGAAAGTAACCATGTATGCACTACATAAACAATATAACAAATGTAGAGCAAGCACAACAACAACTATTCCCCAATGAACTACTGGTAAAGTAACAGGAAAATCAACTTGGATGGTTGAACCTGTTTAACAAACCTCCCGCTTACTTCGTCATCATGCTTCAAAAGGACAGCAACATACAAGGCAATACAAAAAGAATAATATATCATACGATAAAGACAAACTAATCACAACGAAATACACAGTATACGTGAAATGAAAGTTAATATTGTAGATATGACTATAAGAAAAGAAGATATGATGACACAAAAACCGTCTAGTCGCAAGGGATAACAGTTACGTTGTTCCGCATTGTCATATAAGTACAGTACATTTCGTGATTACTGCACTCCATATATCCATTGTATGGTACATTGAAGGCTGTCATGTTATGTACTATGTGTATTGCTGTCTGCAATGACTATAACAGTTATTGTGAGCGTGATAGAGTATTTAGTAGTGGCACAACTGGAATGAATGTCATACATATCATTTCCACGTGTATTAGTTGTGTCCACACTATAGTATTTATTCTACATTATATCAGTGTTGTTCTCAGAATTATTGAATTTGTGATTAAATTTGATTTCTTTGTTCAGCATTTAAGTACTCTGACGATTTCATATCTTATTATTTTAAAATAGCATATGCATGCACTCCATATTGAGTTTTATGTAATAAAATCAACTGCACATGTATATCAGACGTTGAATTCCGACTTACCATTGAAAAGAAGAATGTTATAGAAACATTACATTATTTCATCATACAAATATATTTTGCTCTACCTAATCAATAACAATTTGAATTTCTATTAATTTCTTGCAGTTTACCAAATAATAAGTGACATCAAAACGTTGTACACCAATCAATATGTACAGATCGTCCTTTTGTGGAATGTATGTACCTTTCGCAGAAAAAAAACTGATCTCACAATGTAATAATATCAGTGGGAGTCCTAAGTTGCTATGCATGTTAAACTGGTTTAGCGCAAGTAATGTTAACCAGAAACTGGAATAACGCTGGAAATATATAAATGAATCATTTGTACTAGCCAGGTTAGCCATTTCATGTGAGTTCACAGTAAACTTGTTGAGCTGTGAAGCTTTTGGAACCAATTGTATGAATGAAAATATCTTGTATGTATTCAAATTAGGAAGTCATTACAGTTTACTGTAAAGTTCCACACTACATATTCCTACAAACGCCCCGCTATATAAGTTTGGTAGCCATCTTGGATTTGGCGTCATAATATTTTCAGCATGAATGTTGATGTGGAATGGCAAGACAAGGAGGCTTTCCAAAATAAACTGAATAATCCAACGTATATAACCAAATGTACTATTTTAAATATTATATCAGTATATGATTTGATTACTAGTATAATGTACTATATTATTATCCGGCGCCCATTTTGGACTTCTGTTATTGAACGTTGTATAATGGTGTGTATTAACTTAAGAAAACAAATCATCTTGACTTAATACTAGTATTTGGTATAATTACATTATTAGATGATGTGACATTCGAGTGTAATTATATAAGCTATTTGCTACAATAATATCAATATAGTTGGCGGCCATCTTGGACTAATGCTGTTGAAACAAATATATAATTGCGTACCTAAGGTACTAAAGTCATTGTGTATCTAAATACAATATTCGTATGCTCATTTGCTCTAATATATGGTCTGAGCGCAATTATATATGTTTTCTTATGTAGAGATACGATTGCACATATAATGTAATATATTTATAATTGGCGGCCATTTTGGAGTTCTGTTATTTAGACTATTATTCAATTTCACAGCAAAGTTACAAAAACAAACACTCATTGTGTCAGTAGACTCAAGATTATAAAAACCATACTCTTCGTAGTGAAATTACGTCAAATGGTCACATTTGGTGGCCATCTTGGATTTTTCCCATATTGCAGTTAAGGAATTGAATTTTAACGTTGCCAATTTTCATCACTATGTCAAATACACCCAGTTTACGCTCTTAAATTGCTTAAGTTCTTCATGTTAATGCAACTATAATTATGTCACACTATATCTATTTGACAGCCATCTTGAATTTGTGCAAATTTCTTAAAATGTTCAAGGGTGACAGCTTGTCATCAGTTGGATTTCAAAACTAGAAGGTCTGGACATGCAAAGTCAGTAATAAAAAAACATGTTATTCAAAACAAAGTAAAGCCCCAAATCGGCCTTTGGCTACCGGACTATAATCAACTATGGTTCAAAGAAATATGGCGGTAATTATGCTGCATTTTCATTGGCTACCTATGTCGTGGGAACGAGATGCTATGTCGTGGTAACGAGATGCTATCTCGTGGGAACGAGATGCTATCTCGTGGGAACGACATAGCTAACTCGTGGTAACGAGATGCTATGTCGTGGTAACGAGATGCTATCTCGTGGGAACGACATAGCTAAGTCGTGGGAACGAGATCCTATCTCGTGGGAACGAGATGCTATGTCGTGGGAACGACATAACTAAATCATGGTAACGAGATTCTATCTCGTGGGAACGAGATGCTATGTCGTGGGAACGAGATAGAAAAAAATTGCGCATGTCCCTTTTAAGCTGCCGTAGTATTCTGGTACATTTATACCGTACACAAATCTGGTATGTTTGTACGATAGAAACGTACCAGAATTATACACATGTATACAAATCGTATAAACGTACGATTTGAATGGTATATCTATACGATATTGGTTGGTATGTACGGTACAAACATACCGTACGTTTATATTATATGCATATCGTATAGAAAACATATCGTATTGGTATAGTATACGTATAGTATTGGTATAGTACGTATAGTTGACCTGCAGAAAAGCGCTACCGTACTGTATCTAGCTAAGTATACTTTATTAATTATCATAGTGAATTGATTACATTATCACAGCCAAATGGCTGTGATAATGTAATCAATTCAGTATAATAAGTGTGCATGCTTTTAATCATCAAATATATAGTCGTTAGTTCTGTATGAAATAATGCATTTCGGTCAGAAAATAAAAATAAATAAATTTATCCTTAAAATGAAACTTTCTCCCTTCCAGTCTACTTAGTAATAGTTATAGAAATTATTTTATGAAAAATTCAATATGTGATCAATAAGTTATTGTTTACATTGCCCATTCGCGAAGCTCCGCCCATAAACATGAGTAGTATATAGGGAGTCAAAATGATACCACCGTTATGGTATCATTTTCACCCCTATATACTACCACCACCACCCCCGATAAAACACCGTTTCGTCCAATAGCACAAACTGGTCACCAACACAAAAAACGTGACAATTGGTGTCATAAATACATCACGTTTTCCCCAATTGAGCAGATAAAACTATAGTACTAAAAAGGATTTGTTTTCGTGTCGTTGTCATAAATACCTCATGTTCATTTAACGTCCAATTGAACAGATAACACTATACTAATAAAAAGGATTTATTTCATCCCGTTGTCATATTTATTTTTCAACACGGCATTTTCCTCCTCCACTATAGCTAATATATTTCTACGATATTGAAAAATTATTAATAATTTGTAAAAAAAATAGCAAAAGCCTCCACTCGTGTACACAACCCCTGCGACTGGGCAGATCTCTATAGTCCTGTCCCTGCTTATAACCCCGCATACATTTCATCCGCAAGAGAATTTGAAACTTGATTTGAGTCATTGGACCATTTATCTTCAACAATCACACAGTTGCTTCTGCGAAACCGGCTGCGAGAATCCGCCAGGGGAGCAAATCCAAGATGGCCGCCAGAAAACGTATTGCAAATGTAAATATCAAACTACACAGCATATAAGTGTGTAAAATACATCGTTTTATAGGTTTTAGGGTGTGGGGAATCCGTTTCCGACATCGTATTCATGATTAGAGGTCACGTTCACAATATCAAGTTCCAAAATGGCCGCCAGCCACCTATTGTAAATCCAGATTTTGATCCATACGCTGTAAAAGTAAGTGGATTGCATTGTTTTATATGTGTGTTGGCGTGGGAAATCCATTTGTGGCATCTACTTCGTGATTGGATGTCAATGTCACATGCAAAGGTTAAGGTCAACGAAAAAAAGCATTTAAAAACGGATGACTTCAAATTATGTTATTGTACAACTTATTATCATGGCTGGCTGACACATTGTTACACCAATGAAATTGTACACAGCACTCCAAAAAATAGTAAATAATACAGTTAAACATGTAGTACAGGCCCCCGGTCTTTACTAAATGGTGCCGATATGAATACATGTCTTAAGCAGCCACTGTGCCAGTACCGTTGCAGTATCACTTACTATACGTAAATATGTGTCTCCTGTTAAGCATCCATTTGATTTGAAAGGCAGATGTGTTGCATCATATTGTGGATGTTTCAGATATGTTTAACCTTAGCTCCATAATGGTTCTAAATAATACATTGAATATATGCCAGCAATCAGACCCGAGAAAGGTGCAAATGAGGTATCTGTGCATGTGTTTTTTGTTTATCTATTTGCACAGATCGGCTCAACAACCTTCTTGTGACAGTAGATCACACACATAACATCTGCTGCTTTGCATGAACATCGCTTCGAATTGCATTTTCCACTACAGCCACAAGTGGTAAGGATTTTGGAGGGGACTGGTTTTAGCGATTTTAAGTGGCAGTAAGCTCCCATTGCGGCTGATCCAACCATACTCAAGAGGGTCGAGCAGGTTTGGTATCAGCTAGTAAAGTGAGAGCATTGCGGATCACATAAAATGACCTCTTTAGATGTCCTCGGATGACACTTGTTGTGGTGGTAGCCCCTCTAACCCTACCACTGAATGCCTGTGGACGTCAAGTCGTAATTGGTCAAATGTAGTTGCAGTGGTTTTGCTGTGGCACCGGCCCATACACGGACGAGATATAGTTCTGCCTGATGTAGCACCGCTTCAGAGAGCACGGGATACTCGCCGAAGCTGGAGAGAGCATTGCCGGTCTGCATACGAGTGCGGCATGCTTTGTGCCAACTTTGCTGAGTGCATCGTCTCCAGTCGTGACATGTGCCTTGATGAGTACACGGCATAATTCCTCTCCTAGTTTGAGGTGCATGACATGAAGCGGAATCATCCGTCGCATCTCCCCAGTCCCGTACTGAACCCAAAGCTCCTGCAAACCACCCTCTTTCAACAAGCTAATGTAGCGCAGGAGAAGAATTACAGTATCTGTGTCATTAGACACTACGATCGCTTTCTCACAGCCCCTCCCGACTGCCCAGTGCACGTGAGCTATTATGCGACTGTCTGCCTCCTCCTGCCAGTTGTTTAGATCAGCCAGATCACTCGCAGGTGATCCAGCCAACTTCAGTCTCGCAGACGTTAACTCTTCATTGACCACCATTCCACTCAATACCACGTCATGCATATCCCGTTCCGCCACATCCCGCGCCAGTAGCTGAAGGTTCTGTTTGTTGAGACTAGATGCCCAAAACTTGTCTAACTGGTGTGGAATAGGCACAGACTCATCCACGACGGCCAAATCGACAGCGATATCATCACCAGCTCTACGGTTCCGCTCGCCATCCTTGATGCTCAATTCATTGTAGCTATCGAATACTATGTGCGTCATTTCCTGTGTTGGACATACTCGACGGGCACTCTTCAGAACTTCTTGTATGACTCCACCAAAATGTGCAGACAAAGACCGGAGATTGGGAAACTGTCTGATTTTTGACATAAAGTCAAGCAAGACATGTGTTGCTAGTGGACTGTCTTTTGTGAATTGGTAATCATTTGAGGTAAGATTATTTTTCAAGCTCAGTGACCAACTTTGCCTTATCAGGCTTTGTTGTGATGTCGCCCACAAATAGTTGGCTAGATTGCAGAAGGTCATGCGAATACAGCTCTTCTGGCGACATTCCGCGAAGTGTAGCGATTTCTGCCTCCCTCTGTGCAGATGCGATATCCTGTGCGGAACGGCAGTCCTGGTTGGAACCGTATTGGTTTTCGTTGTACATTGTGAGTCAAAGGCAGGGAGATTCACCTTAGATATGGTGACGCTGAGTTTCTTAGACCTGACCACGTACCGCTCATCGCGAAATTTCCGGTACGCTATGTCACCGTTCTCCAGTGCCTTCAGAAGTCTCACCTTAACGATGTCATTGACAATGTGCTTTGTCACGATATTGTAGAGTGGAACGTGTGGTGCCAGAACAATGAAGGGGTTTTCCCGGGCCTTCACAAACTCTAGTAATCGTGTCACATTTCGGTCAAATATCAAACCCTTTCGGCCACCGAGCTCATGCTGTATTGTCGTTTCCAGATGATCCATGAGTCGAGCATTGGTGAGTAACTGGAGAAGATTGCTGATCGCGAGGATTTCATGAAACAGAAGCCCAAACTCGGCCACAACAGCAGCATCTCCAGCGCTCCCAACAATCACGTGTCCACCTGGACCCTGCGAGAATCTGTTCTGCGACTGCTCCAGCTTCATATCCCCTGCCACGGCAGCAAATACCGCACCCGGTCGGTCTTTCACAACAAACTGGCCCATACAGAACCGGCGGTAGAGGTGTGGGATAGGTGACCTCCAAACCTGAATCCTCTCCAAGTAACCATGATGCGTACCGCAGATAATTGATAGCATCAAATTCACGTAGGATGGCCATTGAAGCCTTCACTGTTCCGACATGCAGCTGCCAGTTACCATCACGGTCTGCTTACAATCAGCTGCTTGATTATTGCAACAATCTTCTGAAAATTCACGAAGTAATGGCATAATTCCGATGATTTCTCCTGGCACCCTTGGACAAACGTGTTGAATTGTTGACGGAGATCGGCAGCATCAGCAGATACCTGCTCAAACTTTGGGACAGACCGCTCCCGCCTCTTTGTTTGCAACACATCCTTGAGCTGAATGGCAGACTGGACAAATGGTACAGACGTGGGATCATTGGACTGCCAGAATGCATTCCACATGAGAGATTCAAGAACCTCTGATACGATCAGCATTCCTGTTAATGACCTGACGTAGTGGCCACCAGAGAGCACAGTTGAAACTGTTTTCGGTCCGAAAACTTCACTTTCAATAAGGGCATCGCTCATTCCACTGCCACTAAGATACCTCCCTGCACACCGCAAAAGTACCTTAACAAAGTGAAACATTCCTAACATTGGAAAAAGGTCGTCGAAAGTGCCCGTCTCATTCATGACTATATCAACAACAATGTGATATACACCCTCATCAGAAACTATGGCCATAGTATCTTGATTCAACTGGCGCCGGGAAGCTTGGAAATTGGTCAGTGCCTTGCGGACAGTGGCATATTCTGTCACAGGTGAGGGATAACAGGAAAGAAACCCAACTCTCATCAGTGGCACGTTTGCTGTTGTGATCAGTGCATGAATTCCACCCCAAGGAGGAAGCTCGCCAGGAGCAGCAGCAGAGTATGGGAGTCCACAGCGAATGAGTGATATGACAAATTCGGTATTGGCTGACTGCTCTACAGCTTTCTCAGCATCCGATATAATGTCCACGTCAATGTTATCTACAAGCCTAAAGTTGGGTGGTAAGGTAGGCTTCATCACGGGTTTGTGGTGAGAGGGTACAATTTGACAGGGAAGTTTTTCTTTTGACGGACGTGCGAATTTCGAGAGATTCGTGCTTGATACAAAAGGCTTTGACTTGGCTGGCGAAGTGGTCTCCTGGTATAGAGCCTGTGCTGTATAATGTTTGCCTTGTGTACCTGAAATGGATGAATTATCTTCGAAATCTTCATTGTCAAAGGCGCCAAATGCCCAGCCGTCGTCGGAAAAAAAATGGCTTGGAATGGGCACCCCAGTGACCTCCGATGACTGTATTGTGTAAGCACACATGAGACACCTTGATCGCTTCACTTCATTGTAGCTAGACGAGGTACCTACTCTGTTCAGTGTTGTCAGTATCTCCCTGCTGCGTGTCTTCCCATACATGTATTGTCCTAGCATTGTGTGGAGTGGGGTTTTCCTCCGGCCGTGGTGAATATGGTTATATGTCATCTGGAAATGACAATTGAGTTTGGAATGGCGATTTTCAAAGCCCATCTATCCTCTTCGTCAAACAAAGTGTCTTCACCATCATCACAGAATGCATGTTCTTCCTCATCTGGCATTTGCATCATTTCCATTTTGGCCATCATTGATTTGGGAATGTCATATAATGCTGAATAGAATGTCAGCCATTCGTCAGGGATTAGTGTTTTCCCAGGAATGCTTAAGTTCTTCAGCGTCACAGAACTTGTCGTCCAGACCATAATCGACTTGTTTAGCGGCTTTGTTCAATGATTCACCAACGTGTCTAACAGCGTCAAGATTTTTAATTTTAATAGCTAAGTCCGCGGCTGTGATGTTGGATGAAAAAACAAGTTCGGATTCATTTCGCCTAGGATTTGGAGCAAATTGAATTTTGCCACCATAGTGGTCTTCGAGTAACTTTTTAACATCGCGGTTGTATATTATGAAATCAAGAGTGTCATCTAAATGATACATACAACTAGTGATGTCCTTCACAGTAAACCCAAACCCAACCCATTACCTTGCAATTAAACAACAGGGTCAATGTGCTCTAAGGCCTGCAAAAACAAAGTATGTTTTGACCGCAGAATTCGAATTGCATTCGTCAATAGGTATACTAATAGAGGACTGTACATCTTGCTCATATGTATGCAAGTAACGTCTGATACAAATTGCATGACAATAAAATCTGATGCAAACACATCCTCAACACTGCTAGCTCCGCGACTCTACAGAATACCTCATCTTTCAGATGTTTAGTAGCAGTCAGAAAATTTTGCGCTGCAACTCGCTCACTAATTCTGAATTTGTCTCGCAACGATACACGGTTTACTTGAACCCATCACTGCCACACACAACACATTTCAGGAGTGTTGGATCTCTCTCACAACTCGCTGCTTCCCTCGGTGTGACAGAGCTGCGACGCATCATGGGTTGTGTACATTCGTCTTCTATCTGTTCCATTTCAGTGTCTACATGCTGAGCAACAGCTTCAGCCTGTTCAATTGCTTTCAGTTTTTGCATATGTGTATACCACTTGAAGCACTTGTTAGTGTTGTGGTACACATATGCTGTGCCTCCACCCTCGCTATTCTCAGTCTTTTGCTGATTACATCTTTCCTGATTGACGCAGCACGCTTCATACTCTCTCGACCAGCTTCTTTTGGTTGTGTTGTTTTATGCTTATCACCCAATTCTTGGCAGATGATGCATTTCGTGGGATCAAACTCTGTTGAGATACCCGGTGTCAGTAGAACCCAACATGTTCACACACAGGAGTAGACTGCTGGCTCCTGCCCTCCGCCATTCTCGTACAGTCTGTGTATATGTATACGACAAACTGACAACAACGTATACAACTACATATATATATAAACACTCTTTGAATTCAATACTCGTTATGAAAATGTGTAGCAATGCTGCTAAGTTGACAGTCAGAAACCAACTGTAACGTGCAACATTCAGCTGCAATCGGTATAGGCCAACGCAATGCTGGATTGGTGTGTACATATTAACAGCGCGGTACTTTAAATTAATGGACATACGATACACGCCGTGATTGGAAAGTGGCGCGAAAGATCAATACAACGCTGTGATTTTATTTCAATATTAACAACACTGGTTTATATGATGTATTAAAGTGACAGATATATCATCTACGATATACAGTCGAACATCCACGAACAGCCACCTCTCTACAACGGCCACCTCTATTTAACAGCCACAATTCTAAGATCCAACGTGATGAATTACCAGAGCCACAATTAATGTGCGTAATTTGATCAACATTGTGGGGGATTTTGTGTATTATTCACCAAAACTGGCAAGATGTTTATAAAAGTACGCACCTTAACTGTAGCTCTGAATTACTATATGAGTTTCCTCTCTGTAACAGCCACCTCTGTACAACAGCCAGTTTGAGGTTTCCATGAATTGCTGTTGTAGAGAGGTTGTTTTGTACAATGTACAAGGCGATGGGTAGGGACCGTGAGGTGACGGGCTGTGTATGTGGCGGAAGGGGGTCTGAATCTGGAATTTGTGTCTGGGGTTTTGGTGATTTTCGACCTTGATCTTGTGAACGTGACCTTTAACAACGAATACGATGTCAGAAACGGATTCCCCACACCATAAAACCTATAAAACGATGTGTTTCACAAACTAATATGATGTGTAGTTTGATATTTACATTTGCAATACGTTTTCTGGCGGCCATCTTGGATTTGCTCTTCTGGTGCGTTCTCGCAGCCGGTTTCGCAAAAGCACCTCCGTGATTTTTGAAGATAAATGGTCCAATAACTCAAATCAAGTTTCAAAATCTCTTGCGGATGAAATGTATACGGGGTTTTAGGCAGGGCCTGGACTACTAGCCGGCACCCAGCCACTGGGGTGTTGGGACCTTTCTTAAGCCCACTCATCTGTTGGCTCACAGTCTCATTTTACGGGTCGCCTTTAACCCCATTGCCAATTCCTCAATTCAGAGAAACCAGCGAAGTAAGGCGAGCCTATGTGTGAATTTGGTTTCCGAAATTGCAAGCTCTTAGGTAGAAATCTTTTAGGCCGGCACCTTTGAGCTATACAATTCCATCACCAATTCACACACACACATTTAGAGACTGCTACCATTAAACAGACGAGACGGACGTCATACAGGATCAACAACATGGCACACACGAGATGAGACCAATTGTTGTAAGGCTTTCAAACGTATATATACTCATCACTTTCCTATACAACATAAAAATGGTGAGCAAATTATAATTATTTATAAACACTTAGCTAGGTTCACGAATTTCCGGGATGGTTCGTTATTTTATTAATTTTAAGAAAATTATAAAGTTAATTAATATAAGAAAAAAACAGATAAAAACCGCAAAGTATAATTATTTATAAACACTTAGCGAGGTTCACGAATTTCCGGGATGGTTCGTTATTTTATTATTATATAGGTGCAGTAAACAATTTATTAATTAATTTTAATAAAATTATAAACAATTTAAAAAATCGGGTAAAAATTATAAACAATTTAAAAAATCGGGTAAAGAAATGTTACAGCACCGTTGTGATATTTTATTATTATATATGTGCAGTAAACAATTTATTAATTAATTTTAATAAAATTATAAACAATTTAAAAAATCGGGTAAAGAAATCCACAAAGTATATCGATACGCGGTTATAGAAATGTATGGTGGTCAGTGGGTGTCGCAACGGGGCCCTAAATTATTATTTTTTTTTTATTTTTTTTTATGTTCCGTATGGAGGGCCGTCGGAACAGCTGGAATGTATGGTGGAGGAATATCCTGATGTCGCTGTAGACACACGAATAAGCATATCACGTCCCGAGACGGGCGAGGAGATTTTTTCTCTCGTCGGCCCTCCCTTCAATTACGAGTTTTTTTATATCTTCGTCCGCGAGAATTTGTGGTTGAGCCTTGGACCGGATCGTACCCTTTAACTCCTGGTATCTGACCATCTCTTCGACGACCATTTTGAACTCACTATCTGATATATCGTTGTCGGCTATCGCTTTCGACACGATAACGTCGATACTGTTTTTCCTAGATCTCACGAGAACCGCTATTCGATCGTGCTTTCGACTCTTGGCCTCTAGTTTTCGGCCCACGAGTCTGGCCGTCATGCAAAGCAGTCCCGCCCCCGCCGCTACACCACTCAAGGCCACCGCGACCGGTGCAGCGACGATTGTTGACAATAAAGACACACTCCCCACCCCGCTTATAACGGATGCCGAGGCTAACGCGGTGCTCACCCCCTCTAATATATTGACTGACCGTCTATATTTCTTCGCATATCCCGTCCGCGTCTCTCCCTCGTGTTGTAGAATATGTTGTATCTCAACGATTCTGGTCATCCTAAAGGATGCCGGGTCGCCCGTCCCCGAAGGTAAGTGTGGATATAGTTTCTCGTCATTCATCACAAATCAAGTTGTATTAACAGCGTAACAATAGTGGAGGAAGCCGATTGGTCGCCAATTTTTGTAACAAAGTTAATAACACTACCTGCCGAAACTTTAATTGTAGTGTCATCATCGAATATAGTAAACCCTGACCTCTGCCCCGCGTGCTTGGTGATGCCAATATTCTGTTCTACACCATTCAGGACGACATTCACTCGGACTTCGCCAGTGGCGTGTCCGCGAAAGTTGACCGAGCAGACCGCCATTCGAAAAATCGTCCCGGACACTGCCATGGTGTATCCCCCGTATCTGTTGCTCGCGTTGGCACCGAATGAATATTCGTAGGCCCCCTCGCTTAGTGAACCCCGCTCCTCGGCACAAACTGTTATGACGGGTTTTCGAGCTTGCATTTGTCCCATTTGTGCAACCGCCCTAGTTACAATTGTGTGGGACTGTGCTACGCCCCTCTCCAGCCTTCTCATCGCGGCTTCATCGTATGCCGCGGCCGCGACGGGAACGTCCCGTTCTAAGTTGGAACTACCTGGGCCGTATATGCTCATAATTAATATGTATATATATTAATGTTTAATCGGTTATTTCGAGAACGACCGAAATCGGGTAATAGTTATTCAACTTTCTCGCTTGATCATCGAGAATAGAAATCTTCAACTCGTGGATGTGTCCCGATTCCAAAACTTTCATCTCCGGGTGTGGGAAGTCTAATGTCACAGTCTCCCCAAAGAAACAGTCGCTGGCGGGCACAGTTTTTAGTAATGTGCTGGGAGCGCCGTCTACCAGGTTGTGAGATGTGTTCACCCGATCCAGGTGCACTCCGAGAGTTTTTGTGAAGGCAAAGTTCACTGGGGTATCGCCGCGGTGCTCGCCCGCGGGGAAGACAAATTACAACGGGAACTGAATCCCTTCGTCCTCGTTGTAAAGGGGTGCAAATTTAAATCCTAACATTGAGGCCAACCCCGGAGTGATCTTTAATTTTTTATCAACGGACAATGTCGCGAGTCCCGTGGCTTTTGAGACTGTGAGAGTGCCATAACCAGGTATATTCGTCGCGATTAAACCTTGGACATCTCCGAAACCCCAAAGGCCATGATGTAATGCGACAACTGATTCCCTAAGGGTTTTAAGCAATTCTGCAGGATTATCGGAGTTCTTTAGATCTATATCATCTCCGGAATAGATTCCCTCTAACCGTTCAATGTTTTTCCACACAACCGTGAAGGTGATTGATGTGAGGCCTACCCGGCGTTTTCCGCAGCAGTTGTCGATTGACTTTTGAAGTTCACAACTCTCATTTTGAACATTAGTGATAGAAGCAAACATAATAATAATATCTTTCAATGGATACCCAAGCATTTAGCTTTAACTCTAATGCAAAGTATTCAGTCGGGGGTGTATACACTCAAAAGAACATCATTGGTGAGCTTGTGCACCCCACAATAAGAGCTAGTTTGGGCACGGGTTTTGACACAAATTTCACTAACATGTTTGAAAAGTACAGACTTCCTAAAACCGTTACACAGGATGTCATAACAAACTGGAACAATAATCATATGCAGTTCTGGCAGAACCAACTAACTTTTACCGTGTGGTGTGCCACAACCGGGTGTGGCGTCTCTTTCA
This sequence comes from Conchocele bisecta, assembly GCA_029237695.1. Taxonomy (NCBI): domain Eukaryota; kingdom Metazoa; phylum Mollusca; class Bivalvia; order Lucinida; family Thyasiridae; genus Conchocele; species Conchocele bisecta. The sequence goes on from CM055266.1 coordinate 119,609,141, forward strand.
GAGACCACATAAAAGACAGTAACAGCATGTTAAGCAGTAGCGTCTACAACTTTCATGTGTATTATGCAATTAGGAGGATTCTCAAAGAACTAGGTACTCCACTACCTCAAGACAATGGCTGGAACCCCATTTCCAACACATACGACCGTAAGGCGTTCGAACGGATATGTGACGAATTTAAAGTTTCAAAAGATGCGGACTGGAGACAGAAAGTTTTCCTAACAGCAACAGCCTGGGCACCGTTCTCATTCGGGGCCAGTCTGGGAATTGGACGCAGACTGATTTTAGACACGATCGATCGGGTGACCACATCGTCAGTCGGAACCCCGGGAATTTTGATCCCGCGACGATGACCTTCGGGCCGGAAGTATCTGGAGGTCGGCACTGCGGCGTCTCATCCTGCAATTGGTTACCTCCGAAACGAGCTCACGTCGATTACATTTTACAAGACGAAAACGTGCAGAAGGGTATAGAAACCTTTATATTGGACGACGGTCTAGGGTTTACGCAGGCCGTGTTACCCGCCTCAACGACTCCATTCGCACATACGTCTGGGCCATCCTCGGCGCACAGAAGCAAACTCGCAGTTCTATAATAGGAGTCGGAACGGCGTTTGACGCGCAAAAACAATTCTTGGCACTTGTAGAGGACGCCATCTCAGCTACGGTGGATCTGGAGAAGGCGATCCAGAATTATCAAGACGTTTTACAGAATGCTAGTACCCCAGTAGACTACGTATTTGGAATAGGTCTTTATATGGCGCCGAGCAATATGATACTACGAGACGACCCGGTTGACGGTTACAATAATCTGATCGTAATCGCCACAGTCGATCAAAAAATCGGCCACAACGGGAACGTGAACGTGGATATCATCAAGCGCACCCCCAACAGTGGAACCGATTTTATAAACCCCCAATTCACGAATCGGATACACCCACCCCAATTCATGAATCAAGTTCATTTAAACCCGTTGTTCCACCCGCGGAAACACCAATCATGAACACTGTTGAAATTGGAAGCACAACCCACGAGGAGGAGAAATTAGGGCTCGTCGTTGCCCTCGTGGCAATCGGACTACTTGCGCTTTGGTTTTAGAAACTCTCGGGCGGAGAAGAGTAGGAGACCGGCGATCGCCACGATTAAAGCCCAAGCATTATTGGCGAGCCATCCGGCCGTTTTTGATAATATAGATAACAAGAAGGAGAGGAGACCTCCTATCAACCCGGGCAGTGCGGCAGCCAACTTTCCTGCTAATTTGGCCAGGAGCCTGGCGAGGGCTTTTAGTTGTTTTTTTATCCATTCTTTGGCTCCACCGGATGGAGCTGGTGCTGGCGCTGGTGCTGGCGCTGGTGCTGGTGCCGAACCCCCCGTAATAGATAGAACTAGAGACGATATAGATAGAATTAGGGTCGATATAATCATGGTGAAAGCTGTGAGGATGGTTACTATCGTGAAGCCCTTCTCTCTGAAGAGAGTGCGAAGACGTTCACCGAGTGTCGTGTCCTCGTGCAGGACCCTCGAGATTGTCTCGCGGCTCCGACTTAATTGACCGGAAAGCGTCTCACGGTTAGTCGAGGCAGCCTCCAAGCGAGCTTCTCTTTCATCCCGCAACGACCGCAGGAGTTTGTTGATTCGCTCGGTAGATTCTCTATCGCCACGTGCTTCCTTTATTTTTCTTTCCTCTAGAGCGATATGTTCGTCCAGCGCTGAGAGTTTGGAGAGGTTATTGACCAGTTCGCCCCGCGTTGTTTGCAGTACCTTATCGAGTCCCCGGAGTTCGCGAAGAGGTAACGGTGGGTCAAACTTCGTGCCGTGTATTTCGTTGACCGTGGTTTCAATCGTGTTAATAGCGTCGGTGGCTACGCGAGGGATCTCGCTGAGCTCGATCGTTTCTATAGTGGCGGCCGTCTTCGCCAGCGTTTTGTCGGTAGTCTGAAAGATTTTTACCATTTTTTTAGGCAACTGCGATTGATCATCGATCACTCCGAGAGCTCGAGTGAGGAGTGATCCATATCGGTTCAATGAAGAGGGGCTGAGGAACTTGGTTGGGTCGTTCTTGTACGTCAGCAACTTCCAGTTCTTGTTCCATTTAACCCACAGGTCTCCACTTTTAGTGCTGCGGAACTCCAACGTGGCCTTGATGCCGTGTTTAGACACTTCACTCTCCCACCGTTTCACCAGAGTATTCGTTTCCTCGATAGACGCCAGCTCACCCTCGAAGATCCCCGCAGGAATATCGGCACCGCCCGCCCATGCCGGAGTTTCGGGTGGGGCCTCCCACATTTCTAAATGTGTATTTTTCTCGGGTGGGGGCTCTATGAAGGTCGTTTCGTCATCGAAATCGTCGTCCAAGCCCTCGCCTCGGCTATATGGGTCGAAATAGTCATCATCGTCCAAGCCCTCACCTCGGCTATATAGGGAGTCGAAATCGTCGTCATCATCATCGTCCAAGCCCTCACCTCGGCTATATGGGTCGAAATCGTTCATGCCAATATCGAGACCAGCCATCTTTATAATAATAATTATTATATTAAAGACAAAACCATACAGGTTTAATAGATTATGTCTTCGAGTCAATACGGTCGTAAACTCAATCCATATCGCAGACTGCGTGAGCCCCTCGGGGCAAAAGGCGTGAGACAGAGTGTCGTTATTACGAACAACCCCTCGACGATCGACCAGAACCAGCAGCTCTTAGTCCGCTTCCCCAACCTCGGAGCTAGCGACGTCATTACGCCGGGGACTGTTCGCCTCGCTTTCACTATTTCGCTTACATCGACGGACGCGGACCGAACCATCGTTCAGAACCTGGGTCGTGCCATCGTCAAGAAGACCATGATAAAGATTTCTGGTAATGAGGTGTTTTCGATCGATGACAGCGACGTCTACCATTGCTACCAGGACCTGTGGAAGACGGCACAAGAGCGCGAAAATGCGGTATATCAAGGTATTGACACCAGCCGAAATAGGAACGTAACCAGACTTAGAATCGGGGCTGGTGACAAGGCATATAACATCGCGAGCGACAACGCGGTCGCGGCCGCTTACGGCAACCGATTCTACATCCCGCTCGACTTTGAGTTGCTGGAGAGTCACATGCCCTACTATCAGAGTGCTTTGGCTGACCGCCTCGAATACGAACTAATGTTCAATGACTACGGCCGAGTTCTCATAGTCACTGACATGACATCGAAGTATACGATCGACAATGTTTCGCTGGAGTACGACATGGTCACGATGCCCGAACTCGCGCGATTGATCAGAACCCAGTATATCGGGCGCGTTGCTATACTTTACGACCGAGTTCTTCGCCACCGCAAGATGACGAAAGACAAAAGCGAAACATTGTGGAATATTAATGTCAACGTACCCGCCCGCTCGATGAAAGGTATACTGATGTTGTTCGAGGAGGGTCGGTTCGCGCTCGGTGCTAGAAAATCCGACAAATTTTATAACCCCAAAATCACGAAGGTAGAGGTGACGATCGAGGGATTACCCAATCAACTCTACAGCGCGGGTCTTCGCGCGCACCAGCAGTGGGACGAAGTAAGGAAACATTTTTCTTCCGGCTCTAAGCGTTCCCCGGAGGTTGCCGCGGTTGCCAAAGATCTGCAGCTCTCGGACGTCTCCCTCGCGGATTTCCTGACTACCAAATACGCGTTATGGCTAGACATGCGAACCAGCGACGACGACCAAATGCACGGTAGCGGACGCCATGTTGAGAACGCTAGCGAGGGTGTCACGATCCAGATAACCAAAGAGGCGGATGGAGCTGGCACATTGAACGTGTACTTATATATAATTACGGACGCGCAACTCAACATCGAAGATGGCCGATACGTATCAGCGATGTACTAAAAATCAATACCAATTCGTGATTGGAGATGCACACTCTGCTATAATATGTGGGCAGACAGGATGCGGAAAAACGGTTTTCATCCTCGACTTACTCGAGGGCTCTTACCACATCGTGATCCTGTGTCCCACAGTGCGGCACAACGAGACTTATCAGCGGCGCCCTTGGATATGGACCGACCCTGAGGTATACGTTATTGACCCCGGCGACAGGCTTCACGATTGGCTGCGTGGTTTATACCAAAGATTCCAGGGTGAGCCCACCCTATACGTGATTGACGATTGCTCACCAAGGCGGCGATGACCAAAAAGAAGGACATGCTCTCCGAGCTCGCATTTTCTGGCCGCCATGCGAGACAAAGCGTATGGATCTCCACTCAGAAGTACAACGCCGTCCTAAAGGATCTGCGCGAGCAAACGAAATGGGTCGCCCTCTTTCACTGCAAGGACCGAGACTCGTTCGATGACTGTCTTCGAGAGAACGATGTTATCCCAACGCGCGAGGAGCGCCTGGAGGTTCGACAGATGCTTTCGGAAACTAAGCACGCCAAGCTTCTGTTAAAGGCCGATCAACCGACTGCTTACGAAGTTATCAATTATTAATTAATAAATTGAGCAAATTACAAAAAACAATTGCTGATCAACCAACCTCTTATATAATGTAATTATCAAAATTCTTAGCAAAATTCTTAGCAAATTCTTAGCAAATTCTTAGCAACCAACCTCTTATATAAAGCAAATTCTTAGCAATTTCTGAACAAAATTCTTAGCAAATTCTTAGCAATTTCTGAACAACCAACCTCTTATATAAAGCAAATGCTTAGCAAATTCTTAGCAAAATTCTTAGCAAAATTCTTAGCAAATTCTTAGCAAAATTCTTACCAACCAACCTCTTATATAATGTAATTAGCAAATTCTTAGCAAATGCTTTGCAAATTCTGAACAATTACTGATCAACCAACCAACCGCTTATATAATGTAATTAGCAATTACTGAACAATTGCTGAATAAATGCTGGAGCAATTGCTTAACAATGTTGAACAATGCTTAACAAATACTTAACAATGCTGAGAAAATGCTTAACAATGCTGAGCAATTGCTAAGAATTTGTTGCTCCGCTGATAGCTTTATTGTGAGCATAACGGTGATCATAAGTATCTGGTGGTGCGCTTGGCAATATGTTAGACTTATGAGACTCGTAAGAATAATTAAATTAATTATAAGAAAAATGAACTGCGACGAACTTCTCGATCAGCTAATGGAAGAAACAGTCGCTCCGACTGCCGACACGACTGAAACTGTAGGAACCCCTGTCAGCACGGCTGCCGATACGGTCCCGAAAGAAAATGAAAACGCGGCGCGACGTGAGCGGTTGGCTGCGCTGGTTGCTGGGGGACAATCGGAGCATTATCTCGGTAGGAGTCTCTCAGTTTGTCAGGTGGATCTAGAGACCGACCCTTTTATAGGACACACTCTTAGAACAGCCTGCTGCTCATTTTATCACAAGTTTGGAATGTACTTAGCTCCGCTGACAACCGCGTTGACCACGGGTAAACACTGTCAATTTGGACATATATGTCCACGAACTATAAGCCCTAATAATGATGACACAAGACGCACGCGCGAGAGTGACGGTGTTGAACCCGATTGCTCCAACACAATCGAACCCGACTGTTACTCCGCCACTGGATGACATTCAGCGTATAAAAAATCCCAAAAGACAGGCGGCTGGGAGAGCGGCTGCTGCCACACGAAAAGTTAAACAAGATAAAATACTCGCCGAGCTTCGAGAGGCCAAACGGTCGTTGCAATTGGAGACAGAGACGACAAAACACCAGGTGGCAGCTGTTTCTCCACCAATCGCTATTGGATTGGAACCGATTGCTCCAACTGATTGGATCCCGTGGGTTGTTGTTGGTGGTCTGTCAGTTGTGGGCACCCTGTATGTGCTTTACCGTTTCAACAACAAATCATCAACGAGGCTGAAATTGAAAAAAACAACCCCCAACACTGTTGGACGCGGTTCCAATCCAATCGTTGAGGGATGCGCCCCATTTAAACATTAAACGCGATCCTTTTTATATGCAATAATGGCTGAACAAGATGGTAAAATGTTAGTGAATGCGCTTTATCACGCCGTGGTGATATCGGGTTTCAGTATCGGGTATGCTCAACTATCAAAGAGGGTCTTAGGAGGGTCCGCTCCCAAATTGGACTTTACTGCGAGAGACGTAGGGCTCGCGACCTTAGATGTAGCGGCCGCAGTTTGGACCCGAGATTATCTAGTTAAAGCTGGAATTCTACCCGTTAATATATGGAAATAAAATGGCTTCGATCGCAATAATGATAGGTGGTGCGCTCGTAAACGCATTGGCTTTCAGCGGTAGCAACTATTTCTTCTCTAAACTGAAAAGCTCGGACGCGGATGAGGAGCGCGAGCGTCACGATTTAGCCGAAGATCAACTCAAGAGTGCAGACGAAGCATGGTCGAAAAAACGAACCGCACATCTGGACTGGGTCAACGAAGAGCTTCGCCGCGAGAATCACGCCGCACAAACTTTCCAGAACGTTGAAGAAGCCAACCGCGAGTACGCGCTGGCATATCCGCAGAGAAGTCTCGCACCACTGGATCGTGAGCCCCAACTTTCAGATTTCTATGTACCGTCAGAGACCCAAAAAGACCGCGAGATCGCGTTCATCGTCGTAGGAATGGGTGTGGTGGGTCTCGTCGGCTACTATATTCAATCGAAAATTTTAAATTAATTATTTTTACAAAATAAACAATTACTGATCAACCAACCTCTTATATAAAGCAAATGCTTAGCAAATTCTTAGCAAAATTCTTAGTAAATTCTTAGCAAAATTCTTAGCAAATTCTTAGCAATTTCTGAACAACCAACCAACCTCTTATATAAAGCAAATGCTTAGCAAAATTCTTAGCAAAATTCTTAGCAAAATTCTTACCAACCAACCTCTTATATAATGTAATTAGCAAATTCTTAGCAAATGCTTTGCAAATTCTTATCAAATTCTGAACAATTATTGATCAACCAACCAACATATTATATGACGAGTGCGTGTTGGAGATTGTCCGATATATTATAATACTTCGCATTACGATGAACACGCGCGAACTTGATACCAAACTAACGCGCAAGCTGGCGAATACGTACTATAGCCCACGCGGCTACTGGAAGGGACTCGCTGCCATCAAGAACCTCGCGGCGGCGACCAAGGTTTCAGAAAACGCCACCAAGGAATGGCTCAAGAAGCAGGCCATCTGGCAGATATATTTACCCGCGCCACACAATATTCCGCGCCGGAAATTCGACGTGCCGGTGCCGAACCAAGTTCACCAAGCGGATCTCCTGTTTCTCCCTCACGATCGCGTCGGTCGCAAGACGTACAAGTACGCGCTGACAATCGTTGACGTAGCGAGTCGCTATAAGGGGGCTGAGCCGTTGACCACTAAAGAGTCTAAGGAGGTGGCTGAGGCCCTTTCCCGAATATATAAAAGGAGTCCTCTCAAATGGCCGAATCTTCTCCAGGTCGATCCCGGCCGCGAGTTCATGGGCGCGGTATCTCATCTATTATCTAAACACACAGTTTCTGTCAGACGCGGCCGCCGGGACCAGGGAATCGTGGAGCGTTTCAATCGAACCCTGGCTGAGAGACTGTTCGGTCACCAATACGCCAAAGAACTCGTAGACCCTCATACGCGATCGACCGAGTGGGTGACCAGACTGCCCGCCGTGGTCTCCGCACTGAACGGAGAGGTGACCAGATTGATAGGTAAGAAGCCCGTAGATGCTATCAAGTTAAAAAGGGTGACGAGCTAGCCCTCTGCCGTTTCGCGCGGGCGACCCGTTGGTTTACAGGAGCAGCAATCACCGATTGCACTTCCGTCGGATATTGGCGTCCGGTACCTCTATCAACCGGGAGAGCTCGAAGGTGGCAGCCACCGCGCGACTGATCCCGTGTGGTCTCTCAATGTATATCATCTAGATCGATCTATTACCAAACCCGATGAGCCCGTGCTCTACTATTTAGATGGTGGTCCATCTCGCGGGTTTGTTCGCGAAGAACTTCTTATGGTGCCTTCTGACACCCAGCTACCCCCGGATCGTTAGAGAGGTTCCGTATGTATTCCGTCCGATAACACGCGTCTTTTATCGTAGTACGCCGAGAGTCCTAATTTTCGTTGACAGTACGTTTTCATAACGCCGTCTTTCATTTTAAATCCTCTATTTTGAGCTACATCTATAATGTGTTTTCCATCTTCTGTAGTTTCGCTTAGTACTCGTTTATATCTATCCCAATTTAAATCGTTAGTTCTCTTGGACATTCCTTTCGCGGAGTTTTTATTAATTGAATTAAATTTTTCTACGAAATAACACTTACTAGATAACGCTATCGCCCTATCTCCGCTAAATTCCATTTTGAAAAGTCCTGGTTCTCTATTACTCCATTTATCCCAAGCCAACCATTTCTTTTTTTCTTTTTCAAACTCGTCTAGTAAGTTAGGTCTAATCAATTCCTCTATCGTTTTTACACTAACTCCTATATACATACTATCCGTGTCCATCTGTATTAATTCGAAGTCTTCTCTTTTTACGTATTTGTCTACAAATTCGTAGTAAAATTCCAACATTCTAAATTTAGCGTGTTGATAAACCGCTATTCCACAGTGGAATGGTCTCTTTACCGCGCACGGGGGTTTTCTTGAAGATATTTCGTACGCATCTCCTATCTCTTCCAAATCATCAAAATACGCGGATCTTAATGCTTTGTCAACACAGGTTTCGTCTCGCGTATATGTCGTATTTAAATGTCTCTCCGTTGCTTCTATCATTTTTCCGCAACACGAGTTTCCTAATAATTTCATTATGTCGGCCACCGGTTTCTTATTCGGTTCTACATCCCCCGTTCGTCTCGCGGCTGTAACTTCTTTAGCGAACCATTCGAAGGGTTTACCACTAATATAATCTATAACACGATGAACTCCCGTTATTTCTAGGCCGTGTTTTAAATACCATTTCAACAGTGGCGCGTACAGCAATACTTTAGTGGCCGACATAGATCCCACCAATTTTCTTCCGTTTCCTCTAGTTCGGCCAGTATCATTTAAATATTTTAACATGTGCGCGGGAACTTCATCAACCTCTACTTCTCTGTTTATAAAAAGTGGAGACATTTCGGAAAACTTATCTTTTAAGTCGCGTGGAACTTCTATATCCACCTCCGCAAACCCAAACCAGTCTCCGGATAAAACTCTTTTACTAAACTTTTTAATAAGTTTAGGATTATGTGGGTTATTTATATGATGTATAGTTTCTTTCCCACACGGCATCTCTTTATTTAACGTAGATAAATATAACGCGTTCGCGTCGTACCCCAAAACAGCCTCGCAAGGTTTGGAACCCACTCTAATATTTGAAACACCGGCTTCCGCATATCGCGTAAATACTATCGATGGACCACCAACTAGAGCGTCTTTCATCATTTTGTATGTTTCTTCTTTCGGTGCGCATAGAGCATCCTCCGGTATAATCGTGTTCGAAGATTTTTGTTCTTTAATGGTTCCTCTCAATAAATATTGTATAGCCACACCCGGTAGTGTTACCGCGTCTTTGAAGATATCTACACCCCTGTGTTTATAAAATTCACACATATTTTTTCCCACAGCTTCTAGGAACGGTGCTACATCTAAATCGTTATAATATTTCAACCAATCTCTGAAAGTTTTCATATTATTTTCTTCGAAAATTCTACGACATTTACTTAATTCTGTTTCGTCTAGTAACATTTTCCCAGATAGTTTGGAATACCAATTCTCTATATCCGGTAGTCCCGGGTAATCCAGCTTGTCTGTAGAATCGAACCACTCGTAAGGAAAGAAAGATTTCTGTCCTTTGCATTCGTAGGCTTTTATCCAACTATCGTAACTTACACGGGTCCTAGATAAATGTATTACATCAAGAAATCTAAACTCCGGAGTAAATAGAAATATTTTCGCGCTCGCCCTTTTTCCGACCATTACTTTCTTCGTTGTTGATGACAGTTCGCATACTAAATATTTCTTTATTAAGTTTATATCGTACTTACTGCTGTTAAAACCTATAACCGGTACTTGATCTATCCACTGTTTGATCTGGGCGATTTGTTTTTCGCGTAAATATTCCGTATTAAATTCGTATCTTGACCATACTTCTTCTCTTATAGCTTTTCCCCTGACTTTCAAATCTTCTGCGAATTTTTCTATAAGTTTTGCGGGATCTTTATCACAAATATGAGTTACCGTTCCTGATAAATTATCTCCTATACTAACGCTTACCGGAACGTGCTCAGCTTCGTACTCTAAACTATTACCGGTAGTTTCAACTTCTGACTGGAGATACGTCTCAAAATCGTATACTATCTGATATGGATAAAGAGTAGTGTCGCAACCGATCTTTATATCTTTACCCGTTCTTTGAAATTCGCATTCCCACATAACTACTAGGTTGAATTCTTTGTTTTTTCTAATAACTTTATCTCTTCTCATTGTGGATGCGCGTTCTTCTTTTTTATGCTTTGCATGAATCTCACACCCGTGCCAGTAACAGCCGTGATATTGATATACGGTATTGGTTTCTGGACAGTATCCATCTACCGGAGCTCCTAAAATCCATCTTTCACCTCCGTGTCCACACTGTTCGTGGTGAATGTGTACCTTTTTCAACCACCATACGCCACATTCGGTGGGTTGATATACTTCTATACCGATTTTAAAAAACTCTTCAACCTTTTTCAGATCGAAAAATGGAATTGGTGAAACCACCTTACTACCGAAATATTGCTTACTAAGTTCTTTCGCTTTTTCCGTACGTCTGTCAGGTCTGATTTTTTTATCAAGGTGCATAGCTAAACACCTGAACAGACAAAGGTCGTCATTATACTTATCTAAAGAATACATACCTTTTCTATTCCTCAACCATTCTGGAAGTTCTCCTCCCGCCGCTTTTTTGGATTGTAGTCCCAAATCTATTACCCTACTACCCTGTATTAACTTTACAAAAACCTCTACCCATCTTACAAACTTCCACTTTGTATTCGGTCTGTCTATTTTATCGGACATTATTCGTGTTTGCTCCTTATCTGACAGCCATTTTTTAACGGTTTTTCATTGATGATAGTGGTTCGCTACCACCGAGATTTTTGTGAAATATTATAGTTTTAGGTTTTCCATTTTTAGTTTCCTCCATATGTTCTAGCTTGTAAGAATATGAATATCTCAAATAAAAATTTGTTGTTAGATACGGAGCGATTTTATCGGACATGCGTTCAGACTCGTTAATGTCAATGTTTTTACGAAAGGATAATGCAACTACCCGTCTTCCCTTTTCTACCTGTTCCAATGTTTCATCGTGAGCCCCCAATATTTCTTCACATTTTTCCACTATAGCGCTAACGATAGATTTTTTCTTATTATTTTGGCGTCTTATTTGGGACGTGCTTGGAGGTAATTCTTTAGAATTAATTACACTAGCCCTTAACCCCGCAATACTTTCTTTTTGAATTCTGTTACCAACTTCCTCCGCTTTGGATATATCATTAAAGGCTCCTCGTTTGTGGGCGCGGGTAAACCGCTTCATAAACGCCTCATTCTTTGTGGAATTTATAAGATTTGTCAACCCCCTAACTCTCAACCGTTTACTATAAAAATGGAGTGTGCTACTTGTTGTAAGACTTTTGCTTGTAAAGACTATCTACGAAGACATATATCGAGACGTAGAAAGTTTCCTTGTGTCGCCCCACAATTTCAATGCCCCAGATGCCCCTGTAAGTTCGTTAGTGCCCAAACTCTTTGTAGACATAAGCAACTACGCTGCCCTGTGGCTAGGGGGGAACGTGGTAGACTAGAGTTGGTAGAGTTAGTTGCTGATCTTCAAGCTAAATTAGACCTATTGGGGGAGAAAAAACTCTGAATAAACTTTTTCTTCATATGGAAGATTTGATTCAAATAAATCACTAATTTCTTCCGTTTCTTCGTAGAAAAACGTATCCGTAAACGAATCGTTGATTTTAAACAGTTTTATAAAATTAGCTCCATTCTCTTCAACTAGTCGTTTGTCGATCCTATTTAGTCGCCTCATTTCGCGAATTTGGCTCTTATAATTTCTACATAATTTTCGGGATAATATTGAAAATGCAACTCTTTTATCGGCGCGTAATAAATTACGCTGATATTTCATGTAATCTATTTTACATAATAATTTCATTTTATAGTAAAATTCGTCAACAAGGTCATTACAAAATTCCACTTCCCATTCTATTACTTTATCCATTTTGTTATAATATTTTTATTATAACCTATTAATTTTATCTGTTCAATTGCACGTTAAATGAACATGAGGTATTTATGACAACGACACGAAAACAAATCCTTTTTAGTACTATAGTTTTATCTGTTCAATTGGGGAAAACGTGATGTATTTATGGCACCAATTGTCACGTTTTTTGTGTTGGTGACCAGTTTGTGCTATTGGACGAAACGGTGTTTTATCGGGGGTGGTGGTGGTAGTATATAGGGGTGAAAATGATACCACCGTTAGGTGGTATCATTTTGACTCCCTATATACTACTACATGATTTCGAATCGCTATACTAGTATGTGATTGACGGTGTGACATGTAGTGAGCTCGTGTGTGGGCGGTAATATGCTTTGTGTCATATGAACTGATGGTAGCAACGCGTACACTCAGCTCTAAATATAGCGGCTGAACATATTGGCGAAAGCGTCGCAATATGCGATTAATTGAGACGAAATGCTGTTCTTTCATTGGTCGAGAAACTAGGGTAAACAATAAGAAGTATACTTTGCAATTTTGGTGAAAACGGCTACTGAAGAAAAAAACAATGATACTGTGAAACCTCTCTACACCGGTCCCCGGGGTGTCCGGTGTAAAGTTTGTTTGTTGGGGTTTAACGGCATATCAACAGCTAAGGTAATTTAAGGCCGGGTCCGGTGTAAAGATGTCCCACTGTAATTTAGAAAATATAAACACTCCAATGCCTGTCTGTGTTCTTGGCAATAATGTTCCATTATTGTTTGCCCTAGTTTCTCGACCTATGCAAGCAGAGCATTTCGTCTCAATTAATCGCATATTGCGACGCTTTCGCCAATATCTATTAAATTAATCATTAAATCTTGCAATAGCTCTGCAGTTATATTTAGAACCACAGGCCCCGCCTTGTTGACGTAATTTCCTATGACGCGCACTATGTGTACGATCGATTGAGTGTCTCACCACCAATCACGTAATCGTATCGTTGTTGTTATGGGCAGCGCTCCATTCTAATAGACTGGTTCCCGCGATTGGGCTGGGCAACCAATACGTTAGTTATAGTTCACATATTGAATGTTTAATAAACTAATGTCTCGCTCGCTAGTGCTCGCTAGGAAATTAATTTATTAAAAATTCAATATGTGAACTATAACTATTACATATTGTTACAGCCAATGACACAGATTTATGTGATTTAAATAATGGGCTCATGTATCGTCGAAATCAGACTTGGTATCAACTCTGTTTATATTTAATGGATCGCACCCTGTAAATAATTATATTTTATAACATGTTGCACTAAATAGTAATAGTTTCTACGTCATTTACAGAAAATATCACCGTTTCTGTACATATCATATCTTTCGCACATCTTCTAGTCTGTGGGATAAGCCCATATTTGTTCGATTCCGTTGCGAACCACCCTCTGCCCTTATTTTGTTCACAAACTTCAAGGAAAATATGTCTACTATCAGAATGTGCCTGTTGCCAGTCACAAACAGTGTCCGAAAGTGATGAAATCAAGGGAAGGTAGGCAGGCAGGCAGGCAGGCAGGCAGCATGCCGTCGCTCTCACACCATAATTCTAAACTGTCAAGTGCTTGTTGTAAACGGTGATTTAAGTCCCCAACTGTTGATTTTATGTCGTAAATTTTTCTATCATCTGCATAGAGATCGGTTCACGTTACGTGTTGAGGGAGAATAAATGGCAAATCATTTATAGATAAAAGAAAATGTGTCTCCATTTACCGAAACAATTTGGTGCCTTTGTTCCAGGTATGATTTGAACCAAACCAGGCTTACGTTACTGCACTTGTATAGTTGAAGTTTATCCAGGAGAATTTTGTGAGCAACAAGATCAAAAGCTTAACAAAAGTCGACTAAAATACACCCTACTAATTTACCCCGATTTATTAATTGTAAACAATTAACGCTGATTCTGTAGTGACATATACGAAGCCCACTCTGGATTTGATGCAATAGTTTAAACGTTGTTAAATAGTCCATAAAATGTTTCTGAACCCATTTTTCAATTAATTCTGAAAGCGTCGACAAACATGATATTGGACGATAATTATTTACTTCGTCCTTTGCGCCGCTTTTATACAGGGGATGTACCTTTGCTTGTTTCCATGCACTGGGGAAGACAGAACTAGTGAAACTCATATTTACTGCATATGTAATACTTAACGAGATAGCGGTGGTAGATAATTTTAACAATCGTGGCCCTATTAAATCTAGTCCAGTGATTGTTATATGTATAATGATGTTAAATACCTTTTTATGAATATTTCATTAATTAGAGTAATGGTAAAATTATAATTTTGCAGTGTATGTTCGTTTACGAAATTTTTAATATGATCAACATTTGATTCTGGAATGAGTCGTATACGATTTGATGCTATAGTGGAAAACTATTCGTTAAGAATATTTGCCACATGTGTATTTGATGTGCATAGCTGACCAGTTAGACTGTTTTACCTAATAACTGTTCCGATTTACCATCATATGGTAATGGCAAGAATAATATAATTTGGTCCATATATTGCATTTCAATATGGCTGTCACTCATAATACTTTTGCCTAGTATTGCTAATAAAACATTAGACATTTTTAATTTCAAAATTGTCAGTGTCTCACATTGCGATACTGGATAATAATATGGAGCCAAAGTAGAAACATCAGTATCATAATATGACATGGGCTTATTGAGACTTTGACCAATGTACATGTAATTCCTGCTTATGCATCACATCTGTACAGCGAGATGCGGATCTAATGTGTTTGTTTGATGCATCAGCTATGGTTTCGGAATGCAATTTTGAACACTGTAGGTGCTGACATGATACCGGGATATATCAATTTCAAACTCAATAAATACACTGTTATCTAAACAGTATACGAATGGATTATACACCGAACATAAATACTGAGAATCACTTACACTAGTTGTGCAAATAATTACTAGACACGATCAGTACATGTATGCAACTCAGCAATGAGTTATTTATGCTATAGCTAGATATCCCAATAGCTGTTAGTTAGTTGCAATACAATTATCATGAATAATTATGACAACATATTGATTATTCGGTGTTGTTTATTATAGTGTCACCCGTATTGACAGGGTCAGCCAGTTTTGACATATGAGACAAGGTATCAGGCGGGTAGGCTAGAGGCTCACGAAAACAGCCATCTCGACCATCCAGTTCGAAGGTCGATGTTTATCCAGTAGACCACGCCAACATATTTATGTTAATATGGCATATTAGCTATATATTGATTGCCATGTGGTTTTGCGCTCCTCAAAAAGCAGGAAACCTCCCCTGATTACATTAAGTGTTTTCAATATACATGTAATACACATGTATTCATGGTTATTGTTTCAAATGATGTTCATAATGTTTGGTGGCTGATGAAAAAAATGGTTCATTGCTTTTTGACCAGTATACCGATATGCCTTTGCAGATACATTCACCTAAACCTCAATATGCTCCGTCTATCCATGTCGAATCACAAACTATCCAAAATTGTGGAGCACAATATTTGGCACATGTTGTAAAAACTATTTGATTACGTACACGATTAATGACGGGTCAGAATCATATCATATCGGCCAATGCATAACTGGCACAAACAAGCCAAAACAGTTCAATCGATATATTGTATGCAATGTATTAAACATATATACACGTAACTACCATTGAATGGAATTATGATTTTTTTTCGATGAATACCAATTTTCTATTCAGTATGTACTGATTTGAAGGTGAATTGATTACTAGAGTTGTCAGTAAGCGATTTCTCATACGATACCATTTACATGGCCATAACACCGACTAGGTGAACAAGCTATGCAGTATGAGTATATGAATGCATATGTGAAATGGCCATACAATTCGTGAATACGTTAAGTTTGTGATAAATGGACGGAATGGTGGTTGAACAACATGAGGACCTGATACCGCCACCACCATAGCTAATTGTAAGAATATAACGGTGTGAAAAAAACATGTACTGTATATTCAGACATTAAGACAAAGGTCAAGTTAATTCTTGCATTGTCCGTGTTCTAGTCATAGTCTTCATTGGAGTCAGCACTGAAATTTGTTAGTGTTAGTACATAACATTAGATTCCAGTTCAAAAAATCAGCTCTAAATTGTTGCTTAATATTTGTTCTCGCCATATGTGTCCCAAGAACATCCGCAGTTGGTGGAATCCTATGTGTTCCAATATTCAATATTATTTTGACACAATACTGAGTACCGGACATCATTAACGTCAGTTTCAAAATGCTTCCATATATTGTATAAACAAAGCATCACACTATTTCACAAGCTTGTTGCTCTCGTTGAAAATCCTACCAAGCTCTTGCATTATATCGCATTTGGTTTTATTTCCACAAACAAATTCAAATGACCTTTTTTGCCTTGGCCTGTGAATGAGCTAGTTTAATAACAACCAGTAAATGCATGAAGATCTGGCAATGCATGGCACACATATTCACTAACTTTTGCTGCTACTGCATTGATATTGGCATGTCGTGTGCGATTTATTGTCGACGTGTGGACGAACAGGTGTGCTCGAATCTGTTTCTGTAGATGACATGCAAATATTTCTAAACCAACGTTAAATTTCCTTATTACAATACAGCGGTATCCAGGTTCTGCAGCATGAAGTTCATGCAGAAAGATGCCCGTGTCCGCTTCTTGCATATTCTTCCACAGTACTGGGATTGTGGCAAAGATCTCCATGTGCAACATAAATATTACCGGTTTTCAATGTGTTATCAAACCGAGGATCTTATTCTCCTACTAAGCATTCAATAAATGCTGTCATATTTTCGCCATCATGAAACAATTATTTCATTGCATGGTACTTCTGTCAACCATTTGAAATGTTAAACTTCAAGATACCCCACCTTCGAACGTTCCAACCTTTCGATGTTCTTAATTGAGATTGCTAAAAACTGATCTACTACAAAGTCCATTTGACTATTTGGTGTCGTTATTCCATTAGTGATACGCAGAACACTAGTGTCGCCAATTCAGCAAACAAACGGGAATAATTGGTTGAAATGGCTTGCAAAGTACCATTCCATCAATTATTCAAGCTGTATATGCTGGAACTATTTTCCATCAGTTCAGTGTCTTTCTCCAGTAAATCCATCATTGTGTTGGTCAATAAACCATCAGTAGTGTCAACTGACCAATGATATGGTCCTAATTCATATTCCACTGCTGTCCAAAGATCCAGCAAGTCAGATGACTTTCCCGACCAGGTACCTCAACACTAGTTGAATGTGCCTCACTATTGAACGTGTTCAGCTTCAATTGAGTGAGAGGAGCATGGAACTCAAGTTTTAGTTTGATTGCATTCAGCTACAACTGTATTCATCTGATGGTCACCCTTTGTACTGCACGTGCGTCTATGAGATCATCACGCAAGTTTTCAGATGCAATGCCACCAAATGCATTGATGTGCACCTCAGTGGATTGTTCACATAACTTTTTCTAATTGTTGAAAACTGATAGCACACGTTGAACATCTGCTTCATCCTGATCAATCCTCTGCTGTATGTGTCTGTTTGTGTACTCTATCTTCATCTTTCAGTTCTACCATGATGCAATATCTGATTAAATTCTGCCCTTGTATGTGCATCTTTCATCCATCGCTGGACTGCCCACTTTCTTAAAATTATTCTGATTATTCCACCATTGGCATTGGTGTATCTGTTCAACATCCGCTCTATAGTCTAATCGATTGCCACTTGTCCGAAATCATTGCACATACTGCGCTGCACAGCAAACTACTCGCCATTTAACAGGTTTTGGTGGGCTTCAGGGTGTGCAATTGCATGGCAGGTATGGACAGGTTCACGTTCCAATCTCCTCGCGTGTTGAACGGATGCAACACAAAATCAGCGTGACCATAACAATGTATGAGTTCCAGAACGTTGCAATTTGGTCGTTCATGTTAGCACTATCGGGTAAGACGTCTCAGTTTTTCAAACATTTCAACTGAGCATGCTTTTCTTACCTACTAGACTGCAGCAATAACTTTATTCTGGTATATTGGCATTGACTGCAAGTCTGTTATATAATTCCAATTGCTTTGGCAGAACACTAGTGCCTCCAACTCAATATTGTGCACGTGCCGTGTTATAGTGTAGGCCATCAAGAACTCCAGAAATTGACCCGGTTCCAACAACTTGATGATTACATATTCTAAAACAACTCCAAATATCTTGCAAATTACAGATAGACGTGTGAAAAGCCGCCGCACGACGATGTCAAATTAAAGAGATTATATTCTTCCATGGAACATCAAGCGCTTTTGCATAGATTGTCTGACAAATACAGTAACGACATCTGTCAGACCTAGTTTTTAAAAACAGTATATACAGTCGCAAGATCAGTCGGACTTGCATCAATCACTTGGTAATATTCTACATTGTTTAGGCTCGGAACCATACCTTCATCAGTTCGCATTGAATGGTGTCAACCCCACAAAGCACTGTACTTCACCATGATTCCATGAAATTAAGCCATATAAAATAATGTATTGTAAGCCGGATTGATCATAGATGAACATATCTGATCACTTCCACAACAAATTTATCAGATATTTCATTTTTCTCATGTTCCTTTCGGCTCTGAGAACCATGTGTTAACCTTGTGAGCTCCTCAGTTGCTATTGCAGACACTATTTGTATCAGAACGAACATTTATACACTGGCTCTACTTTAAATGCATAGAGTAGAGAGTTCCAAGCATGGTCCAGCACATGCACTTGCCAGACGTAAAACATGACCTTACATGGCTGATGTATTGTTTGAATATAACTTGCATCTTTATGAAATATGTACGCCAATGCTATATATGCGAATATACATATAAATACACTTTATTTGTCTCATTGTATACGAATGTACATTCTGACATTCTGGTTGTGTTATTAAACTGCCTCATACATGATACAAATAACAAACGTACAATCTGACAATGACATTCAATTACATAAATAACGATAAGTAAAGTGGTGGTTAAAGTAGAGATGTAGGTTTAGCATAGCTTTCAGTATAGATATTCGACTTGGCGGCCATATTGGATATGAAGTGATCAAGGGTACCATTTAGTATTCTACTATTGCTTATACATATCAAGTAACATAAAATAGTGTTAATATAACTTATGAGAAGTGCTTTTCAATTAAAAAGATACACTCATTGTTGACAGATATATACAGTTCAATTTAATTGGAAAATTGAGTTCATTTTAATTTAAAAATGGCTGTCACAAATAATACAAATCGAAGTAAACTGCACATTTTCAAAAAGTAGGCATGTGCTACTGTGTTTTGGTTTAAACAATATGTAGTGATCGTTTTCGCCCCTTGCCAAGTCGGCACAGAACGAGCACGGCCGGGTAGTTAGAGTTACTTCCCCTGCCAGGTGTCGCTAGTGGAAATTCACAATATTTGTCTTCCGGTTCACTTCCGGGTTGAACTTTTTCAACGATTATTCATTTATTTGAGTAATGTCAGGCAGTTCAAGACAGGATGTCGTTTGTCTATAGAGGACCTCTTGTTATAGATACACAAACCGCATCAGATATGCGGAACTGTCGAGAAACGACCGGTTTTCTGTAGGCTTTCTAAACAACGTGTTGTTGTTGTAGTTCTGAGTTTGTCAGGAACGGTTACGCTAATTGACTTGAAAGTCAATATGGATAAGGACTGACGCAGCGTCAGTCGGCAGTTGGTAGTGGACTCTCAAAGAGTCCAGTTCGGTAGCATACAAGCAGGCTGAAGATGTAGATTGCATTGTAGGGTTGTCTAGCTAGCTTCAGAGAAGATATTGACAGAGATAGAGAGATAGTAGATATAGTACTATTGGTGATTTCTGCCAGTATTGGGTAGAGGCTAGACTCGACAAAGTGAATCTGCCGGGCTTCAGATAGCTTGTACAGTGAGACGCCGTATAAGCGGAACATACTGCTCGTAAGACAAGTATTCCAGGGTGCTCCCCGGGCTTAGCAACCCGGTTCGCATTAGCATTGGGCGAATACGTTGGCTCATGGAGCTGTGTGTTGTACCTTGCACTGGTATGTAGGAGCTATCCTTGGAACAGTGATTATTTGTTGTCAGTGAAGGGCTTGCCTTATGCAGCTCGTGAGCTAGTCTCCGAGAGCGGTGCTGCCCGGGCGGCTAATCATGGGTCGCGTTAGTACTGCGTGGGACTTGGCTCCGCGGGTTGTTGCATAAGCTAATCCTTGCTGACGGGAGTTACTCTCCTTCGAAACCACATTTATTATTGTATATTTCTATGTGCAAGAATCATTTTTAATCAAAGTATTAAATTCCCCTGATTATATGTTTCTACCATGCAGCTTATTAACGATCATTTTTGTAGATATACTCTGATTCATCTTGATGAAGATCCACATTTCATCTGCTCGCGGTGTACGAACTTCATACACCATCATTCATATATTCGGTAATTATCAGTAGGACCGGATAAGACAAGTCCGCCTGGGCTTCGGACATCTTATACAGTGTTACCGCGCAGTATGTAATATTATACAGCTCCACGGACTGTATACGTTACTCTACTGCAGTGGTATATAGGAATCCTCCTCGGAGTTGGGTGATTTGATACCAGGTGGAAGTGGCTGTAGACAGCTCGTGAGCTAGACTCTCCATAGCGGTGCTCCCCAGGCGGATAATCCTGGGCCGCGTTAGTACTGGGTGAGACGACAGCTCGCCGCGCGCTACCTATTTTGAAGTAGTGTCTTGGTATATCGTACACTCCTAGGTGGTTTCCATTTCACCTCATTTGTTTTCAAGTGTGCATTACTCAGTTTCATATCATAATCTCCGTAGCATTTATAACTCCCCCTTTCTGTATTACATGTTTGTAATCAAAGTACTAAATTAATTTCATCATCATTTCATTTTACATGTCTAATCACAATCATCTGTAAATATTCCCAAATTCAGTGTCGTAATTAAGATCTATCCAGTGTGCCACATGCACACTATTCACTATCGCACAATACACGCAGTAGTAATACCACAGTGTCTCTGGCTTTATATGACCTGATTAGTTCACAAACGCATTTAGAGTATTCATACTCGTAGTCTTAGTCGCCTACACGATCCCGGATTCTGGTTACGTGCAGTAGATAGCAGCAGCTAGGTGTTGGCACGTGACAAATATGTATTGGTAAATGTACATTGTATACATGTTACATAGCAAAACACAGGGATTTGTTTTGTGTTTTGTTACAAATAAACATGTTGCATTACCATATATATGACTTAGAAACAATAAAATGGATAATATGTTATCTGTGAACGTCAATAAAAGTATAATTGTTCAATAATGGGTATTTCTAAATCATAGTCTGAAACATAGCCTTTGGGACACATTAAGGAAAGGGGGCGGGGTGGGGGGGGGGGGGGGCGTGTACATCAGAAAAATGGTTGTATTTGATTTATATTGTTAACTTTAATTTGCAGAGAAAATGAAAGTCTCTCAAGCAAAGAACAACAAAAACAACAACACGCGCGTGCTCTGTCTTATTCTGACGTCACCAACATCACGTGATAAGATGGATTCAGTGAACTCCACGTGGGCGAGACGGTGTGACAAGAGTCTATTCGTGTATGGATCAGGCAATAACTTGACGCCAGGGGTTGGCATTCTCATAGTTGACGTTCTTGAAGGCATGCGCAATTTGACGCTGAAAATGAAATCCGCGTTAATACATGTTCACAAGAATATCCACGAGTTCGATTGGATCCTAAAAGCAGACGACGACACGTATGTAATCATGGAAAATTTGAAATATTTATTATCCCAATACGACCCTGCATACCCTGGATATATCGGGTGTCATTTTAAAAAACACGTGATGGGTGGATATATGAGCGGAGGGGCGGGGTACGTCATCAGCGCCGCCGGTCTGCGGAACCTGGTCGATCACGGTTTGACTAAAGATGGCGCCTGTACGAATGAGCGAGGGGACGAAGACGTGGATATCGGGCGATGTCTTCACGATACAAACGTGTCTGTCCTGAGTTCGCTAGATGGCCGTGGCCGAGAGACGTTTCACCCCGAGCCGCTGGATAAACACCTGGCAGCGCCTCATCCGCTGTGGCTTCACGAATATTCATGGAATAAAGTGAAATTTGTAAGTACAAGAGTAGCATAGGCAGCGGTTTAACTTGCATGAATAGCGTGGCTTCGCTAATTAACATATCAATAGAGGGATGTGTGATATGTCGATTTATTTTTAGAATGACCTAATTATTTATTTTTAGAATGTGAAGGTCGTTTACGTTTAGTGTAGTCGGTACCCATGTCGTATACAAAGCTGACTTGTATACGCTATCTGGTGCGCGTTCGCGGACATTGAACATTAGGTCCTTCACACAAGACGTGGTTCCGACTCACTCCGTACCCTCTTTCCGATGTTTACATTACAGCTTCTGACGGGTAAATGAAACACTTACGCGGTGTATAGAGCGGTTACGCAAACCGGTTTGAACCGGAATGTTTGGCGTTAGACCATTGTTCTCGATTCGATTTTTACTTTTAATCAATCTCGAGTTATCTACCCATTATTGAGTTATAGGTCCTAATCCGAAAGATCTGCGCGACTGTACATTTAATGTTAACAGTTGTAGATTCTATACGAGAAAAGACAGCGTGGTGACACTTTACATAAAGTGACACGATACATTATTAGTAATGCGAATGTAAAATGACCTAAGGGCCAGGTTTCATATTGACAAGTAAGAAAGGCTCAAAGTCGCGGCACACTCTCAAAACGGTGGGGAATATTGCATACCTCCCGTTTGAATGATTCCAAATCCGGCAGCATGACACTATGCGCCGGTAGCCTATTAGTAGTAGTAAGGGAGTCAAAATGATACCACCTACCGTGATATCATTTATAACCCTCTATAATACCCCCACCACCCCCGAAAATCAAAAAATTGGTTAACGAGGAAAATTGGGTCTCCCGACAGCAAATTTATGAATTTTTGGAGAAAATAATTTTGAAAAGAGGGAGTCCCAATTAAATTGGTAATTGACTTTTGAAAGTATATATTGGTGTCATAAATACATCATGTTTTTTTCACGTCCAATTGAACAGAAAAAACAAGTACCAATATTATTAGAGAAAATGGATAATACAATACAATTTGAATTTAAATTTTTTAATGACTGTGTTGAAGAAGTTTACGAAGCTTACGGGGGTTATAATCCTGTATATAAATTCTATAAAATGAGAACACTAGGCGATATCGAATATATGAAATACCAGCGTAATTTATTACGCTCCGATAAAAACGTTACATTTACAATATTATACCGGCAATTATGTCAACTATACAAGAGGCAAATACAAACATTAAGACGGATAATGCGTATCGGATATGAAACTAAGGTGTATTATACAAAAATTTTAAAACCCAACGATTCGTTTACGAATGTACATTTCTACGATATCGCTTATAAAGATATTGAAAAATTATTATTGAAAAAAAAAAAAACTACTAATTAATTTATAGCCGAGTGTATTTTTCTTATCGAAGGTATGTAAACGGGCTATCTGAAATTATTTTTCATCAACCTCGAGCGGTCGGACTCGGAACGCCGTTGTCATGCAGTTGTTTACCATGACAACGGCCGGAGTTGTCTGCTCATTTTTTTTTTTGTAAACTGGGAATTTATTTTTCATCAACCTCAAGCGGTCGGACTCCGAACGCCGTTGTCATGCAGTTGTTTACCATAGCGACCACATTTGTAGGGATAGAAATAAATAAATAAAAATGTTTAGCTCCAACGGCGGCGCGAACCCACGACCTTCGTCTCTATAGAGTATCGCCTTAACCCACACGACCATGTAGGCTGTTATGATAAACATTACCTAGTGTTGTACAATTATCAATTACGACAATGTTTCAATTACACGGGTTATGAACCATGCGTAAATTGATAGCCGAGGTAAACAGAGCCGAGTGTATCAATTACACAGACGGTGTGTACAGTGTAATCCTCGACTGAATTTGTAATTCTCAGTGAAAAACACATGTTGTATAGGTATGTAAATTTGTTTACTGCACCAATATAATTAATAATTAATAATTTTGAAAAAATTAGGAAAATTATAAAATGAAGAAAATTAGAAAATTAATTATTTTTTAAAAAATTATTTTAAAGAAAATTAGAAAATTAATTATTTTGGTGCTGTAACATTTCTTCCGACTTTATCTCCAAGTTTTTCCCTAAATTTATCCCAATCAGTACACTCAATCTTGGGCATGGTGGGGCGCGCTTTGATTCTTATATCATTTTTTAATTGTTCATATCTCCCCATTTCTTCCACCACGGATTCAAACTCTAAATTTGATATTTTCTTATCGGCCAACGCTTTGGACACCATAACGTCGATGGTATTTTTCTTCGACCTGGCGAGAACGGATATTCTATCATGTTTTCTACATTTTTTCTCGAGTTTTCCACCCGACGCCCTAATTACCATACACAACAACCCAGAAACGGCCGACACCGCACATAAAATCCCCGCTACGGGAACCGTTATAATGGTGGATATAGTTGCAGCTGTCCCCGCCCCACACAACACAGAAACAGTCGCCAGAGCCGTGCTAGATACTTCAGCCATGTTCACCGCGCGTCTATATGTTTTAGCGTTTCTTTTTCTATTTGTATATTCTCTAACTAAAATATCCTGCATAGCGACGATATTATTCAACCTAAAATCTGAACTTCTTTCGTTAATTGTACACAGTGTTGATGGAGTGGTATTGACAATTGGAAGCGTTGATTCGTTCATATTTAAATTTTACAAATTTATTTCAATATATTAGTATTTACAAAATAAGTTCAATTAACAACGAGACAATAGTGGAAGAACTCTCTTGGTCACCGATTTTCGTAACAAAGTTAATAACACTACCTTTGGAAAGTCTAATTCGATCATAACCGGAGAACGAAACCACCGTCGAACTATCTCCAGAGAATTTAGTGACTCCAACTCCCCGTTCTTCCCCATCTACTACAATATTTATCGCGACCGCGCCCACAGGTTTACCACTACCATTAACCGAGCAGACCGCCATTTGGATAACTTCACCTGCGGCTGTCATAGTGTATCCCCCACATTTATTACTCGCTTTGGCACCGAACAAATATTCATAGTGCCCCTCAACCAATGGGCCCCGCTTCTCAGCCCAAACTGTGATGGCACGTTTTAGCGTTTTCATTGTTCGCACTATTCCGGCAAGCGCACTGTTTGCGTTATATGCCTCAGTACGAATATTATAAGAGGCCTCCTCAAGAGCTTTGGTCGCGGCTATACGATCATGTTTCAGTTTATCGGAAACTTCGGTTATCTTTCCGTCTAGTTCGGTAAGTGCCGCTTCTCTACTGAGAGAGTCCTCTAAGCGCAACGCATCATAAGCCTCCGTAATGGTCGCCTGGTGGCCTTTTAGGGCTTTCTGAACACCCGACCGGGCCTGTTTTTGAAATTCGGTTATTTTCCCGTCTAGTTCAGCAACCGCCGCTTCTCTGATGAGAGAGTCCTCTGAGCGCAACGCTTCATAAGCCTTCGCAAGGGCTGCCTGGTGGTCTTCTCGGGCTTTCTCAATACCCGACCTGGCCTCTTTTCGAAATTCGGTTATTTTTCCGTCTAGTTCACCAACCGCCGCTTCTCTGAGAGAGTCCTCTGAGCGCAACACCCTATAAGCCTCCGTAAGGTCCGCCTGGTGGTCTTCTCGGGCTTTCTCAATACCCGTTCGGACCCCCTCAACCCCCAACCGGGCCTCTTTTCGAAATTTGGTTATTTTTTCGTCTTGTTCAGTAAGTGCCGCTTCTCTGTTGAGAGAGTCCTCTGAGCGCAACGCCCCATAAGCCTCCGCAATGGCCTCCTTGTGGTCTTCTCGGACCCCCTCAACCCCCGACCTGGTCTCTTTCAGAAATTCGGCTATTTTCCCGTCTAGTTCAGTAAGTGTAGCTTCTTTGCTGAGAGAGTCCTCTAAGCGCAACGCATCATAAGCCTCCGCAAGGGCCTCCGCAAGGTTCGACTGGTGGTCTTCTCGGACTTTATCGATACCCGACCGGGTCTCTTTTCGAAATTCGGTTATTTTTCCGTCTAGTTCAACAACCGCCGCTTCTTTGCTGAGAGAGTCCTCTAAGCGCAACACCCTATAAGCCTCCGTAAGGTCCGCCTGGTGGTCTTCTCGGGTTTTCTCAATACCCGACGTGGCCTCTTTTCGAAATTTGGTTATTTTTTTGTCTAGTTCGGCAAGTGCCGCTTCTCTGACGAGAGAGTCCTCTAAGCGCAACGTATCATAACCCTCCGTAAGGGCCGCCTGGCGGTCTTCTCGGACTTTATCAATATCCGACCTGGTCTCTTTTCGAAATTTTGTTATTTTCCCGTCTAGTTCGGTAAGTGTCGCTTCACTGATGAGAGTGTCCTTTAAGAGCAACGCATCATAAGCCTCCGTAAGGTCCGCCTGGTGGTCTTCTCGGACTTTCTCAATACCCGACCGGGCCTCTTTTCGAAATTTGGTTATTGTTTTGTCTAGTTCGTTTAGTCCCGTATGCGTTTCTTCACGACTTTGTGTATTCACAGCCAGGGCATATTCTCTAAGTTGTGACAGTAGACTCTTGTGAATCTCGTCCGTGGCCCTCGATATAGTTCTATTGATCAAGGCCTTTGTTTTTTGGGTAGTTAAAAAGTCGCCCTCTGTCGGGATGAATCCCCCTTCTGTCGGTTCCAAATTCTTTGAATTTGAATTTGTCACCCAATCGGAAGAACTACCTGGTCCGTATATACTCATGAGTTAATTCTAAATAATTTTCTTAAAATTAATTAATTTGAAATTTCTAGGACGACCGAAATCGGGTAATCGTTCTTCAACTCTCGCCCTTTATCATCGAGAATAGAAATCTTCAACTCGTGGATGTGTCCCGATTCCAAAACTTTCATCTCGGGGTGTGGGAAGTCTAAGGTCAGGGTCTCACCATAGAAACAGTCGCTGGCGGGCACGGTTTTCAGTAATGTGGTGGGAGTGCCGTCTACCGTGTTGTACGATGTGTTCACCCGATCCAGGTGCACCCCGAGAGTTTTTCGTGACGGCGAAGTTCACCGGGGTCGTGCCGACGTGCTCGCCAGGATCAAACACTCCGTCATCGTTGTAAGGGTATGTTATTTTAAATCCTAACAGTGAGCCCAACCCCGGTGAGATCCTTAAACGCCTATCAACGGTCATTGTCGTGAGCCCCGTGGCTTTCGAGATTGCGAGAGTGACTACACCAGGAGTCTTCTCCGCGACAAAAGCTTGGAGATCTCCGAAACTCCAAAGACCGTGAGGTACTATAGCATCTGGAGTTCTACGAAATCCTGAGGTCACTGGTTCAGTTATGAGGTAGTTTCCGAAAGCCACAGGGCTTACACCCTCGACTTCTGATGTGAAAAACTCGAGCGTTTCAACGTTTTTCCACCCGACCGTGAACGTGATTGATCTGAGGCCTACCCGGCGTTGTCCGCAGTAGTTGTCTATTAATTTTTGAAGTTCACAACTCTCTTTTTGAACTTTAGTGATAGTAGCAAACATAATAATATCTTTCAATGGATACAAAAGCATTTAGCTTTAACTCTAATGCAAAGTACGCGGTCGGTGGTAAATACAAGCAAAAAGACGTTGTTAACCTTGTACACCCAACCGTAACGGTTAGACCGGCCAGTGGCTTTACCACCAATTTCCCTAACACGTTTGAGAAATATAGGCTGCCCAAGATTACTACGATGGAGGCGGTAAACGGGTGGAAAGCCACACCGATGCAGTTTTGGCAGAACCAGCTAAATTTTGCTGTATGGTGCGCAACAGCTGGGTGTGGAGTTTCACATAAAGACCATCTGACATCCAAGAATGTCATGCTCCGAAGTGTCTACAACTTTCACACGTATTATACTATTAGGAGGATTCTCAAAGAACTAGGTATTTCTCTACCTCAAGACGACGCCTGGGATCCCATTTCCAACGCATACGACCGTATGGCGTTTGAAAGATTGTGTAACGAATTTAAAGTTTCAAAAGACGCGGACTGGAGGCAGAAAGCATTTCCTACCACCACCGGCCTCGGGGACGTTCTCATTCGGGGCCAGTCCGGGAATTGGACGCAGACTGATTTTAGACACGATTACTCCGGTGACCACATCGTCAGTCGGAACGCCGGGAATTTTGACCCCGCGACTATGACTTTCGGGCCAGAAGTGTCTAGAGGTCGGCACTGTGGCGTGTTTTCTTGTAAAATGTTACCTCCGAAACTGGCTCACGTCGATTACATACAGCAGGCTGCTGAGGTTCAGAACGCGTGGACCACATTTATGTTAGATAAGGGTCTAGGGTTCACGCAGGCCGGGGTTACCCGCGTCAACGAATCTATTCGCACGTACGTCTGTGCAATCCTCGGCGCACAGAAGCAAACTCGCAGTTCTATACTGGGCACGGGAACGGCGTTTGATGCACAAAAACAGTTCTTGGCACTTGTCGAGGACGCCATCTCAGCTAAGGTGGACCTGGAGAAGGCGATCCAGAATTATCAAGACGTTTTGCAGACTGCCAGCACCCCAGTGGACTATGTATTTGGAATAGGTCTTTATATGGCGCCGAGCAATATGATACTACGAGACGACCCGGTTGATGGTTACAATAATCAAATCGTAATCGCCACCGCCAATCAAAAAATCGGTCACAACGGTAACGTGAACACGGATATCATCAAGCGCACCCCCAACATGATCGGGCGCGGAGTTGTAAATTCAAATAAATTCGAAAAAGATTTCATAAAAAAAACCCCCAAAACACAAAATGGATACACATCCCTCAACACAATCGAACCCAGTACCCCCAAAACACAAAATGGATACACCTCCCTCAACACAATCGAACCCAGTACCCCCAATTCGTAAATTGGATGCACCATCGAGTTCCATCAACAATGTTGAAACACCAATCGAGATTGGAAGCACAACACACGAGGAGGAGAAATTAGCGCTCGTCGTCGCCCTCGTGGCGATCGGATTATTTACGCTTTGGTTTTAGGAACTCTCTGGCGAAGAATAGTAGGAGACCGGCGATTGCCACGATTAAAGCCCAAGTATTTTTGGCTAGCCATCCGGCCGTTTTTGATAATATAGATAGCAAGTAAGAAACGATACTTCCGATCAGTCCAGGTAGTGCGGCAGCCGCCTTTTCGGCTAATTTAGCCAGGAGACTGGCGAGGGCTTTTAGTTGTTTTTTTATCCACTCCTTGGCTCCGCCGGATGGCGTGGGTGGTGGTGGTGTGGGTGCTGGCGCGGGTGGTGGCGCCGCACCACCAGTGAAAGCTAGAACTATGGTCGATATAGTCATGCTGATAGCAACGAGGATGCTTGCTATCGTGATGCCCTGTTCTCTGAACAGAGTGCGAAGACGCTCACCGAGTGTCGTCTCCTCGTGCAGGACCCTCGAGATTGTTTCGCGGGTCCGACTTATTTGGTTGCGGAGAGCCTCACGGTTAGTCGAGGCGGCCTCCAAACGAGCTGCTCTTTCATCACGCAACGACTGTAGGCGTTCGGTGATCCGCTCGGTAGATTCTATATCGACACCGGCTTCCTCCAGTTTTCTTTCTTCTAGCGCGATATGTTCATCCAACGACGAGAGTTTGGAGAGGTTAAGGACCAGTTCACCCCGTACCGTTTGCATAACCTTATCGAGGCCCCGGAGTTCGAGAAGAGGTAACAGTGGGTCATCGTTAGACAGGTCGATTTCGCTGAACGTGGTCTCCATCGTGTTAATAGCGTCGGTGGCTACTCGAGGGAGTTCGCTGATCTCAACAGTTTCTATATCGGCGGCCGTTTTCGCCATCGTTTCGTCGGTGATGTAGGGCCTGGGTCTACAACGCGGGTCGGCATAATTGTTTTACCACGCGTCCAATCTGGAAATCCTAGTTCGCTCCTTATGAGTTGGCCACCGCCCCGGTTTCCGGCAATGGTGTTTAGCGATAGGGGTTTACCGGTCATCGTGTTGACGATCGGGACATTTGATGCTTTTAGTCGCAATCTACCACGCAGATCCAATTCGAATTTGGAGTAGTCGCGACCGACAGACGGACCAGACCGATTTCTGCTAAACTGTTGTAGTAGTCGTTTACAGCTCCCTCGAGTAATTCCCGACTTTGACCAACGCTGCTGGTAGTGCCACCTAATTCCCACGATTGGATTGGAACTGGAGTCTGTATCAAGGGCGTTTCGTCATTATAATCATCTATGTCATCATCATCCGCATTGAGGTAATCGTCTCTGCCGATTTCATACATGTCATTATCGTAATCAGCCATATAAATTTCTTAAAATTAATTATGTATTAAAGACAAAACCATACGGGTTTAATATAGATTCACTAAATTATGTCTTCGAGTCAATACGGTCGCAAACTCAATCCATACCGCAGACTGCGTGAGCCCCTCGGGGCAAAAGGCGTGAGACAGAGTGTCGTTATTACGAACAACCCATCGACGATCGACCAGAACCAGCAGCTCTTGGTCCGCTTCCCCAACCTCGGAGCTAACGACGTCATTGTGCCGGGTACTGTTCGCCTCGCTTTCACTATTTCGCTGACGTCGACGGACGAGGACCGAACCGTCGTTCAGAACCTTGGTCGCGCCATCGTCAAGAAGACCATGATAAAGATTTCTGGTAATGAGGTGATGTCGATCGACGACAGTGA
This sequence comes from Conchocele bisecta, assembly GCA_029237695.1. Lineage (NCBI taxonomy): Eukaryota > Metazoa > Mollusca > Bivalvia > Lucinida > Thyasiridae > Conchocele > Conchocele bisecta. The sequence continues at coordinate 119,640,135 of CM055266.1, forward strand.
CGTCTACCATTGTTATCAGGACCTATGGAAGACGGCGCAAGAGCGTGAAAACGCTGTCTATCAGGGTATTGACACCAGCAAAAATAAGAACGTAACCAAACTTAGAATCGGGGCTGGTAACAAGGTAGATAACAACGCGAGTGACAATGCGGTCGCGGGCGCTTACGGCAACCGCTTCTACATCCCGCTCGACTTTGAGTTGCTGGAGAGTCACATGCCCTACTATCAGAGCGCTTTGGCTGACCGCCTCGAATACGAACTAACGTTCAACGACTACGGCCGAGTTCTCATAACCAGCGACATGTTATCGACGTATACGATCGATAATGTTTCGCTGGAGTACGACATGGTCACGATGCCCGAACTCGCGCGATTGATCAGAACCCAGTACGCCGGGCGCGTTGCCATACTTTACGACCGAGTTCTTCGCCATCGCAAGATGACGAAAGACAAAGGCGACACATTGTGGAATATTAACGTCAACGTACCCGCCCGCTCGATGAAAGGTATAATGATGTTGTTCGAGGATGCTCGGTTCGCGTTCGGTGCTAGAAAAACCGACAAATTCTATAACCCCAAAATCACGAAGGTAGAGGTGACGATCGAGGGAGTTCCCAATCAACTCTACAGCGCGGGTCTTCGCACGCACCAGCAGTGGGACGAAGTAAGAAAGCAGTTTGCTGCCGGCTCTAAGCGCTCTCCGGAGGTTGCAGCGGTTGCCAAAGACCTGCATCTCTCGGCCGTCTCCCTCGCGGAGTTCCTGAATACCAAATACGCGTTATGGCTAGACATGCGAGCCAGCGACGACGACCAAATACACGGCAGCGGACGCCAAGTTGAGAACGCTAGCGAGGGTGTGACGATCCAGATAACCAAAGAGGCGGACCGAGCCGGGCCATTGAACGTGTACTTATATATAATTACAGACGCACAACTCAACATCGAAGATGGCCGATACGTCTCAGCACTCTACTGATTTAATTAATTTTAAGAAAATTAGCAATCATTCTAACGATTTATTAATTAATAAATTTGATAATTCTAAAGAATTAATTAAGAAAATTAGCAATCAATACCAATTCACGATTGGAGATGCCCACTCTGCCATAATATGTGGGCAGACAGGATGTGGAAAAACGGTTTTCATCCTAGACTTGCTCGAGGGCTCCTACCGCGATGCCTTTCGTCATATTGTGATCCTGTGTCCCACTGTGCGGCACAACGATACTTATCAGCGGCGAACGTGGATATGGACCGACCCTGAGGTATACGTTATTGACCCCGGTGATAGGCTTCACGATTGGTTGCGTGGTTTATACCAAAAATTCCAGGGTGAACCCACCCTATACGTGATTGACGATTGCTCGGCCAAGGCGGCGATGACCAAAAAGAAGGACATGCTCTCCGAGCTCGCATTTTCTGGCCGCCATGCTAGGCAAAGCGTATGGATATCCACTCAAAAGTACAACGCCGTCCTCAAGGATCTGCGCGAGCAAACGAAATGGGTCGCCCTCTTTCATTGCAAGGACCGAGACTCATTCGATGACTGTCTTCGAGAGAATGACGTTATCCCAACGCGCGAGGAGCGCCTGGAGGTTAGACGGATGCTTTCGGAAACTAAGCACGCCAAGCTTTTGCTAAAGACTGATCAACCAACTACTTACGAAGTTATCAATTAATTTGATAATTAATTAGCAATTACTGAACAAATGCTGAACAATGCTGAACAATGCTTAGCAATTGCTGAACAATGCTGAACAATGCTTAGCAATTGCTGAACAATGCTTAACAAATGTTGAACAAATGCTGAACAATGGTTAACAATGTTAACAATTTGGTGCTCCGCTGCGAGCTTTGTTGCGAGCATAATGGTGATCATAAGTATCGGGTGGTGCGCTTGGCAAGATGTTAAAGTGATGAGACTTGTTAGAATAGTTAAATTAATTTTAAGAAAAATGAACTGCGACGAACTTCTCGATCAGCTAATAGAAGAAACCTCAACTCCGACTGCCAACATAGATAATGATCCGACAGAGCAATCGGAATCAACTCCAACGGCGGTTGGTATTGGGTTGAGTGCAACGACTCCGAATGAAAATGAAAATGCGGCGCGACGAGAGCGGCTAGCTGCGCTGGTTGCTGGGGGACAATCGGAGCATTATCTCGGTAGGCGTCTCTCAGTTTTTCAGGTGGATAAGATGTCAGATGCGGAGATCGATAAAATGTATGCGCGATACGAATCTAGGTTAGGTGCGGAGATGACAAAAACTCTTGGATCGGCGGTTATTCATTTGTACGCAACCGCCGTTAGTATACTTCTCCCTATACCAAACACCGCGGGATTGATTGACGATCTAGAGACTGACCCTTTTATAAGTCACACTCTTAGAACAGCCTGCTGCTCAATTTATCACAAGTTTGGAATGTACTTAGCTCCGCTGACAACCGCGTTGACCACGGGTAAACACTGTCAATTTGGACATATATGCCCACGAACTATAAGCCCTAATATCATAAATGATGACACAAGACACACCCGCGAGAGTGACGGAGTTGAACACGATTGCTCCAACCCAATCGAACCCGAGTGTTACTCCGCCACTGGATGACATACCGCATATAAAAAAATCCCAAAAGACAGGCAGCTGGCCGAGCGGCGGCTGCCACCCGAAAAGTTAAACAACATAAAATACTCGCTGAGCTTCGAGAGGCTAAACAGTCGTTGCAATCGGGGACGGAGACAGCAAAACATCTGAAGACAGAGTTGAGTACAACAACACCCCCAATTCACGAATTGGAAGCACACTCAACACCCAATCGAGGTTGGGCGAATCCGATTGAACCCAAATTCGTGAATTGGAGTTGGGTTGTTGGTGGTGGTCTGGCAGTTGTTGGTGCCCTGTGCGTGTGGAAATACCCCCTATTATCGAAAAAACAACCAGCCAGTGTTCAGAAGAAAGTTACGAAACACCAATCGCGATTGGACGCGCCCATTTAAACATTGATCGCGACCCCTTTTATATGCAATAATGGCTGAACAAGATGGTAAAATGTTAGTGAATGCGCTTTATCACGCCGTGGTGATATCGGGTTTCAGTATCGGGTATGCTCGACTATTAAAGATGGCCCTAGGAGGATCCGCTCCCAAATTGGACTTTACTGCGAGAGACGTAGGGCTCGCGACCTTAGATGTAGCGGCCGCAGTTTGGACCCGAGATTATCTAGTTAAAGCTGGAATTCTACCAGTTAATATATGGAAATAAATGGCTTCAATCGCAGTAATAGTAGGTGGTGCGCTCGTAAACGCATTGGCGTTCAGCGGTAGCAACTTTATATTATCTAAACTACAAAACTCGAACTCGAACGCGGATGAGGAGCGCGAGCGTCACGATTTAGCTGTAGAACAACTCAATAGCGCAAAGGAAGCGTGGTCGAAAAAACGAACCGCCCATCTTGACTGGGTCAATGAAGAGCTTCGCCGCGAAAATCACGCCGCACAAACTTTTCAGAACGTTGAAGAAGCCAACCGCGAGTACGCGCTGGCATATCCGCAGAAAAGTCTCGCGCCGCTGGATCGCGAGCCCCAACTTTCAGATTTCTATGTACCGTCAGAGCCCCAAAAAGACCGCGAGATCGCGTTCATCGTCGTGGGAATGGGTGTGATGGGTCTCGTCGGCTACTATATTCAATCGAGATTTTAAATTAATTATTTTAAATAACTTTTTTTATAAATATATATATATAGAACGATGTCAGTTGACGAACTTTATTTTGCTATGATTGATGTAGGCTACACTGCCCTTAAACACCGCATAGCTGGTGCAAAGGGTATGATTCGTCTGGCCCGAGATTCTCTCGAGACGTGGCGGGAGGACGAAAAAGCGGCCACCCTTTTCGCAAAGCGGATGTTAGATTCCTCCACCAATCCTGGGGGATTAGATTTTCCAATTTCCTTCAGAACTTAACCCCAATCGCGATTGTACTTCCAACAAAGGTTTATTATTATCGACGCAGTTACCGGACGATCTGGCGAGGGCATGTTGGAGATTGTCCGATATATTAGAATACATCGCATACGATGAACACGCGCAAACTTAATACCAAACTATCGGTTCGCCTAATGCGCAAGCTAGCGAACATGTACTATAGCCCCCGCGGCTACTGGAAGGGACTCGCTGCCATCAAGAACCTCGCGGCGGCGACCAAGGTTTCAGAAAACGCTGTCAAGGAATGGCTCAAGAAGCAGGCCATCTGGCAGATCTATTTAACCGCGCCTCACAATATTCCGCGCACGAAATTCGACGTGCCGGTACCGAACCAAGTTCACCAAGCGGATCTCCTGTTTCTCCCTCACGATCGCGTCGGTCGTAAGACGTACAAGTACGCGCTGACAGTCGTTGACGTAGCGAGTCGTTATAAGGGGGCTGTGCCGTTGGCCACTAAAGAGTCTAAGGAGGTGGCCGAGGCTCTCTCCCGAATATATAAGAGGAGTCCTCTCAAATGGCCGAATCTTCTCCAGGTCGATCCCGGCCGCGAGTTCATGGGCGCGGTCTCTCATCTATTGTCTAAGCACGAAGTTTCTGTCAGACGCGGCCGCGTCAACATCCACCGGGACCAGGGGATCGTGGAACGCTTCAATCGAACCCTGGCTGAGAGACTGTTCGGACACCAATACGCTAAAGAACTTGTAGACCCTCATTCGCGATCCACCGAGTGGGTGGCCGGACTGCCCGCCGTGGTCTCCGCATTGAACGGAGAGGTGACCAGATTGATAGGTAAGAAGCCCGTAGATGCTATCAAGTTTAAAAGGGTGACGAGCGATCCCTCTGCCGTCTCGCGCGGGCGACCCGTTGGTTTAGAGGAGCAACGGCTTCCATCGGATATTGATGTCCGGTACCTCTATTAACCGGGAGAGCTCGAAGGTGGCAGCCGCCGCGCGACTGATCCCGTGTGGTCTCTCAATGTATATCATCTAGATCGATCTATTACCAAGCCCGATGAGCCCGTGCTCTACTATTTGGATGATGGGCCATCTCGAGGGTTTGTTCGCGAAGAACTTCTCACGGTGCCTTCTGACACCCAGCTACCCCCGGATCATCAGAGTCTTTAGATTGCTAATTTTCTTAATTTTTTTCAAAATTATTAAATAAATCATTAGAGAGGTTCTGTATGTATTCCGTCTGGTAACACACGTCTTTTATCGTAGTATGCCGAGAGTCATAATTTTTGTTGACAGTACGTTTTCATAACACCGTCTTTCATTTTAATCCCCTATTTTGTGCTCATCTATAATGTGTTTTCCATCTTCTGTAGTTTCACTTAGTACTCGTTTATATCTATCCCAATTTAAATTGTTAGTTCTCTTGGACATTCCTTTCGCAGAGTTTTTATTAATAGAATTAAATTTTTCTACAAAATAACACTTACTAGATAACGCTATCGCCCTATCTCCGCTAAATTCCATTTTGAAAAGTCCGGGCTCTCTTTCGCTCCATTTATCCCAAGCCAACCATTTCTTTTTTTCTTTTTCAAACCCGTCTAGTAAGTTCTAATCAATTCCTCTATCGTTTTTCCACTAACTCCTATATACATACTATCCGTATCCATCTGTATTAATTCAAAGTCCTCTTTTTACGTATTTGTCAAGAAATTCGTAGTAAAATTCCAACATTCTCAATTTAGCTAGTTGATAAACCGCTATTCCACAATGGAATGGTCTCTTTACCGCACACCTGGGTTTTCTTGAAGATATTTCGTACGCATCTCCTATCTCTTCCAAATCGTCAAAGAATGCAGATCTTAATGCTTTGTCAACACAGGTTTCGTTTTGTGTATATGTCGTATTTAAATGTTTCTCCGTTGCCTCTATCATTTTTCCACAACACGAGTTTCCTAATAATTTCATTATGTCGGCTACTGGTTTCTTATTTGGTTCTACATCACCCGTTCGTCTTGCGGCTGTAACTTCTTTTGCGAACCATTCGAATGGTTTTCCGCTAATATAATCTATAACACGATGAACTCCAGTTATTTCTAGGCCGTGTTTTAAATACCATTTCAACAGTGGCGCGTACAGCAATACTTTAGTGGCTGTCATAGATCCCACCAATTTTTTTCCATCTCCTCTTGTTCGGCCAGTATCTTTTAAATATTTTAACATGTGTGTGGGAACTTCATCAACCTCTACTTCTCTGTTTATAAATATTGGGGACATTTCAGAAAACTTATCTTTTAAGTTGTGTGGAACTTCTATATCCACCTCCGCAAACCCAAACCAGTCTCCAGATAAAACTCTTTTACAAAACTTTTTAATAAATTTAGGGTTATGTGGGGTATCTATATGGTGTATAGTTTCTCTCCCACACGGCATCTCTTTATTTAACGTAGATAAATATAACGCGTTTGCGTCGTACCCCAAAACAGCCTCGCAAGGTTTGGAACCCACTCTAATATTTGAAACACCGGCTTCCGCATATCGCGTAAATACTATCGATGGACCACCAACTAGAGCGTCTTTCATCATTTTGTATGTTTCTTCTTTCGGTGCATATAGAGCATCCTCCGGTATAATCGTCTTTGAAGATTTTTGTTCTTTAATGGTTCCTCTCAATAAATATTGTATAGCTACTCCAGGTAGTGTAACCGCATCTTTGAAAATATCCACACCTCTGTGTTTATAAAATTCACACATTTTTTCAACCGCTTCTAGGAACGGTGCTATATCTAAATCGTTATAATATTTCAACCAATCTCTGAAAGTTTTCATATTATTTTCTTCGAAAATTCTACGACATTTACTTAATTCTGTTTCATCTATTAACATTTTCCCAGATAGTTTGGAATACTAATTCTCTATATCCGGTAGTCCTGGGTAATCCAGTTTGTCTGGAGAATCGAACCACTCATAAGGAAAGAAATATTTCTGTCCTTTGCATTCGTAGGCTTTTATCCAACTATCGTAACTTACACCGGGTCCTAAATAAAGTATTACATCAAGAAATCTAAACTCTGGAGTAAATAGAAATATTGTTGCGTTTGCACGTTTTCCGACCATTACTTTCTTTGTTGTTGATGCCAGTTCGCCTACTAGGTATTTCTTTATTAAGTTTATATCGTACTTACTGCTGTTAAAACCTATAACCGGTACTTGCTCTATCCATTGTTCGATCTTGGCGATTTGGTTTTTACGTAAATGTTCTGTATTAAACCCATATCTTGACCACACTTCTTCTCTTATAGCTTTTCCCCTGACTTTCAAATCTTCTACGAATTTTTCTATAAGTTTTGCGGGATCTTTATCACAAATATGAGTTACTGTTCCTGAGAAATTATCTCCTATACTAACGCTTACCGGAACGTGCTCGGCTTCGTACTCTAGATTATTACCGAGAGTTTCAAATTCTGGGTTGAGATATGCCTCAAAATCGTATACTATATGATATGGATAAAGAGTAGTGTCGCAACCGATCTTTATGTCTTTCACCAGTTCTTTGGGAAATTCGCATTCCCACATAACTACTAGGTTGAATTCTTCGCTTCTTCTAATAAGTGTATCTCTTCTCATAGTGGATGCGCGTTCTTCTTTTCTATGCTTTGCATGAATCTCACACCCGTGCCAGTAACAGCCGTGATATTGATATACGGTATTGGTTTCTGGACAGTATCCATCTACTGGAGCTCCTAAAATCCATCTTTCACCCCCGTGTCCACACTGTTCGTGGTGAATGTGAATTCCCTCGCGCTTTTCCACAGAGTACATCCAATCGATCGCCCCATAACTGTTAGAACTTTTTGGGTAGAACGCTTTCTCGAACGACGAACGCGGGCGCTCTAAATAATTACCATCACATATTACTTTTGTCTCACCTTTCATACATTTTGGTCCGTGTCTCTTCATATTACTCGCTTTCGTGAATTTCTGCTTGCAATTATCGCAGGCGTAAATTTTAGATAGGTTTTTAAGGTTTTTTTATTAGAAATGCGTGATTATTAAACAGTCCTATTGTCATTGGTTTATTACCTATTGCCTTATAGTGCGCTGGTACCTTTTTCAACCACCATACGTTACATTCGGTGGGTTGATATTCTTCTATACCGATTTTAAAAAACTCTTCAACCTTTTTCAGATCTGAAAAAGGAATTGGTGAAACCACATTACTACCAAAATATTGCTTACTAAGTTCTTTCGCCTTTTCTGTACATCTGTCGGGTCTTTTATCTGTCATATGCATAGCTAGACACCTGAACAGCCAAAGGTCGTCATTATACTTATCTAAAGAATACATACCTTTTTTATTCTTCAGCCATTCTGGAAGTTCTCCTCCTGCTGCTTCTTTGGATTGTAGTCCCAAATCTTTTCCCCTACTACCCTGTATTAGCTTTACGAAAACCTCTACCCATCTTACAAACTTCCACTTTGTATTCGGTCTGTCTATTTTATCGGACATTATTCGTGTTTGCTCCTTATCTGACAGCCATTTTTTAACGGTTTTCATTGATGATAGTGGTTCGCTACCACCGAGATTTTTGTGCATTATTATAGTTACAGGTTTTCCATTTTTAATTTCCTCCATATGTTCTAGCTTGTAAGAATATGAATATCTCAAATAAAAATTGGTTGTTAGATACGGAGCGAGTTTCTCGGACATGCGTTCAGACTCGTTAATGTTAATGTTTTTACGAAAGGATAATGTAACTACCCGTCTTCCATTTTCTACCTTTTCCAATGTTTCATCGTGAGCCCCCAATATTTCTTCACCTTTTTCCACTATCGCGCGAACGAAAGATTTTTTCTTATTATTTTGTATTGGGCCACCTGTGTGTCTAATTTGGGACAAATTATTGGTGCTTGAAGGTTTTATTACACTAGCCCTTAACTCCGCAATACTTTCTTTTTGAATTCTGTTACCAACTTCCTCCGCTAGTGAGAGGTTTGTAAATACCCCTCTTTTATAGGCGCGGGTAAACCGCTTCATAAACGCCTCATTCTTTGTGACATTTATCAGCTTTGTCAACCCCCTAACTCTCAACCGTGTACTATAAGTAATCCCTAGAGATTCGGCTTCTCTTCTCAAACTTTCTATTTCTGCTCTAGTTTCTGGCGTTATCATATTTTCTGTATTATATTTTTGTATATATACTTTTGTATAACCTATAAAATTTATCTGTTCAATTGGACGTCAAAAATTTACATAATGTTTTTTTCACGTCCAATTGAACAGATAAATTTCATAGGTTATATACATATATAATGGAGTGTGAGACTTGTTGTAAGACGTTTACGTGTAAAGACTATCTACGAAGGCATCTAGCGAGACGTAGAAAGTTTCCTTGTGTCCCCCCACAATTGCAATGCCCTAGATGCCCTTGTAAATTCGTTAGTGCCCAAACTCTTTGTAGACATAAGCAACTACGCTGTCAGGTGGCTAAAGGTGAACGTGGTAGACTAGAGCTGGTAGAATTAGTTGCTGATCTGCGAAATAAATTAGCTATATCAGAGGAGAAAAATGAGGAATATAAACTATTGTACTTGCATGAATGATTTCGACTTTTTTCAAAAGTCAATTACCAATATAATTGGGACTCCCTCTTTTCAAAATTATTTTCTCCAAAAATTCATAAATTTGCTGTCGGGAGACCCAATTTTCCTCGTTAACCAATTTTTTGATTTTCGGGGGTGGTGGGGGTATTATAGAGGGTTATAAATGATATCACGGTAGGTGGTATCATTTTGACTCCCTTACTACTACTCTATTCCACAGAATAGTTGGCATCGGGTAAAGGAGTACTGAGGAGTACTAGTGAGGATCTGACGGAAAGGTATGTGATGTGTGACGGGTCATTCGGTTTGGACGATCAATACATACAGGTAGAGGGATAGCTACGAGTCCATGGACACATTTGACAAACATGCACAGTCTAGAATCGGTCCGTTTGAGCTCCAGTGACCTCCAGCCGAGACTTTGCTGCATCTGGGTGACACTTTAATATGTAGAATAATTGACCCATCTGATATATCTACGCTAGACCATTTATAATCTGTTTAGGTTTTGTTTAATGGGTGGACCCCATACGGCTGGGGCCGTACTATCGTGTGGTATGCAGTTTGTCCAATACATTCATGTCGAGTTTGGATGTTTCTGCGTTTCTTATTTGCACTGGCGACTGACTTCTGGATGTGATGATTCGAGCTGAGATTTGAACTGATGTGCACATCTGGGTATTTTTCATGTTCTGTAGTTTCAATGATCTGGCTATGGAGGGTGTATGGGACATGGACTGGATGCTTGGATCTGGTTATGTGCAACACCTGACACTTGCAATGGTTGACGTCTCACAGGCAGCGTCCCAAGATAGCAATTTGTCCAGGTCTTCTTGAAGAGTATTGCAGTCGGCGGCACTATCAATTGTCAGATACACAGCTGTATCAACAAATATTCTTACCTGGGATGTGATGTTTTGTGGCAGGTCATTTATGTATAAGAGGGACATTAGGGCACCCAGCACAGAACCATGGGGAACGCCATGATGTTACCTGCACTTGGTCAGACTCTTCCCCGTCAAAGACAACAGACTGCGTACGACCAGTGAGGAATACATTTATCCATTTGTGGGTGCTTCCATGGATTCCATGTTCCATGGTGTATGTTGTAAAATAGTTTAAGATGACTTACCTTATCAAACGCTTTGCTGATGTCCAAGAGGATCAAATCTGTTTGATGGTCATATGCGAGATTCCGTGCTAGATCATCTACAAATGTCCTTTGGAAGAGTACCCGTATGCTTATATCTCATTTCTTAATTCTTTGAGAACTACGGATTTGATGTGGTCCGGACCAGCCGCCTGCCTTATCATGTATGTTAAGATTTGACAGGAGCTTGAACTATTGTGAGTTCCTACATCGGTTGGTATGTGGGGCTCGGGTCTGGTGACTGTAATTTGCAGAATTGTTCCAGTGGCAGTGGTGATAGTTGAGTGAACACAGACTGGAATTGTCTGTTCAGGAGATTTGCTCTCATCTTTCTCTGTGGTAAAGAGTGTTGCGTCAGTTGGTGCAGTTTTAAGTGTAGATATGCCCTGTGAGTCTTGGCGAGTGATTTTAATGTATGAGAATAGCTTTTTAAGCGAACATTTACTGGTGGGATCAGAGTTTCGTTATGGGTGTTTACGCCAAGAATCTCTTCCATGTAGTTGTGGTAAGCTGCCTTGACTTTTCGGTTCATTAAGTGCTTGATCTGCAGGACATGCTTTCGGTTACTTAGCTCCTTGGATGTTTATGCCCCCGGTCTCGGTAGAGCTGAGGCATATAGTGCTTGGACTATGTGTCCGTATGTCCGCCAGTCCGTCTGTCCGTCTGTCCGTCCGTCCGTGTTTCCGGCACATTAAGAAGTTTGCCGTAGTTTCTCAATTATTTCATAACTCCTATATCCATTAAAGTATTGCTTACATATTTCTACACAACATATTTATGGAAAAATTCAACACATCCATACTGCCCTTAAGATGACCTTGACCGCTTGACCTTTACAACTTTGAACTTTGTCACAGATCAAGAAGTTCGCCGAAGTTTCTTATTTCTGTCATAACTTCTAGATCTCTTGAACGATTGCTTACATAGTTAAACACAGCACAAGCGTCACACATCCGTGCTGCCCTTAATATTACCTTGACCTTTTTGACCTTCTTTTGAATTTCTCAAGACTGTCATAACTTCTATATCCTTTGATGGAATACTTCAATATTTAAATACACCATACTTGTGGACAAATGCCACACATCCATGCTGCCCTTAATATGACCTTGACCTTTTGACCTTGACACCTTTGAATTTGTTCACACGTTAAGAACTTTGCCGGAGTTTCTCAATTATATCATATATTCTCTACCCCTTGAAGGAGCTCTCTAATACATCATATGTGTGCATAACAACTAAACCAAACTATGCTGTCCTTCACAACTTTAAACGTTCTTACATTAGAATGTATTATTAACTTTGCCACAGTTTCTTCAATCTGCCACAGGGGACATTCGAATGCCGATAGGCCACATTTTCATGTTTGTGTTTCATGTATAAACTGTCCTCTTTCCTGATAAGGCAATTTATTTCCTGTGTGCCCCATGGGCGAATTGTTTTACAGCTTTGTTTTCTAGTAGGAATGTACTTGGTACATCCAGTATTGATATGGGATTTGAAAGAGTCCCAACTTTACTGAACAGAGTAGTTATCTATGTTTTGAAGGATGTACTCTTTCGACTCATACATATATTTTCTGAAATATTTCCAATCAGCCTTTCGGAGTAGTTGCACTGTCCTTGGTTTCTGTCTCATCCGTGTTGGTCTAGTACCAACATCACACAACACATCATGATCACTTGTTCATGTCGTCGAGTAATGTAATGAAATATTCATACATTTGTGGCTGGTCACAACCTACATTGATTCTGGGAGGTATGTTCACTGTTCCATGTGAGTTTGGGGTGGTTTCTGTCCCATATAATCCAGATGTTGCCCTTTTACTTGCTAACAAGGTCAAATGACTTTCTATCAATCTAACCGTTCCCAAGATATCAAAGTTTAAAGGTTTTTTGAACGTGACGTGATAAAACACCGGCTTTTGATTGGTACAGTCTTTATACGGTAATAATTCCCTTATGACTAGATATATTTTAGTCTCGTTGGTGCCATATCGAGAGGTATGACGGAAATTACTACCTTAAAACGGCTATATTTTTCGTATTGTTGGAGATTTTTCAGCCGTTTTGGTGTCGTTGGACAAGTAAATGTGTCGGGTACATTTCTGTAAATACATATTATATATTATATCAGATATATACTAATAGATATGGTGCCTGTTTCTCACACCGTCATGAGTTAAATTTTAATTAAAATACGTTCTTACCTTATGTGTTCACTATTCAACGGCCGCACGATAAATGACTGACCAACTACTAAAAATAACTTAAACAGTTTGAACCGGTATGTCTAAAATTAACAGACCAATGAGAATATGTCATGCACTGCACATGTACAGTCTATTTTTAGAATGACCCAAGTTGTTAAACATAGCGACTAATGAGAATGAATCAATAAATAAATATGGCTTTCATATGCCTCATTACACTGTTATTTTTCGAATGGCAAGTTGGAACACGATATGTTTCTACAAAGGGTAGTAAAATATGTGGACTGTTGATATAGTTTGTTTATTACAAGGTGCATAATCCTAACATGACACCTGTTGACACCAATGTACATCGAGCAAGTGTGCACAAGTTGGACATATTCACATTTAAACAGGATTTAGCTGTTCAAGTTATAAGTGCCTCTCTGTATGCATAGTAAAGAGGTACTGGGGCAGCCCAACTATGCAAATGTTAGTTCTGTAATATTTCAATAGAAAGTATAGTATATGACAAGAGCATCATGAATCGTCAATCATAAATTACAAAGTAGAGCTCCGAAGTCAGTAACCTCGCGGGGCTGCGCCAACATGCATGATATGTGTGTGTTCAACGCGTGAGTGTAAGATATCTACTTACGTACGGTTAATGACATTTCTAACCATCATTGAATATCGATTAAGTGTTCGGATGACGTAATTTTAATTGCTGCATCACACAACATGTTCAATATATACCAAAATTCCACGTATTATTTGATCACCCCGTTGACCGATTGACTAGTCGGACCACATCCACCACTTCCCCTCAATATCATCCTTTGATGTATATACATGTATCTCCACTAACTACCACTCTGTCACGTTAATTGATATAAACTCCTTTGATGCATAAATTAATATCCGCACGAGGCGCCACCCCGTCTGGGTAACACCTGGTTAATTAATGGGTTTCTATTTTTAGATCAAGGACTCTCTCTCTCCTTTGATGTATATATGAAAACAATTGCGCCAAAACCATCAATGACCCTGACACGTTAATTGATCTAGACTCCTTTGATGTATATATTACCTTCCGCACGCGGCGCCGCTCTGTCTAGGTAACACCTGGTCGATGCATGGGTTTTCTATTTTAAACATTTGATGTATAGATGAAAAAACAATAATCGCCAAAACCATCAATCACTTAGAAGGGGGTGGGTGGGGGATCAATTACTTAATTGATCTTGACTCCTTGATGCGTAGATGAAACGAATTTATTCGCCAAAGCTATCAATAAGTCTGACGGGAGTCCATTATCACGAATCCACCAATGAGAAAGTTAAAAACGTTGTCAATTTGCAATTTTACTATTTTCACAATGACCACATGATCTAAGTTTAGAGAGTGTTCGTCCAATCATATGACAAATCGCCAGTAAATAAGAGCGTATTTCTACGGGAAATAGCATTATACTTGTAGATATCAAGATGGATTGTTCGATACTCGAAACGATCGTGACTCATTCACTGACGAACATGAGTTGATGAACTTTAAGGCGACATGGGGTAGACATGATTCACCGTGGATCGGCTTCGACTGTAAGAAATGCCGAATACGGCCTTAGGTTCGTGAATGAAGAACTATGGTTGGATGGACCGGTATCCACCGCGGAAGACGATTTCGTGTTGGCATTAGAGTACGTTAGAGGACAAGAGGAGATAGACGGTTCGATACTGACCCTCTTATTCGACGACGAAATGGACGAGAGATGAAGCGCGGCCGTGGATAGCACTATCGAGAAGGTCATAAATACTAGTAGTAAGGAAGACCTCGGAATGGGCGATAGTTTAAAAATTACGACCGGATCTATAAAGTTACCAATATGGAGCTGCGGGCCTAGACGGTGGATTACGAGAACTAACAGGAAAAATAACTCACTCTATCGTAGGACGTGCGTAATGACTATCGAGAACGACGACCAGTTATGTATGGCTAGGGCGATCGGAATGGCTTAGGCCAAACTGAATTGATGTACGCGCGCGGAATGGAAGACCATCACCCAACATTGTGGAAACAAAAGTAACCTGGAACTTGTATTCATACATAGAAAAGTTCCGGAAAGGATAAACAACTTTGTACCAGAAACACAAGCGAACAGAGACTTCGTCGTCGCGATAAGTGGACATGTCGGAGTTCCCTTAAATCGACCCGCCAGCTTGAATGACGTAGATGCGTTTGAAAAAAATTGAATGCACGCGTGATGGTGGTCAGCGCGAGACAAGAACAAGCTCATTACAACACCCAGTACCGATGTCTGTGTATTTACTTATACCTGGTAGATGACGACCATTTCCACGCCATTACGAGTATCATGGGATTCTTTATCGCCAATAACTTTTCTGATAATTGTCTCAAACATTATGATCACAATGAAAAACACCAGTGCGATACGCATTGTATCGTGTGTAAAAGTGACGATAATGTAAACCTGATAATGCGGCTGGTCCAGACCACAGCAAACCCATATAATTGAAAAATCAGATAGCTCTTATCATACAAGCACTATTCCAAAGGTCACTGTCTACAAGTTAGATCCCAAATGATTGGTCAACCGCTATAGTCAGTCCCCAGTACAAGAACGTAGACAAGATTGACCCTCCTTTACATGCATTGTATGTCAAATGATGGCTCATATCATTACCTCAAACGTCGCTAGGCACCTTCAAGAACATCACATGCTGAATAACTTGCAACACGGATTAAGGGGAAATTGGTCATGTGAGACACAATTAATCCAGCTTGTAGATGACCTAGCACGGAACCTCGCACATGGCCACCAAACAGACGTGATGCTGTTGGACATCAGCAAAGCGTTTGATAAGGTAAGTCACCTAAAACTATTTTACAAATTACACCAGCATGTAGTCCAATGAAGCACCCACAAATGGATAAATGCACTTCACAATGGTCGTACGCAGTCTGTTGTTCTTGATGATGAAGAGTCTGACCAAGTGCAGGTAACATCTGGAGTTCCCCCATGGTCCTGTGCTAGGTATCTGCTGTTCCCCTTATACATAAATAACCCACCAGATAACATCACATCCCAGGTAAGACTATTTGCTGATGATACAGCTGTGTATCTAACACTTGATAGTGCCGCTGACTGCAATAATATGCAAGAAGACCTGGATAAATTGCTATCTTGGGACGCTCTGTGGGAGATGTACGTCAACCCTAACATGTGTAGCACATAATTAGATCCAAACATCCAGCCCATGTCCCATACTTCCTCCATCGCCAGATCCTTGAAACTACAGAAAATGCCAAATATCTAGGTATGCACATCAGTTCAAATCTCAGCTGGAATCATCACATCCAGAAGTCAGTCGCTAGTGCAAATAAGAAATTAGGCTTCATACACAGAAACATCCAAACTCGACATGAAGAGATTAGACACACCGCATACCACACGCACGCTAGTACGGCCCCAGTTGGAATATGCCTCAGCCGTATGAAGTACATCCACTAAACAAAACATGACAATAACGTATTTGTCATACCGCAGATCCTGTATTTGGCCGTATAAACATATCTCTTCTTTTGATCTTTGCGTTTTTTCAGGAAGAAAAATAATCCGAGATTCGATTTTCTACCGTCAGTCTTAATATAAAGGCGTAAATGAACATTTTGTTTTTTTATTAAACGAAAACAAACTAAATATGGAGTAAGAAATCCATCGAAAACGACTTTATGACAGTTTTTTTATATCGTGTAATTTAATTTATATTCCACCGCTCTATCGATCTGCTCTCCCTCTGTCGCCTCTAGAATAATGCGACTGGTTCCCAAACATTCGCTGTCATTGCTACGCCGCGGTTTCGTGCGTGGAACCCATAGTTTGTGACCTAAATATAGCCGTGTCACGAAGGCAAGCGTGTTGAGATTTGAAAAGCAATTTTCGTTATTTTGGCTAATTTTTCGCTCATATTTTGATGAGCGAAGAATATTTATGGAAAAATAAACAATAAAGACTGGTTTTGAGTGTACAATTTGTTACTTGTATTGATCAATTCGGGGTTTTATTGTGCTTAGTGAGGAATACAATTCGCAATCGGTAGACGCTTGCAAAATGCGTCTTCATTGGACGCGAGGCGCCGGAGGGAATCGCAATTCCTGTATGTCCGACGGCCTTGGCAGGTCATATAATATATATGACCAGGCAAGCTAGCCAATCAAAAGCCGAGAAACTTATCTGCGGTATGACAATATACATTGTCTAGCGTATAGCTATCAGATGGATCAAACACAACTATTCGACATATGATAGTGTCACTCAGATGCAGCAAAGTCTCTGCTAGAGATCCCTGGAGCTCAAACGGGCCGATCCAAGACAGATGGATGGGTGGGTGGGTGGGTGGGTGGAGGGTGGATGGATGGATGGATGGATGGATGGATGGATGGATGGATGGGTGGGTGGGTGGTGGTGGATGGATGGATGGATGGATGGATGGATGGATGGATGGATGGATGGATGGATGGATGGATGGATGGATGGATGGATGGATGGATGGATGGATGGATGGATGGATGGATGGATGGATGGATGGATGGGATAATTCGAGAATGACTAAAATTAATCGTAATACCAGCATCTATCTAATTAGACCAACACATTTAACATCGATATCGTGAAAGGTTGCTCCAGGGACGAAATACTAAATTTAAGAGTTTAGACCGTCATCATCTCGTCTAAAATGTATCATAAACATGAATTGACTAAAATATGGTGTGTCGCTATGAACACACTTTCTGTGAGCAGGTGTTAGCCAGACAGTCTGAGGCCTGCACTCAGCGGTTGACATACATCAAATGAGTCTTTGATCAGCTAGATCAATTAATATAATGGAATCCCGTCAGAGTGGATGTTGGTTTTGGCGATTAACTTATTTGCATCTATACATCAACGGAGATAATAGCCAGGTGTTAGCCGGACAGAGCGGCGCCGCGTGCGGATTATACTCTGTACATCAAAGGAGGAAAATATGAAAATGTATGCCAAAGTTTCTAACATTCACATTGGTGTATTATTTTTAGACATTCCGGTTCAACCCGGTTCGTGTAACCACTCTATACACCACTCAAATGTTTCCTTTACCCGTCAGAAGCTGTAATGCAAACATCTGAAATAGGGTACGAGGTGAATCGGAACCACGTCTGGTGCGAATGACGTGACCTTTAATGTCCACGAACGCGCACCAGAAAGGGCATACTAGTCAGCTCTGTATACGACATGGGTACCGACTAACATAACATAAACGACCTTCACATTCTAAAATAGATCATGAGGTAATTCTAAAAGTAAATCGACACGTCACACATCCCTCTATTGATATATGAATTAGCCAAGCCATGTTATTTATGCAAATTAGACACGCCCACTTCTATTGTTATGCAAAGTGAGGTTAAACCGCTATCCATACTACTTGCATGACTGTGTGTCACTCACTGGGGAAATTGGACTTTCTGTCCAGTGTGGGATTCATGGACAATTCGCTGGGTGTCTGAATGTCGAACAGTGCAGACCCATATAAGACTGCGTAAATGCAAATGGTCGCAAATGCAAATGCGGATGTTTTATGAAACTTAGCACCGCAAATGCGGAACGTGTTGCCCGTTATTGTATAGTTTCCTTTAATCTCACACTCGTGTTATTTTGACGACGAATATGTTAGCGTCAATGTAAATAAAACAAAATCTAGAGTACGTGAATGTAAGAAATCAACGGTATTCGATTCTTCGTGAAAGGTATTGTAAAAAAAAACACACACATAAACACATACATGTGTGTCATCGTCTGTGGTGCGCTATGTGTCCGTCCATTTGTTAGGAAGTATTTAAAGAAAATCTACTGCAAATTACGTCACAGACTACGTCACGTCGAAAATCAGGGGCCCGTTTCACTACGCTTCGTACGACTAAGAAGTTCGTAAGTGCGAAACTAACATTTATAGCAACAATCATATTTGCAGTCGATTTTGAGACACTTTGGTGAATGTGTTCAGTTGCAATGACCCCTATATGTAGGTAGTATAATTATGACAGAAGTACTGAGCCACATTAGTTCAGTAAAAAAAACACTAAAATCTTCGTACGGACATTTTTATCGTAAGAAAAAGGCAAACCACGCGATCCCATACCCTGGATTTTGGAGAAAAATGACTGTTCTGGCCATTCTGGCATTCATGGACACTACGCTGGGTGTGGCCGGCTGAATGGCAAACGGTGCAGAGCCTGATGAGACTGCGCGGATGCAAGTTTTTACTTGAACATTTGGGCTCATAGCTTTCGTGACCAGTGTAGCTTTTCATCTGCTATTACGTTAATACAGCCTGATATTTAGGATCTATGCTGTTAACTGAATGGCGACCAGCTTAGAGCCTGATAAGCGTTGCATCCAGGCTGGTCCTGGTCATCACTCGTCGCAATTAAAGTTAAAATTCGTGAAAAAAGTACATGTGGCTTGTCTGGAGAAAAAGCGCCCCTGTCGTTACTGACCAGCCTAATGTCTGTTCCACGTTTTGCTGATGACGAACATTTGGCTGTTAAACACATTCAATCTAAAACGTATTTAAATGTCAGTAATTTTTTCATCAATAACAAAATGCCACCCTCCTCAATTGATTTGATTTGATGAAATTACAAAAAGTGGGATTACTCTCCCATTTCGTGGGACGAATACAGATACATAATTCACACTTTCTTCTCTCTTTGCAGGGACAAGAGTGTTGCAGCAACTATTCCATATCATTTCACCATGTCACGATCAAGGAAATGTTCGTGTATGATAGCCTGTTGTACAATATCAAGGTGCATGATCACGTGGTTACAACAACAATAATGTCGCCCACTCCAAAGTAAGTATTATTTGATATTTTCCTTAATATGCATCGGATTTTGATGAAATATGGCGCAGCAAACGCGTCTTCATGAGCTGCATTTGGTGGTCTATGGAGTTTGGCACCGACTTATTTCGCAACAATGACAGAAGTTTGTGATAAAATACAGAGACCACCAAATGCAGCTTAACAAGACGCGTTTGATGCGCCATATTTCATCAAAATCTGTTACGTAATAAGGACACTATAAAAGAATACGTACTTTGAATCGGTACTTGTTGTTGTTGTTAGTACCACGTGATCATACACCTTGAATATGGAGGAGGTGCACAGGAACGTTAGCGACAACGTAACAACATCTTTTATAGCGCAAATACACGACCGCCTGCGATAATCTTGCCCAGATAATCAACATTCTGAACATCCATTGGCAGTCCCACCTCGCAATCAAGCAATTTGATTGTCGCACAGCTGTCGCACAGCTCATGCTCAGACAATCAAGCTGCTTGTTTGCAAGCACACTATTCAAGCATTTGGAAAATTTAACAACAAATAGTGGAAAGATTATCGCAGGCGGTCGTGTATGTACTCGACTGAATAGTGGAAACTCTCTACACCGGACATCCAGAACATGGGAGTGCCATATTGTCAGTTATAATGTGTTCATCCAAGATGGCCGCCGATATCTACATTTTCCAAGTCAGTCCTCTCAATGGACATGTTAAACGTTTTAGATTGCCACAGTCAGGAATTCGAACATAATTGAGACACGCCATGCGAGTATGTACCTTCGGACATCTTTAAATACGTTTACAAACATTACAATATTTTTCATAAATAAAGTCAAAAGTTAAAAAAAACAATTCAGAGTATGATTTTTTTTTACCCCATTTACGGAAAATATTGTAAATTTTGTAAACGTATTTAATGAAATTACGCAGATGTCCGAAGGTACACAATCGCATGGTGTGTCTCAATTATGTCTTCCTCATCCTTTAAGAACTTCTACTAGGTAATTTGACATTTGCATAAGTCCAAGATGTCCGCAAAATGTCAAAACCTTATCTTTGCTAAATAAAAACTGACAGTAAACTTGTGCTGTGGTTCGCAATCTCCAAGCAATTGACATGCTCGAATGATGATGTATTATGTGGAGCTATTTACATCCCCCCTTAGCGAACAAAGTACTCAGTAAATGACCCATATTTAGAATTACAAAATGAGTTAAATTCACTGTCGTCAAAATACTCGAATATATTATTAATTGGTGACACAAATAGCCGCACAGGAAACCTGAGAGAATTTATTGAACCAGATAGCTTTTTATGTAATGAACATAATTTAGATGTTATTGTTGATGAATACAATGAACACTTGTCCCATTTTCAAAACTCTGATGTTTTGCCTGGACGTGTTAATGCCGATAGCGGCACAAACACATATGGATATGAGTTAATAGAATTTTGTAAATTTAATAATATATTTATTTTGAATGGCCGTACAGGGAAAGATAAACATATAGGTAAGAAAACCTGTCGGGATACAAGTACGGTCGACTACTTCATAGCTTCACCAAGTTTATTCACATGTATAAATGATTTGTGTAGTATGCTCGCAAATGTCCACAACCCAGTATGTGTTAGTATAAATATATCGAGTGTAAATGAAACAGAGCACGAATTAAATAAGGAAAATAAGCACTAATTATGGAGGGAAAATAGAACAGCAGAATATTTAAATAATTCGAAAATGAAAAGTTAAATGATATAAATAATTCGCTAGGCCACTTATCGGGTAATGTAACACAGTCAAGCATTGACAATATAGTTAATAATATAGGTTTATTATTCACTTCATGCGCCAAAGATACATTTGGGGTTAAGACAAACTCACCACAAAATAGTGGGTCAAATAATAATACATGGTATGGCAATAACTGCCGAAAAAAACAAGAAAAGATGTTCATCGGGCAAAATTTAAATATAAACTTCGTAAGACTGATAACAATAAAACACTTTTAGATGAAAAATGCGAGATATATAAAACAACCCTCAATAAATATTACAAACAATATAAACAGAAAAAGGTAAACAAACTACGAAACCTTAGAAAATGTAACACAAAATATTACTGGAAGATAATAAATGGGAGTAAAAGCAAATCTAATGTTGACTGCCCACTTGAAACATTATATGACCAGTTTAAGACTATAGGCCAATCTGATGACTCAGAATCCATACATAACCAAACAGAACAAAATGGCGGAGGGGTAAATGAAGAAATAAACCTACCGATTACATCTGAAGAAATATTAAAAGTAGTCAAATTGCTAAAACATAATAAAGCAAACGGTATAGACTCAATCGTAAATGGACATTTAAAACACACAGCTCATATAATGTTACCCACATATGTTAAATTATTCAACATCATTCTCGATACTAGTGTGATTCCAGAATCATGGACTATTGGACTATAAAACATATATACAAGAACAATGGTGATTTTAATGACCCAGGTAACTATAGACCGATAGCACTTCTAAGCTGTTTTGTAAAGCTATTCACAGCTATAATAAACAACAGATTAACAAAATGTGCAGAAGAAAACAATGTAATCCGAGATTCTCAAGCCGGATTTCACAAAGGCCATTCTACCGCAGATAATATATTCGTATTTTGCGCGCTGACGCAGGCGTTACTCAAAAATAAAAATAAATAGTACAGGAGCATTAGCTATAACCTGGAAAAATAATGCAAAAAGCTGAATTTTTCAGCAAAGTTGCATGGAGACATACTGAGTCCATAGACAAAAGTTATCATCTGGGAAATGTGAGCTGGATTTGTAATCTAAGATGCCGTCCAAGATGGCCGCCAATAATATCAATAGTGGTATATATTTAATGTTTTGATATTAAACTAATATAGAATAACCCAGTTTCATGTGATGGTGTGATAAATCTAAATCTGATGTCATATCATTGGTTAAATGTCAAGGTCATATGAATATTTCAAGGTCATCGGCAATTAATTCCAAAAGTTCATGAGAAATCCGCGCAATTTTATTATATTTATTTTCCAGTACAGTGCATTCACCTCCTTTATATTAGTATGTAAACATTACTAGGGAGAGTAAATGCTTCAACTTATATAATAATCCTAATATGACCTTAATATGTCCTTGAATATCGCACAAAACAAGTTTCAACGTTGCGGATGCTTAAGTCTAAACTTAATCGAAGTGGTGAGAAAGTTAATTACTGCTCATTGTCACCAAGGATAGGAAGTTGTAAATTTGTGGCCAATGCTTGACGAGCACATTGTTGTGCAATACAGGGTGTCCCCAAAACACGGGGACCTAATTCAAATAGTTATAGCTTTTTTTTATTTCAAGACATTGAACCGCTTCCTTTTCAGAGAATACCAAGCTGTGGACTGTCTTTCCTATTATATGTTTAGTTTAGCACATACGATCAACACAACAAGTGACGTCACTGTTTATTGACGTCGCATTTTGCAGTTTGCTAAGTCGTAAACTTGACGAATGTGTCCAACATTAATAATGCAGAGACATAGTGCTTCCAGGCCAATTTTTAAAGGAAGGATGACTGAAAAGTGTCTGAAAACATGAATTTTATTATAAATTATTGGAATGTGTTATAAAATAGATACAAATAGTGAAACTTGTACTCTAAATCAGAAAAGTAATGAATCAAAGTAGAAGAGATGTGTATCAACCATAAACTCAATTTCATCAGGAGACAGGTCAGGATGTGTGTGCATGTTGTTGTAAGACCTGCTCGGTCTGAATGCATTTAACCATAATAAATTCAAATTGATCGCTATAATAATAGCACCAAGATCAATCAGCATTGTGGAACCTGACTTTTCCAAATGTCATTAAAGTAGAAGAATGCCTGGTATTTGACCCATAGTCCAAACATATTTAAATCTAGTCTATATATTAGATTAGATGATAAACTATGCTAATATATAAAACCAGTGACTATGTACCAATCCAGAATGTATGTGGTGTCTGTGTGACCATCGTTCACACAGCACACTCTTTAACCTCATGTGTATAAAATAGCAAAATCGCGAAAATGTGAAATATTCATAAACGGAGGTAACTCTGGATAACTGTGAACAATGGTGATATATCCGTATTATTATTTAAGTATTTGAAACTTTGTTCAAGGGTATATACACAGCAAAATAGGTGAACGTGCATTCATTCAATTAAACACATTACAGCTATTTGAATTAGGTCCCCGGGTTTGTTTTTTTGGGACACCCTGTACAATCCAGCTTCGCGACACATCGCTTACCACACCCTTTCTTGCAGTCACATGATACAATCTGGAATACACTTCCAGGTGCTATCGATATATCTGTCAGAACGGGTTTCAGCATATCGTCACTGAGCTCCAGTCCCAGTCAGTGGGCTCTAGATCTCCAACATTACCAAGCCATTCTTGTACAGTGAAGTATGTTCTGTACGAGTGATATATTGCAGTTGCCGATGCTGGCGGGAGGCTCTGCATTTTGAAGCTGATGTAGCTCTTCTTGCCGACCTTTGCATGTATTGTACATAATGCAGCTTGTCAAGAGATGTAGACTGCTTGCATTATATAGCTCCAATAGTATGCTTGCATTATATAGCTCCAATAGTATGGTCTCCCCCACCCGTGCAACTTCATCCTGACTGGAGTCGGACTTTCGAAATGCATCCGCTACGGTACTGTCAGTCTTACTGAAAACAGTAAGTGCCTTCTGCCCAACGCCGAAGGGGGGATGGGCAGAGACCGCATCACACTCTGTGATTGCATGACCGAAAATAATGGATGTGCGTTGGGTTGCATCGCCTGTTGAATGTCACTGACTTTATAAACAACATTCATAGAGTAACTCATGTAGACGTTTGTGGAGGTGACTCTATCAACCAGCATGACAAGCAAGTCAGTGTCCGTGCCGACCAGTACCCCGGGACGACATGGGTGAACATTGGCTATAGTTAAGCTTGTCAACATGTAGTCAGCGTCTGCGGTAGCCTGAATACATTTCATGCCTTCGAAGTTAAGCTTCCGTTTGCCTTTTTCTATCATCCGGGATTTGTGAGTGCGATTGGCTAAGAACGAGTGCTGTTTGTAGAGATTGGTCGGTGAAGATCAACAGTTATGTCTGCAGATATGGTTCTCTTCTGCAACTTTAGTTGACATGGTGGCATAACCATCAAAACAAACTGTACACTTGTCATAATTATTGAGCACATGGGAATATCACCATATGTACAAGTATCCAGATATGTTGGCCATGGCACACTCTGCAATAAATGGCCGCCATCAACAATGTACTATGAATTTTCAAGTTCATCACTTGTTGTGGGAGTAACTGGGGCTTTCAGCTGATTAGCCAGAGCACTTGTATTGTTCTTCCGCATCACTCCCTTGACAAATTACGCCGGTGGCTCCTTACTGAACCCATGCCATTTTCAGATCGACCATCCACAGGCCAGGTCACTTTCTAGATCATCAAGAACGTCTGCGAGTTGTGTTACAACCGACTCCGTTTGAACAGCACTTGGCTTCAATTCATATTTGAGCAACATCTCATGAATAGCCGTTAGATGCTCTGTTTTACTGCAGACAAACACTCTTCTGTATCAAGCTTTTTCCGAACACGAGACTAGACGCTCAGCATGTGTGCCTGGAGAGCCAGGGCATAAAAGCATGCTCTGTCATCATGTGCTTGACTGTGTTTGGAGCATATACAGTTTTCCATAGATGAGACAAAACAATTTCGGTCATGACATGCCCAACTGCACCCATGTATGACATCAACAAGTGAAATCCACATAATCTCACTACCCGCCTGTTCAGTTATTGTGATGTCTGTATGACTTTGGCTGCTTTTTTGTGCAGTTGTGGGTCGAATGTAACAGGAGCGATACCCAACTAGTACTTCACACATGAATCCTGTGCAAACGAAATGGCAGAATAGAGCGTGTCCGGGTGGTTTGGTTGATGAACGGCAGAATGTCAATTCTGCTCACCTCAAAGTGCCCCTGGCTCATAACAGTTTGGTTAAATCTACTCCACATCGGACAATGTCCAGGTTCAGTAACAGTGAAGCTGGCTAGCTGTATATCGCCCAAAGACTTAGCCAGCTGAAGTGCTGGGCGATTATCTTTGACGAGTTCAATTGGTCCGATGAATACATTTTTGAGAGAAGGTACATGTATATTTCTGATAAGGATCTCCACGAATCGGCCAGCGATGTGAGCTGATCGAACTTGTGTTGAACGAGGAAGCCGTTCTTCCTCACTCTGTCCAACTGGAGCGAAACATGCAAGACACCTACCACATGCAATGTTCCATGTCAGGTCAGTGTGCGGGTATCAATATCTGCGTTGTGAAAGACAAAGTTTATCAGCAAGTCAAACCATTCATACTGCTATTCTCCGGTAGGCAGCATCGCGTCATAAAGGCGTAGTACCGCTCGGTAGTTGTCTGCAAATGCTAAGCTGCTGAGCAAACCCACTCGCGCGTTTCTAGCTTTGAGTTACAGTACACAGATTTTGCAAGGAGAATGTGGGAGATGAATGATTTTGGGTGTGCAGCTGATGTTACGCTATGTACGAGTGACAGTAATACTAGTTG
This sequence comes from Conchocele bisecta, assembly GCA_029237695.1. Classification (NCBI taxonomy): domain Eukaryota; kingdom Metazoa; phylum Mollusca; class Bivalvia; order Lucinida; family Thyasiridae; genus Conchocele; species Conchocele bisecta. Next base: position 119,666,571 of record CM055266.1, read on the forward strand.
GATGAAGGTCGTCAGCTATGAAGTGACTCAGGAATGCAAATGGTACATTTAGTTATCAGCGGATGTAACTATGTATATATTGGAATACATATAAGGTATGACAGCAATAAGGGAGACAACAATAACAAAACGTCTTCAATATTTTCACAAACATTGTTCTGGTAGTGGTCCTCAGATTGTTGTTATTGCATCACACCTTCGCCGGAGAGTGCCTCACCATCGGAGTAGGGTTATTGATGTGCCTCGATACATGGTGCATAACTAGTGTAAAAATTTTGGTATTATACATATGTATAACAATGGATCTGTATATATAAATACAGTATTCATGTTCCAAAACTGACTTGAATTTAACTTTTCATTAAGAGGTTCATGCGCTTTTCGACATTTGGCCTTGACCTTCGTATTATTAGCTGATCTTAAAGCATTTGAACAATAATGAAGTCAACAAACTACTACCTTACATCTCAAAACCAGATATTGGAAGTAAATTATGCATTGTTGTATGCACATACATTAATACACTGTGATTTGTATTTTATTTGGCGGCCTTTAATACACTGTGATTTGTATTTTATTTGGCGGCCATCTTGGATTTCTCAGCTCACATATTTAGGAATATTTATGTCACAAAGTGGTTCTTTTTTAAATGCCAAAAACATATCGCTAACCAAGCTACGAAAGATATGTATAGTTTATTATATTATCAAACGTGAGAGAATTAAACTGTGGATATACAAATTGACCTTTTTGAGAAAAACATTAAACCAAGTTTTCTATATGGATCTGAAATATGGGGTTTAATGAAATAATTGAACGAGTACAATTAAAGTGCTATAAATACGCACTTAACTTAAAACGATCAACACCGAGTACAATGATATATGGAGAAGTATGTACATTCCCAGTACAGGTCGATATACCTGCACGAATGAGTAGCTTTTGGAAAAAACTAATACAGCCAGACAATATGAAATTATCGAGTAATATGTATTCTATGTTACTTAGTTTACACACCTTGTAAATTGATGTTCAATGAATTACATATATAAAGCAGATTTGTATTGATTGTGTCATGTCTGGTTTCTGGACATCACAAAACGTACCTCATTTGTAGTATTAAACAAAAACTGAAAGATTTGTATATATCAAAATGGAGATCTGCAATACAGGAAGATAAAACATACAGACTTTTTAAAGAGGATATCTGTACAGAAAACTATTTAATAAAACTAGGCGAAAGCGTATATAAACCAATTAAATTCTTAATCTGGAAGGTGGATGAACAGATAGACATCAGCGATTTTGTAAACTATGCAAACACGATTTTGGGGACGAATATCATCACTTTCTATGTTGTAAAGAAATAAAAAATGCAATAACAACCTTTTTGAAAGCTTAGTATTATAAAATACCAAATATACAAACAATTCACCAACTGATGAATACGAAACATTTGAAAGAATTAAGGAATCTCTCGAAATTTGTATGTGTTATAATAAAACACTATTGTTCATATTAAGTTAGTTAGTATTACATTTATGATCAGAAAGGACATTATATGGAAGTATAATGTTATTATTAATATTTGATTGCGAGAACTCTACATGTTCATGGGCCGCCGGTCGAGAAAAGGGACCTCACGACATTTGTGACCGGTATAGTCACATGTCATACTGCATACTCTGTTCACCATTTATATATCAGTTGTAGGGTGTGAATGTGCTGGACGAATTATTTCCCCAATATTAAATTATGTGTGCTCCCTTTTGGCGGCCGGCGACCCACATGTAAACATGTTTGAATAGTAAGTTTAAATAATCTGTATGTATTGTATTTATGCCAGCACGTATTAATGGCATTGCTGTCTCATGTATTGCTGTCTCATAGCACGTGTATGGATAACCCTGCTCGTGCAATAGTATCAGTATGTGCTTCACAAAGACGGTATTTAAAACTTGTATCTAGATGCAGAGTATTCGAATTGTATACCCTCAGCTTTCGATTTCGCATCCTGAGAGTAACAATATCCATTATACACCACCTGCCATAACTCTATTTCCGACAGAGGTCGGAGGTGGAAACGAAATGGCATGTGTGTAGACTACCGATACATGTACTGCTTCAACTGCCAGCAACATATCATCCTGAATACACATATCTCTAATAATACTATGCAGGTAGACCATGTATATTTATGTATATTTATGTTTAAGATGTCCACTAGGTCGAACATGTTCTTGGGAAAACCATTTAGAATGTTGTCATCCCAAAGATATTAAATTGTAAGTTCACATAAAACATCTAATTCCAAACGAACGTTTATGTTTTCAGATATTTGAATTAAGGTCATCGTTACATGGTCAGCTAGTCGTTATACTTATACATTTAAATAGTAATTTATCTTCAGTAGCCATTGAGTCATTTCATAATGTTGTATTTGATTTTTAGCTCGTCTGCACGAAGTGCAGAAGAGCTTATGGAATACTCCGGCGTCGTCGGCGTCGGCGTCCACAAACTTAACGTTTGGTAAATGTCCTTTCATGGAACACCTTGTTATTTTATACATGCATTCCTCAGATGACCCTCTATCATGCTGTAGCAAATACATGATCCACCACCCAACTCTTACCCCAAGGTCAAGGTCACAAACTTAGCACATTCGTAAACTTAACGTTGGGGTAAATTTCTTATACCATCTGTTTCCTTTCATTGAACACTTTGATATTTCATACATGCATTCCTAAGATGACCGTCTATCATGCTGTAGCAAATCCACGACCCACCTCCCAACCCTTACCCCAAGGTCAAGGTCACAAACTTAGCATGTTCATAAACTTAACGTTGTGTAACTTCTGTTTCGTTACAGGGAACGCTTTGATATTTCATGCATGCATTCATCTGATGATCCACTATTGTACTACAGCAAATCCATGACCCGCCCCCCCCCCCACCCCTTTCCCCAAGATCAACATTATTAACTTAACGTTGGAGTAAATGTCTTTTTATAACTTCTGTTTCTTTACTGGGAACGCCTTGATATTTCATACGTGCATTCATCTGATGATACTCTATCGTTTTATAGCAAATCCATGACCCACCACCCACCCCTTTCCCCAAGGTCACAAACTTAGCACATGCATAAACTAAACGTTGGGGTAAATGTCTTATAAACATCTGTTTCCTTTCATGGAACGCCTTGATATTTCATACATGCATTCATCTGATTATACTCTATCGTGCTATAGCAAATCCGTGACCCACCGCCCACCCCTTACCTTAGGGTCAAGGTCACAAACTTAGCACATTCATAAACTTAACGTTGGGGATAAATGTCTTATAACATCTGTTTCCTTTCATGGAACGCCTTGATATTTCATACATGCATTCCTCAGATGACCCTCTATCATGCTGTAGAAAATCCACAACCCAACACCCAACCCTTACCCCAAGGTCAAGGTCACAAACTTAGCATGTTCATAAACTTAACGTTGGGGTAAATGTTGTGTAACTTCTGTTTCTTTACAGGGAACACTTTGATATTTCATACATGCATTCATCTGATGATCCTCTACTGTGCTACAGCAAATCCATTACCCACACCCCACCCCTTTCCCCAAGGTCAAGGTCACAAACTTAGCACATTCATACATGCATTCCTCATGTGAATAGCTATCATGCTGTAGAAAATCACCAAGTTAGTGCATTCATAAACGTAAAGTTCTGTTTTCAGGGAGGGCATTGATATTTCATACATGCATTCATCTTAATATGCTATATTATGCTATAGCAAACCCACGACCCACCTTGCACCACTGACCCCAATGTGAAGGTCCACCGCACGCCCCTTAACCCAAGGTCAAGTTATATAATATTCATGTTGTTTATGCAACTGTGTCAAGTTTGAGTGAAGGCTGCTAACAGGTGAGCTTCGTTGTCTTCTGACAACTCTTGTTACCTCATGTTGTCATAACTATGTGACCTGAGTGAATAAACGAATACTAATAGCTAGCAGTTGAGAGTTTTGTGTGTTTTCAAATGCTATTTATCCCGTCAACACAGTGCGTATGTGCCGTGAAACACGGTGCCGTGACACATTTTTGATATCCTGTCGATACGACCTAATCACTGCGTATGAATATGTGCGGTGGCTGGGGTTATATTTTTGCATTTTACAGCCATTTGTAGGTGTTGACCGGATAAATAGAATACTAGGTTAGTGCCGTAAAAGGGAAAAAATATCTGGCGCGGCACGGAAAAGGAATGTGCTGGGCAGAGCCTCGCCCATCCCGTTTCCTGAGCCTTGCCAGATATTTTTACCCGTTCACGGCACTAGCCTACTATTCTCTATATGTGTGCCTTTTGATACTAGAAGCGATAGTAAATAAGATACTAGTGCATGTATATGATTCAGTTGCATATATCCATGATTTCAAAAACATGTCAATGTTATCTTTCCATATTTTGTCAAGATTTGTCACTGATGTGATAAGTTTAGTTATTACTATTTTCATGTTTCCGGATACGCACACTCGTTTTTAAAAGTCAATTCCCTATGTAGCTTAGCATTTACCTCATTTGAACATATATGGTATATTATACTGACACCATTAAGAAACGCAAGCAACAGAGGATTGGTTGCAATATCTTTTTCTTCTTGCAAGGAATTTTAAATTTAAGCCTTTCACTAACTGGAATGGATTTTGATACATGTATGTTAATTTTGCAACCAATCCAAACTCACGAAATGGTTTTCAGACTAGTCCATTTGGACTCATCTGGATCTGCACTGTTTGCCTAAATTGCAATAGCGGGCTTTCGGGTTCAAACGGTTAATGTAAGTTCAATATGTCTACTATCAGTTAGATGCAAAAGACATGCTCACGAGCTGCCAAAAACAAGCATTACGACACCGACCTTGGTATATGGGTATTCCAGAATAATGTCAAAATCGGTAGCACTCGGTACCGAATATGTCCCCCATCTGCAGCAGGTCCAGCACGTACGCATCTCGTCATCGAGTTGATCAGACGGTTTACCTGAGCCATAGGAGGAATATTCTGCTATTCCTCAATGAACGCCTGACGTAGCTGTTGACAGGTGGCCGGATTAGCTCAGCAGGTAGAGCGTCGGACTGCGGATCGGGAGACCCCGGGTCCTCGACCGCTGTGAATGTCCTGGCATTTCCTTAGGCAAGACAACTTCGTGTTAGCCTAGTCCTATCGGTTTGGGGACTTAAATAGCCAGTTCCGTCGCTAAATCAAAGCATTTATTTATTTACTTACTTGCTATATTGTCACAGACAATACTACAATATAACACAAACATATTACCATAAACTCACCTAATAAATGGTGTAGAAAGTGAACACAGAACGCTTCAAACGCACATTTGGAAAACTACTCCGTATAACATGATTATGCTACTCGCAATATGCAGACGATGAATACGTGTTGCCTCCTGCTTAACGGCCACAATTCAACCGACCACCCGATTGAAGTGGAATAAGGGAGCTAACTCCACATGGCTAATATCACTGACTATTTCAATTATGCGTACAATGGAGTCTCTCTAAACCGAACACCCTGGGAGGATCCCAGGGTGTCCGGTTTAGAGATGTTCCACTGTACATCAGATATATGACTATGCGAGCGAACGTATGCAGCTGTTCTTTGCGAACTTGAACAGGCATTATCATCATAAATATACACCAATAAGACCCATACAATTAAAGATACACGGACAGCCTGTGTGTCTCGTTTAGAGAGGTTTTACTGTACGTCACATGTTGATGGATTCCTCGTGTGTACTACATGTACAGTAGCTCATTTCACCAACATTATAGGAATGAATGGCCTTTTTGTGGAATTTATCGGGGTATAAACTTGGAAAAGTCTCGGGAATACTGGACGAAGGCCTCGTCCAGTATTCCCGCGACTTTTCCAAGTTTATATCCCCGATAAATTCCACAAAAAGGCCATTCATTCCCTATAATTCCAGCATTTGAAATAAATTCATCAAGAAAATGTGTTTATTTTCCGTTTTCTTAAGAATTATTTCAACTGCGCCTCACAGTTACGGAAAGTAGTTCGGTAGTGGGAGTTTACTGGGATATAAATTTTGGACAGAGACTTGCTACGGGCCAATCAAATGTTAGGGAATTGTGTAAATATTTTTGTGCTGGAATTATTGCAAAGTATACTTTGCAATGTTGGTGAAATAGGCTACTGGTACATGCGCGGCGGTGTTTCGGGTTTTACTATAAATGCTATGAATGAAAGATATATCAATTGAAGATGGCCTACACACTGTGACGATAGATCATTATACTGTGCGGTTATGACCTGCCCTATCATGCACGATTTCTGCTAAAACGGTGTTCATTTTATTGTTGGCCGGCTAGTGGCATTCGGAATTCTAATACGAGTCGATGAACCATTGTGTTGTAGTTTGGTATAGCAAAAACTCAGGGGGCCGTTTCACTAAACATTCTAATATTCTCGTCACCTTTAATGTGAAATTTACAGACTATCATAGGTTTGCGCTTAGTAAGCGCAAACTTATGATAGTCTGCAAATTTCACATTAAAGGTACATGCCCACTCAGTAGGCACAACATGTTCTTTATATCAGAGACATCATCTGAGACATCTTCTGGCAAAATAAACATGCATTCACCATTACCCCACATATTGATTGGCATTATTGTACATTTTATATCAGACGTAACTTTCTCCACACTGATATCAGGGGCGATAACCGTGTTTCCTTAAAATGTTCAGGTGACGCATTTAATTAGCATAAATAATTAAAAAATACCATGCCTCATTTGCATATTGAAAATAGCCTCATACCAACGCACGTCACTATCAGTAAAACGAATATTACTAAATGATTATAACTGATATCCTAGAACTGGTGGAATAGTGACACAATTATACACTTATTTAATTCCTATAAAAAACATTTTGTGCCTACTAGGCGGGCATGTACCTTTAACAATGTGTTCTTATTATGCAACCTATGCTCAATAAATGGAAATACATCAATTGAAATTTACAGACTATTCTAACAAATCTGCACTTACGAACATTTTAGTCGTACGAAGCTTAGTGAAACGGCCCCCTGATCTAGGAAATCGTATCGAAATGTATGTACTATATGTATGTAACTTTATAAACGGTCTTATGACATTTGCGACCAGTGTAAATCAAGATCAGCCTGTGAATTTGATTGAATATCACTATACAATCATTCAAACTTTAAATGTGTCTATGAGTGGAGAAATGAGGCTTATATGTTGTGGGGTCAGTGCATCGTACAGTCTGACCAAGACCTACATTGTTCGCCATTCCATCAATGAAACACCCGACATGTTTCTAATAAGCAATATAGATCGTTTATCAGACTACAGAAGTGTGCTATTTGATCAAGAACTTCATTGGTCACAAAACCCATAAGTCCCATTTCTCCTGACAGATCCATATATTAGATTCAACCCCAACTATGTGATTACAAAATAATATATTAGGGTCTACATGTATCATTGTAAATTCCGAAAGTGTCCTTTGGTCAAATGACGGCTCAATGTGAAGGTTGAACGAATCTTACATACGTCTGTCACAAACTAGACTTGTACATGGAGACATGGATTTCATACATTTGTTTTCATATTTTCTCCGACAATCTGCAGTACGTCGTTCACCGAATCCGCTAATTTTAAAATCATGTTCGAAATTATAGCGCATGTGATACGACAGTACAGTGGAACATCTCTAAACCGGACACCAAGTAAACACATGTGATCTTATTTTTGATGAGTTTCTTTGTCATTTATCTCAGGGTGTCCGGTTTAGAGAGGTTGCAATGTATTATGAACTCGGCGAACAAGTTGCCGTACGTTACTTGCGACCAACATAAGAGACGAGCTACAGTGTATGAGTTTGTACCTAGGGCTGCATTATCTCGTGAAAGTATTTACAAAATATACGATATTGTCCGTAAATGATGTTGACAGTTGACGAACTGCTTAGAGCGAATGCGGAATTCGCATTCGCTATTAACACTTCGTCAATTTTCGACGTCATTTACAGAAAGTACCACAGTTTCTGAAAATGGTTTTCAAGAAAACATCGCACATCTTCTTCAAAGTCGCATGGCTTGTCTCAATACCAGTATAATGCAGTTAAATCAAAGGCTACATTCGAGGACCTGGCATCAGATCAGGATTATTCTGATTTCAGGGCTGAATATATAGTTTTTTATTGTAAATATTCAGTTCTGATTTTGGGATTTTCACATTATTTGTACATGTACTTGAACATGCAATATATGGGATTTAGTACCAAACCCATTGACCCGGCCTTAAATGATCTTATCTGTTGATAGGCCGTTAAACACAAACAAACAAACACACAAAGGCTACATCGTCCCAGCTTAGTAACACCATACGGTAATGGCATGAAGAAAACCACTACACAGAGGGACCTCTCTAACCGGACATCAAGAAACCACATGTGATCTTATTTTTGATGAGCTTCTTGATCATTTATCTCAGGTGATTATGTCTGTTCGTGATCGCATAGCACACACCTATGGCTCGGAATGATCAAATGTCTGATTTACAGTGAAACCTCTTTAAGCCGGACACCCTGGGGACCTCCCAGGATGTCCGGTTTAGAGAGGTTTCACTGTATTTGTCCGTATTCGTCTGTGTAACTGTACAGTGATTGTCCGGTTCTACACTGGCCAAAATGTAGTCAGATCCGTTCTGATCTACCACGGGCCGTATATCATGTGTATATTCCATATCAGCACAGTGAATGGGAATTTGAACAATCCAAGCTTATGCTTTTTCAGTATGCAACTTTGAACGGACACTGTGGAAATTCAGACTTTAATAAATGTATACTTTAGTGTACACATATTTACAATTTCGGGTTTGTCTAAAACTACTAAATATATGTCTTTTTTCGGATTTTTAACGCCATTTTGTGTACTTAAGCGAAAGGGGGTGTCAATAAAACAACGGTATGCTACTGTCCGTTCCACGTTTTCCTGCCGACGAACTTTTGGTTACTAAACACATTACATCTAAAATATATTTAAATGTAAGTACTTTTTCACCTATAACAAAAAAGTCATCCTCCCCAAATTGTTTTGCTGGATGAAATTCCGTCAAATATTGATTTAATAGCGAAAAAGAGGCAGAACAGGTGGGGGAGGAGTAAAAACATTTTGGAAATTGACTCCGAAACCTGTCTAGATAGCTTGGCAATTATGTAACTAAGAAAACGTCAGGTAGCAGAAGCTCCTGGACAAACTACTTTTTGCCCTCGATCCCTTCATTCCGCTTCGCTTATGTGTGTGTCATCTTTGGCAGAGTCTGGTATCGGAACAGATGAAACGATGCTCTTCAGTGGTGTTTCTACGATGAACGGGTTGCCTTCGCAATGGACATCGATGGAATACTCAACTTCAGTGCGTTTCTAGTTGAGCGCCAGGAAATGTCACCAGATAATTGATGATGTTCGCCTAATGATTGAATGGAAGACTTGTATCGTTCAACTCTTCTGTTCCAAGGCATCACCTGCAAACAGTGCAGTGAAGGGCGATTCAGAAATTGCCATTCTTCAGTTAATTCCACGTAGCCGAGTCTTCCTTTTCCAACTGTGTCACTTGTGCTGGATGCACCGGCATACATGCAATACGAGCATAGTGATAAAGGTCATGGGCAAGTATGTATTTGATCTGATTGCTCAGTGCAGCCAGATACACCTCCCAATACCATATGTGGCAAGAACTGATTACATGTATGTGCAACGTGCGTTGAACCTGCTTTTTGTAGTTACTGTCTGTTTCACGAATCCTGCCCAAATGTTACGGCTAAATAAACAATGCAAAAGCAGTATTTCTTTTCCATAATATTAAATTTTATCAAAATTCAAGAAGGACCCTTGTAGAACCCACTTTTGTCCATCTACCACTTTTGTTCACGTGTACGATTAAGCTGCGGAAAATAACTTAGTCGTTTTTGAATCAAATTAAACCTTATAGGGCGTCGTTGAATAACTTAGACAATTTTGAAGACGTTTTGATATCGGTGAACTTTAGTGGGCGACAAAAGTGGTTGATGTTAGAACCCACTTTTGTTCATCGATCACTTTTGTTCACGTGCAATGCCGTCTGAATTATTTAACGCCATATATTGTTGAGATTATGAAAGCGTGTATTTCCGTGCTATTTACATGATAATATATTTAATGCAATTATGATATGTGCATATCACTGTAAGATATACAAGTCTAAGCAAACGGTATTGTTTACATGTGTATGGGTTGTTTATTATAATTACGTATATAGATTGCTATGTAAAGTTTGTATTGTGTTTCATGCAGTAATCTGACTTGGATCAATCGGCCATACTACTAAAAATACCATGCTGTGCTTGTGTGCAAAGTTTCACAAATATACCTGGGTGTGCACGATTAGTGTGCTTATCTGCTTAGCTAATGATACATGAACCAACAGCAAAGTCATTGTATCGACAACAACTGCCTAATGAGAATGTTTTTTTTTCATAGCGGCCATATTGAAATTGAATATAATCGCCTCACTTTCACATCATATCAAATGTTATTTGTCAGATGGTTATCATGGCTATTGAGTTTCTGGGTATTTACATAAAAGATACATGTGGTATATCGTTATGTGACTCACTGACCGAGATCTAGAAGTTTATGATATTTGTATTTTTGGCTCGCTTGCATGAAGTGCAGAGAGAGCTTATGGCATACCCCGGCGTCGGCGTCGGCGTCGGCGTCGGCGTACACATACTTAGTACACGTTAGGGTAAATGTCCTATAACTTCCGTTTATTTGCATGAACATCTTGATATTTTATACGTGCATTCCTCAGGTGACCCACTATCATGCGGTAGCAAATCCACGACGCACTACCCACCACTTTCACCAAGGTCAATGTCACAAACTTAAGGTGTTCATAAACTTAACGTTGGGGGTACATTTTCTTTAAAGGGAACACCTTGATAGTTCATACAGGCATGCATTTATTTCATGACCCTTTATAATGCTGCAGCGAATCCACCACTTACCCCAAAGTCACGGTCACAAACTTATTTAGTGTGTTCATAAATTTAATGTTGTAGTAATTTGTTATAACTTCTGTTTCTTCACAGAGAATATCTTGATATTCCATATGTAAGTTTCTCTATCATGCTGTAACATGTTGGGATGTTTTTATGCAACTGTGCCATCAGTCGAGCGTCGTTGTCTTTCGACAACGCTTGTCTGTAATTTTCTTGGAGGTCATTTCGAATTTCAAACTGAAGTTTCTAATTTGATGTAATAGTATGTCAATTTAATCGTCATGATCATTTACCATGACAACAGGGGTATAGATGACACAATTATTCCACTGTGTGACTAATTCAGGATATTTAATGGTGACCATTTTGAATGTTGCAACGATTGCGTCAGCGTTGTGTGTCAATAGTATTTTAATGACAATACTGTGTTCCTTAACCATAAAACATGAATGGACTCCAAAAATATTCCTCTATGTGACTGATTGACCAAGTTAAGAGAAAAATGGACTTTTAATAGCGGCCATTTAGAATTTCAAAATGACTTCCTTGCAATGTGTTCCAATATAATTTCACTGGTATCATTGTGTTCCTTGACCTGACAACATATGTATAGACACCAAAATTAGTCCTCTATGTGACTAATTGACCGAGTTATGAGGAAAAATGATTTTAATGGCTGCCATTGTGAATTTCAACACAGTCTTGCAATACTATTTCAATGGCAGCATCATGTTCCTTGGCCATGAAAACATAGATATAGACACCAAAAGTATTCCTCTATGTGACTGATTGACTGAATTATGAGGAAAAGTATTGTTTAATGGCGACCATTTTCACAAATGGCTGCCACGCATTGGGACACCAAATCAAGACCTGATATAAATTAAATAACACCTGATAGGAGAACTGATTCCCGGGTTGGGGGTGGGGTGGGGGTTGTCCCGCTTGGATTGTAAGCAGGGTTATAGACCAGCGCCAGGACTAGGAGTAGCAATTTCCGTCAAAACCTGTCATTTTTGACATGTACAAAAATTATATGACAAACATTAGGGTTCCATGGTATCTCTATAATGGGGTGATTTCCAAAGATCAAATACTCCAGTGTTTCACTTCCAAAAACAAATCATGTTATATATCAATATAATCGTTGCAATCTGCATCAGATGATACGAGTAGATTTCATGCATGAACAAGTGATGTATGAGAATTTTTCGCTATTTTGTAAATACATATATGATAAACAAATGAATGTTTATTTAGTATAAAAAACGAAGCATCTCTCTGTATTTTGCTTACAAACACTATTGACGGGTGCTGGTTCTTCCGGTGTAGCAGAACCCGACGATAATCAAAATACAAGGAGATGCGTGTGGTATTTAGACAGCATACGCATTCTAAACCTATTTGCCATATATTAATTTACATAATATCGAATAATCAAGTCGCATATATCAATCAATTCATTATTAAATCCATAAGTCATGTGAGGAAATTTAATTACACAACAAGGTCAAATTCGTTTTAAATTTTTAATCTTAAATGTGTCTTGCCACGAGAAAAAGAGTTATGGCGTTTTTTATCAGTGTATTGTATTTTGTTATTTAGGATGCGTGGCTGCTCCAAATGTTCAGAAATGTTTCAGTTGACATCTACACGATCAAAAACTGTCAATATAAATAAAATAATAATGACTTTTATTTTTGACCCCAAATGAGACAAATTGGTGTACCCTGAGTGCAAAACTATCCACACGGGGTTAAAATCGAGTAATAAACCCTAAGGGGGTCAATGAGCAAGGAAAACAGAAAGGCAACAATACAGCCATAGAGAACTATGGCACCGGTACAACGGTGGTTTCAGTCTTCAACAAGGCAAAACATGCACCCCACAACCAGCGGTGTACGATCAGCAACAAAAAACAAGACATACAACAAACGGGGAAATAATACAAAATACAACAAAAGCCCCACAAAACACTATCCCACAGAAATCACCAAGAAAATAACGGTTCTAATAGAGAATAAATTAGAAAACAACAATACACGTCACAAGAAGACACGACAGCAAGGCTTCCGCCTTGGAACGGTCGGTGAATATAACTAAAGTTACCATCAACTCTAATCATCCTGCTTACAATACGGCAGCGTTAGTATCGATATGTACAGAGTAATCCCTGAGCAACACGTGCTGATGCGCATGCCGATATGTGGATACAACTGTAGTAAGGTAATGTTTTGCAGTCGGTGGTCCATTTATGGACATGTGGTTTCTACACATCGTGAACAAAACATGCATACCCAGGCATATATCTGCACTTGGTGTCTGCGGCGCTCGTGTTTGGAGGTGTTCCAGGCGATCGTTCCGTGACCGATGGACTTTCAAAAGTACTATCAAATTTGTCAAAAAATCTCCAATTACTTCCCCAGGCCTAATCTTGCACGTGAACAATAGTGGTTGATGAACGATAATCGGCTCTAACATCAACCACTTTTGTCGCCCACCAATGTTCACCGATATCAAAACGACTTCAAAGTTGTTCAACGACACATAAGGTTAAATAAGGTTTAATTTGATTTCCAACGAATAAGTTATTTCCTGGGCTTTGTCGCCCGCTAATGTTCATCGATATCAAAACGTCTTCAACATTGTCCAAGTTGGTCAACGACACGCTGTAATATTTATAGTTATTTTCCCCGGCTAAATGTTACACGTGAACAAAAGTGGTCGATGAACAAAAGTGGGTTCTAACATCAACCACTGTCTAAGTTATTCAACGACGCCCTATAAGGTTTAATTTGATTAAAACACGACTGCGTGTCTGTTATTTTCCCCGTCTAACATCAACCACTTTTGTCGCCCACTAAAGTTCACCGATATCAAAACGTCTTCAAAATTGTCTAAGTTATTCAACGACGCCATATAAGGTTTAATTTGATTAAAAAACGACTAAGTTATTTTCTCCGTCTTAATCGTACACGTGAACAATAGTGGTAGATGAACAATAGTGGTAGATGGACAATAGTGGTAGATGAACAATAGTGGTAGATGAACAATAGTGGTAGATGAACAATAGTGGTAGATGAACAATAAGTGGAGAGTGGTAGATGGACAAAAGTGGTAGATGACAATAGTGGTGAGATAGATACAATAGTGGTAGATGGACAATAGTGGTAGATGACAATAGTGGTAGATGGACAATAGTGGTAGATGAACAATAGTGGTAGATGGACAATAGTGGTAGATGGACAATAGTGGTAGATGAACAATAGTGGTAGATGGACAATAGTGGTAGATGGACAATAGTGGTTGACAATAGTGGTAGATGGACAATAGTGGTAGATGAACAATAGTGGTAGATGGACAATAGTGGTAGATGGACAATAGTGGTAGATGGACAATAGACAATAGTGGTAGATGGACAATAGTGGTAGATGGACAATAGTGGTAGATGGACATAGTGTGGTGATGGACAATAGTGGTAGATGGACAATAGTGGTAGTATGAAACAATAGTGGTAGATGGACAATAGTGGTAGATGGACAATAGTGGTAGATGAGAATAGTGGTAGATGGACAATAGTGGTAGATGGACAATAGTGGTAGATGAACAATAGTGGTAGATGAACAATAGTGGTAGATGAACAATAGTGGTAGATGGACAATAGTGGTAGATGAACAATAGTGGTAGATGGGAATATTGGTAGATGGACAATAGTGGTAGATGAACAATAGTAGGTAGTATAGATAACAATAGTGGTAGATGGACAATAGTGGTAGATGGACAATAGTGGTAGATGAACAATAGTGGTAACATAGTGGTAGATGGACAATAGTGGTAGATGAATCATGACTATGGTAGATGAACAATAGTGTACAGTGGAAGATGGACAATAGTGGTAGATGGACGAATGGAGTGGTAGATGGACAATGATGATGGTATGAACAATAGTGGTAGATGAACAATAGTGGTAGATGGACAATAGTGGTAGATGGACAATAGTGGTAGATGTACAATAGTGGTAGATGGACAATAGTGGTAGATGGACAATAGTGGTAGATGTACAATAGTGGTAGATGAACAATAGTGGTGATGAAATGGTAGATGTACAATAGTGGAGATGACAATATGGTAGATGAACAATAGTGGTAGATGACGAATAGAATAGATGACTGTACAATAGTGGTAGATGTGACAATAGTGGTAGATGACAATATGGTAGATGACAATAGTGGTAGATGACAATAGTGGTAGATGGTACAATAGTGGTAGATGAAAACAATATGGTAGATGACAATAGTGGTAGAGGTGATGACAATAGTGGAATAGATGTGAACAATAGTGGTAGATGAACAATAGTGGTAGATGAACAATAGTGGTAGATGGACAGTGGTAGATGACATAGTGGTAGATGACAATATGGTAATGAACAATAGTGGTAGATGGACAATAGTGGTAGATGGACGGAAAATAGTGGTAGATGAACAATAGTGGTAGATGTAACAATCGGGTATGCAATAGTGGTAGAAGTACAATAGTAGTAAACAATAGTGTAGATGAACAAATAGTGGTAGATGAACAATAGTGGGTAGATGAACATGGTAGATGAACAATATGGTAGATGAACAATAGGTTACAATAGTGGTAGATGAACAATAGTGTGATGAACAATAGTGGTAGATGACAATAGTGGTAGGATGACAATATGGTAGATGGACAATAGTGGTAGATGAACAATAGTGGTAGATGAACAGTGGTAGATGGACAATGGGTAGAAGGAAATAGTGGTAGATGAACAATAGTGGAGTAGAGACAATATGGTAGAATGAACAATAGTGGTAGATGAACAATTTGGTAGTGAACAATAGTGGTAGGATGGACATGGGATGATAAGTGGTAGATGTATATGTACAATAGTGGGTATGGAAAATAGTGGTAGATGTACAATAGTGGTAGATGTACAATAGTGGTAGATGAATAATAGTGGTAGATGTACAATAGTGGTAGATGGACAATAGTGGTAGATGGACAATAGTGGTAGATGTACAATAGTGGTAGATGGACAAAAGCGGGTTCTACAGAGCCTTCTTTTTATTTCGTGAAATTTGGTCAAATATTGATTTTATTACGAAAACTTGATATGTCTATGGGAATTTAACATGGGGGAAAAGGAGGTAGGAGTTGAGGGAGGAGTCAGAAAACGAAACATTTTGGAAATTGTCTCAGAAACCTGGCTAGATAGCTTGGAAATGATCTAACTAAAAAAACAAATTTAATTTTGAAAATCGGTCCAGTATTTCTGAAATTAAAAAAAAATCCTATGTCTATGGGGATTTAACATGGGAACATTTATTTGTGCAGTAAAATCAATATTTGACCAAATTTAACGAAATAAAAAGAAGGTTCATTCTTACACTTTCTTTTAATTTAATATTATCGAAAAACATATTGTTTTTGAATTTTTTATATAGCCGTAAAATGTGGGCATATTTCGTGAAACAGACAAGTCAAGAATTGAGAAATGTCAGTAACATCCAATCCATAGACCCTGTGTCGTCCAGTGAAGCTTAACGAGCATTTATTTCCGCGACGCGGCATTTTGTGGCTAGTTTATGTTGATGTGATTGCTATCTTGCTCGCTGTATCGAACTATTAAAAAGAAGTCATATCCCTGAACTAATTATTCTCCAGAGAGCTAATTGCATTACATGGGCCTACTGTCTGTTTCACGAAACCTGCCCAAATTTTACAGCCATATAAACAATGCAAAAACAGTATTTTTTTCGATAATATTAAATTTTATCAAAATTTAAGAATGACCCTTGTTTTTATTTCGTGAAATTTGGTCAAATGTTGATTTTATTACAAAAACTTGATTTCTCTATGGGAAGCTGAGGGAGCAGTCAATACAAAATAGGAAATTGCTTCCGATACCGGGCTAGATAGATTGGAAATGATCTAACTAAGAAAGGAAAAGTGAAATTTTGAAAATCGGCCCACTATTTCTGAAATTAGAAAAATGTCCCCATGTTAAATTCCAATAGACATCTTCACTCTGTGAAGACGCCTATGGGGATTTAACCTGGGGAAAATTATATTTTTGTCATAAAATCAATATTGGACCAAATTTCACGAAATACAAAGAAGGCTAATTCTTAAATTTTGCTAAAATTTAATATTCTCTAAAAAAATATTGTTTTTGCATTGTTTATTTATCCCGTCAACACAGTGCGTATGTGCCGTGAAACACTGTGCCGTGAAACATTTTTGATATCCAGTCAATACTATTTTTGCATTTTAAAGCCATTTTTAGGTGTTGACGGGATAAATAGAATAGTAGGTTAGTGCCGTGAATGGGAAACAATATCTGGCGCGGCACGGAAACGGGATGTGCTCGGCAGAGCCTCGCCCATCCCGTTTCCTGAGCCTTGCCAGATATTTTTTCCCATTCACGGCACTAACCTACTATTCTCTATATAACCGTAAAATTTGAGCAGCTTTCGTGAAACAGACAGTAATTGATTGTTCACCACCATTGATTTTTCCTATTTCCTGCTACTTCCATTTTTCGAATGAATGTTGTGTGAACTATTTTCCAATAACCTGCACTCATCCTGCTATGGATATTCACCAATTAAAATATAGGTTTAATTATCATTCAGAAAGATAAATTCTTTCTCCCGTGATCACCGTGGTGGTAGCCCAAACAGACAGCGGCTGGAATTGAAACCACCTCATGACAAACATGTTCCGAATTAAAACATAAACCCCAAAGAATATGCGTAATATTATGTAAACGGTACATCAGCATGCCTATGAAGTACATTAGTACATTAATTTACCAGGTTTCTCTAAGCAAATAGTGTCTATGCCATACTAGCTAGCTACGGACGGAACGGGAGTAGATTGCAAGAGTTACCTTCGCAACTAGACACCCCCCACATTCACCAAATGCTAGATCCGCCCCTGTTCACTATACTACTGTTATATCGTTGTATCAATGTCAGTTTATTTAGTGTGGCTAAACCTTCAAACAACCCATTAAATAACCCGGAAAAAAGAAACGAGCAAAAATGACATTCACCTTGATGGTACTGTGTGACTGTGACCTCCAAATGACATTAAATATGTGAGAACTAACAATACTATCAGAATGCCTTATAGTGCAGTTTGTAAGTCACATACATTGACCAATATTCTCCGGGAAAGTGCATAGAGTTACGGCGAAACGTAAAAGATTGACCTTGACCTACATATTACAATATGGCCTTGAACATCCATTAAGTTGTAACATACCGTAAATGGTCATCCGTTTTGTAAACATCGAGACTAGACTATAACATCTTTGAAATTGGTTAATAACTACGTCACATACACCGTCATCTGTCCAAAAATGTAATGAATTAAACATGCGAGTAAATGTATATCAATATATACGTTCCTCGTATGTTAGCAAGATGTATAATACGAGCCACTGTGGTGCTGAATGTTCTATACGAGCTAGTGAGCAATTGTATGAATTAAAAATGGCCGCCATATAATATGAACTATTATAATTAATTCCATCGCCTACGTTGTCCACATCTGGCAGTTTCTCCTCTATTATTTACTTGAGTTCTTAAGATGTCTTACACTGAGCAAGACATTCCAAAATCCTATTTGCCATGTAATTGTCACAGTGTGTTCCGGTTTTTAGCTTCATTTGAATCGTTTCAGGAAGCTGGACAACTGTTTGTCGAAAGACCCGAACCTGACCGAAGACCAAGTAAAAGGTATCTCAAAGACACGATTTATTTTTTTCAGTTCAATTTTATTAGTTAATTGTATTTAATCACAAGCTTCTTCTCGTTCCATGTGAAGGTGGTGTGGCGGTACGAGAGAAGCAATCGAAACCAGATATGCATACAGAACATACTCCATTAAATGGATACCTGCATACTCGACATATAGAATCAGTGTAGTCCGACATCGCCCATTCTGACTGTATATGTCAGCTTGCTGCAACTCTGCCAAGCCTGAAGAACGTGCAATATGTGACACGCCACGATTTTCAATCCATGTAGCTGATGTTCAACTAACCACATTCAACGCTAACAATTGGCAGATAGTGTCCGCTCTGGTCATAATTCCCGGATGCAAAGATAATAATAACGCTGTCTACTCGACGTGCATCAGCTACACATTCACATTTGTTTATTATGCACATCATGTGTTGCAGTATCATGATTGGTCTTACTCCCGTCACTGTGCAGTACCAAGTAGTATGGCAATTTGTATTATTTTCAACGTTGTTTTGTTTCCTCTATATTCATTTTAGTAATTCCAGAACATTGCTTATGGTTTTACAATGCATTTCTCACAAACTTATTCACCATGTAACTGTATGCATATAACACTAATTCGATAACATTGTTTTTGTTTAAATCAACTACATAATTATTCCCTACACTAATACTTACACTAAAACTGATATTGTTACATGACTGCCGTTGTTTGACACCTCTCACAGCCGTGTTCAAACGTACAGCGCGTGCTATTTGACCATGGCAGTAGATAATGCTCATTCTGGGGCCAATGCAAAACCGACGTAATGCATGTGTCGCATGACGTTACTACGACGGGCGTTCGTTATATTTTGACAACAAGTGTTTATTTCAATAACTAACACGATCACATGTATTGAACTTTCACATTCAGTCATATTACTTCTCTTCTTGGTGTGAATACATTTTCACCAGAAATAATCGCATATCACGCGCTGCGCAGTCGTCCTATTTTGCTATACTGCGCATCTCTGAATTGACGGCGTTTGCCAAGTCCTGGATCCTTTGAAACTTGTGTCCAGAGCGTGTTTCTTTTAATTTTGGACACAACCAAAAATCACATGATGTAAGGTAGCTGAACTAAATAAATGTGTAGAAAATTATTTGTTTACATCTACACACTTTAAAATACAACGGGAAATTACGTCACGCGGATGATGGGGCACACGATGTGTACTGCGGCCCCGAAATATGTATTTGTAAATCAGCTGTTTGAATGGATTGTGTTATCAAAGTACCGAAAGTACTGCACATATGCTCAAATTGCATGATATTTCCGACGGGAATGTAACAATAACATTTAACCATGTCCAGCTGTGGGTAAACGTGGCACTCGCGAACTGCTTTGGGGTTCACATAGTTCCCTTGTGCAACGACAAACGTTTACCCACGGCTGTGCACTGTCAAACCTTATAACAACCAGAACATCGTCAATGTCCTATTGTCGCCTTTCAGTGATCATACAGTCGTTCTCATACGCTAACAATTACACAAACACTTACACTAACACGAACACCATCGATGGACTGTTGTCGCCTTTCAGTGATCATGCACTCGTTCTCCTACACTAACACTTACACCAACACTTACACTAACCCGACCACCATAAATGGACTGTTGTCGCCTTCCGGTGATCATGCACTCGTTCTCCTACATAAACACTTACACCAACACTTACACAAACCATAAATGGACTGTTGTCACCTTTCAGTGATCATACACTCGTTCTCCTACACTAACACTTACACCAACACTTACACTAACCTGACCACCATAAATGGACTGTTGTCACCTTTCAGTGATCATGCACTCGTTCTCCTACACTAACACTTACACCAACACTTACACTAACCTGACCACCATAAATGGACTGTTGTCACCTTTCAGTGATAATACACTCGTTATCCAACACCAATACTTACACCAACACTTACACTAACCTGACCACCATAAATGAACTGTTGTCACCTTTCAGTGATCATACACTCGTTGTCCTACACTAACACCAACACTTACACTAACCTGACCACCATAAATGGACTGTTGTCACATTTCAGTGATCATACACTCGTTGTCCTACACCAACACTTACACCAACACTTACACCAACACTTACACTAACCTGACCACCATAAATGAACTGTTGTCACCTTTCAGTTATCATACACTCGTTTTCCTACACCAACACTTACACCAACACTTACACTAACCTGACCACCATAATTGAACTGTTGTCACCTTTCAGTGATCATACAATCGTTATCCAACACCAATACTTACACCAACACTTACACTAACCTGACCACCATAAATGAACTGTTGTCACCTTTCAGTTATCATACACTCGTTGTCCTACACCAACACTTACACCAACACTTACACTAACCTGACCACCATAAATGAACTGCTGTCACCTTTCAGTGACCATACACTCGTTGTCCTACACCAACACTTACACCAACACTTACACTAACCTGACCACCATAAATGAACTGTTGTCACCTTTCAGTGATCATACACTTGTTGTCCTACACCAACACTTACACCAACACACTAACCTAACACCTGACCACATACCACTGTTGGTCACCACTCTTTACACACGTTGACACTAATCTGACTGTTGTCACCTTTCAGTGTCTACACTCGTTGATTACACCAACATTACAACCTGCCACCAAATGAATGTTGTCCTTTTCGATCATACACTCGTTGTCCTACACCAACACTTACACCAACACTTACACTAACCTGACCACCATAAATGAACTGTTGTCACCTTTCAGTGATCATACACTCGTTCTCGGTCATCGATGAGAACGGTGACGGGAAGATATCGAAGCGGGAACTTACCCGCTCATACAGGCTGGCCGGCTTCAACCCGACACTGCAAGAGGTGGAGGAGTTGATCAAGGAACATGACGAAAATGGTCGGCCCACGTTAATCCTTCACACGAGAATCGCATCCGATATCGAATACCATGAACAGCATGTTTTCATTCAGAGACGGGCATGAACATTTAGGATGACTTCAGACTTTGTTTTCATGTTGTGAAATTTCAAAACGTTTAGCACTCGGTCTAATCTGCTCAAATGTACCTTTGCAATTTTTAAGATGATTTTAGACTAGTTTGCTGAATGTGGCTCTCATCCATGTTCAGACATCGGATGAAACAAAGCGTTGATCAGGGAACATGACGAAAATCGTAGGCCAGTATTGATCTTTCACCCAAGAATCGCCTCCGGTGGCGAGTATCCTCCTACAATGCAAGAACATGTTTTTCATTCAGACATAATAGGAAAACAATAGTGGATCAGGAATCATCACGAAGATGGTAGGCCAATATTAATCCTTCACCCGAGATTCCCTCCAATTGTAGCTATTCTCCTACGAATTATGGTACGTTTTCGATTCCGACATGTGAAAATAGATAGTGGATCAGAAACATTGATACAAATGGTAGGCCGATATTAGTAAGTGACCTGCCACTATTGAAGAATGACTCGCATGACTCGGATCAGAAAATCAGTAGAAATTATTTGGCGTACCTCATAATTGCTTCATGTTTAATTCCTTGTCTGGTATACGTAATAGAAACATGATTATGTTATTCTCTTCGTAAGTGTTCGTTATTGATGTTTAATACATTCCTAATATCCGAAGTACTCTATATTATCGACACCAACTTTGCTTAGGGTTTCAGCTGAATTTTCAAAAAGTAAACCAGTAAATTATCATGTAGATACAGAGAATAGTAGGTTAGTGCCGTGAATGGGAAAACATATCTGGCAAGTCTTAGGAAACGGGATGGGCGAGGCTCTACCGAGCACATCCCGTTTCCGTGCCCTGCCAGATATTTTTCCCATTCACGGCACTAACCTACTATTTTCTCTTTATCCCGTCAACATTACACAAAGCTTTAAAATGCAAAGAATAACCCCAGCCGCACCTCCAAATCGTATTGACAGGATATCAAAAATGTTTCACGGCACCGTGTTTCACGGCACATACGCACTGTGTTAACGGGATAAAATGTATTACTACTTGACTATATCATTACATAAGATGGATACATCGACATTAACGAATACTTTAAAGTGATGAAGACACGTATTATAAAACTGGACTATGAAAAGGAGCGCTTGAAGACGGCGTTTAAAGTGTTGGACCTGGACCATGACGGATTTATCACGTTTGACGAACTGCGGCACGCATTGAGCGGTAAAGGAGACTCGTTCTCTGACGCTGAACTAAAGGACATTATAGCACGGGCAGATGTGAACAATGACGGCACAATAGACTATAATGGTGTGTACATCACGGCCTGCGCTAATCTTGTCAATATTTGTCAATCTCTTTGTTTCAAAATAATTGAATATTGTTGAAATCAAGCAGCCTGATTGGCTGAGCCTGCGCTGTGTTACAGCTCAGGCTTAGACAATCAAACTGCTTGATTGCGAGTTGGCATTGGCAATAGATATGCATAAAGGTTGATAATCTGGGCAAGATTAACGCAGGCGGCTGTGTAATGGATTACAGCTCTGATCTTTATACGCATGCTATGTAATGCCGAACTTACAACATTCAAACAACTCCAAAAATGCGTTTACATTATATCTGAAACCATGTAACATATGTTAGTATACATTCTCATAATACAGTGAAACCTCTCTAAACCGGACACCCTGGTAGGTCCCCACGGTGTCCGGCTTAGAGAGGTTTCACTGTAAATCAGGCATTTGATCACTATAAGCCACAAGTGTGTGCTATGCGATCATGAACAGACATTATCACCTGAGATAAATGACCAATAAACTCATCAACAATAAGATCACGTGTGTATTATTGGGGTGTCTGGTTTAGAGAAGTTCCACCTTATAACGTAATGATATTGTCTGTGACATATAAATGTTTCAAAGAAAATGCCAGAATTTCGCCCGGCAATCACAAATAGAAAACAAATTACCTATCGAAGACACATGAACCCATGTAAAGAGGAGAATAGTGTAATATATCATGATAATTTAGAGAATTTTGAAAATTATAATTATGTTTCGTATTGGTTGCAGGAGCAATGGTATGTCTGTCTGTCTTTCTCTGTCTGTCTGCCTGCCTGCCTGCCTGCCGGATAAAATATATTATTTTGAGTATGTGTGGACCACACAGTGGGTATACATATTCCACCTGTGGTCGGACCATGGTTTTATGAGCCATTTCTCTAACCTTTTCATTTTTAGTTGTTATGTTTCTCTTAAGAAATCCTAAGGTCTGTTTGCAGTGTTTGTTATTCGATTTATGTGAGTGTCCCAGTTAAGGTTATCTGTGCCAAATAAGTCAAAGGAGAATGAATGTCAATGCATTCGAAATCGTTTGCAATCCAGGCGCGGATCCAGGATTTCGGGATAGGGGGGGGGGGCGTAACTATTTTGCAAAATAGTCGGGATAGCGCTAGGCGGGGGGGGGGGATGGGCATCGGCATCCCCACCCCCCCCCCCCCCCGAACAATTTTGGAAATCTACATCGCATTTCCTGCGTTCTGACGCATTTTGGAGCAAAGATATTGACACTGTCACAGTATGTTTAGACATAATTTTTGATTGAAAACGTTTAAATTTAGAAACAATAAGAAAACGACCGAAAAATGCATGGAATACATGGCACTTGGCATGAAACGTGCCTTGTAACTTGTAAAAAATCTTTACTCGGCGAATTTTAGGGGGGCGCGCGCCGGGTCCGCCCCTCCCCCTGAATCCGCCCATGCAATCATTTTGACTATTACATTGTACTAGTGTTCGGTGCGCGGGAATTTTGGAAATCAGATTTGAAAATAGTACAGTATGACATTGTTTTGAAATTTTCTGCAAATCTCTATTAAAACAACTTAAAAAGTAGGCCCAGATAAACTACAGCATACATGTATCATACTGAAACAGATGAGAGACTAAATTGCCCCAATATTGGATCAGAAGAATATAGTGACTAGTGTAGTTCGACGAGCGCAAAACTATCTCCTAATCTCTTTTACTTGTATACTATGCAAAGTCATAGAATACATGGTCACATCCAACCGATGCAAGCATATTAACTCAAATAACATACTGTATGAACTACAATATGGAATCCGCGAAATGTGGTACTGTAAATCTCAATTAGCTATTCTCACCGAAGGCCTACATATGAATGCTAGTACACGTACTGGCAATCAGACTGATCTAGTTCTACTAGACTTCAGCAGACCAAAAAGTAATAATTGATGGCGAGGATTCCGGACCAGTCTCGGACACATCTGGTTTCCATCATAGCTCCTTACTAGGCCCCGTCGCCTTTTTAGTTTATATTAACGACCTTCCAGACCAGACAGTGACACATTTTCGCCTTTTCGCGGATGACACTGCAGTATACCGTGTAGTATTTCAGAACGTAGTATAAACTTGCCTTTCTAATATAAGGTTTGATCATGTCCAGCCGTGTGCAAACGTTTGCTGTGGCCCGAGGTAACTGTTTGAACCCCAAGGCCGCAGGACGCGGGTTCAAACAGTTCCCGAGGGCCACAGCAAACGTTTGCACACGGCTGGACATGATCAAACGTTATTGTTACATTTCCAACCAAAAAATGATGTAATTTGAGCATTATATTCAGTATGTTCAGTACTTTTATAAAATCGTCCCATTCACGTAGATAATTTTCGGTATGCATATTCCGGGGCCGCGTCATGAACGTCATGAAGTAGTGACGTCATGAAGGCACTTCCGCGTAGTGACGTCATGAAGGCACTTCCATTACGCGCGGCCCCGGAATGAGCATTGCCTAAAGCCATGTGCAAACAGCACGCGCTATTTGTTTGCACATATGTGCAAACAACGGAAACCATGTAACAATATTGGGTCTAGCTTATAAGCAATAAAGGAGCATTTTAGTTCAATTGTTGTTAATTGCATGGACTGGGACACAATTTGCACAGTAACATAATTGAACAGGTGCAACGAAACGATGCTAGCAATGTATATGTTTTCATTTGTGTGTTAAAGTCAGCTTTAATGTTTGGTCGTTGATCACGACCGCCATGTCGCGTTCGTTTATGTTTAGAAGCAAGTGATAACTTGCTCATTTAGGGTGTTGTATGTGGACTTGTGTGATTTATATTGCACTCCGTATTGTATTAATATTCCCGGTAATATATACACTTGCGCGAAGTTCTAATTGACCACCCTATACTTGGGGTGTTTTGGACAAATACAAGATGTCATCAGTATACAAGTAGCCTTTGAGGTACAACCCGAAATATCTGAGTTGACTACCAATTGGCGGGAATAATTGCCACTATGGTTTTCAGTTAGTTTGGTGTCTCAGGTGTATGGAATCATGTGATGGACTTGCGCCATGTCCAGCTAAACATGATTTTGGCGGCCATTTTTAAAGATGGCGGCAATTTTTAACAATTTAGTATGTATCGGGAAATCAGCTATAACAGTAAGATATTTTGAGGTACGTAAGTTGTTTTCCAGTATGATTGTGGACTATATATTGGTGTAGTCGGAAATATTAGTTTTTAAGTCATTAGTGCTTGAACAAATATGACAATCGACATTCAAACGCCAAATTCTTAGAGTTTTTTTGAGAAAAAATCTGGAATGTGTTATATGTTTGCAAATGAAACGCTGTCTATTGTATTATTCTAACACGAGATGAATATGTAGTTCGAAATATATGTATTAATCTTACTAAACATCATAATAAACACTTATTTTAGGGTTTAACGGCCTGTAGTGAATTACCCCACCCACCTACTGAAAGCAGGGACAAATTATTATGCACACGCCAACCTTGTTTTCTCATATACATTGTATATTTTGAGTTTTTGTGTATTAAATATTTTGTTTCTTTAATATATACGTATAAACGTATATAGACTACTAATAGTTATTTACTTTGGAATATATAATTCAACATGGCCGCCATATATATCGCTATTTGACTGTTACATACAAATGTGTGTGTGATATGTGACTTTCAATATACATAATCTGACACATTATATTATCTCTTGAAGTAGTACGTTCGACACCAGTCGTGCTTCTAACTTCAGCTGTCATCAATGTCGCTTCTATCATCATCATCATCCTGATGTATAGCATCGTCCTCATCAGCAACATGCATGTTGGAACATGTTACCAGTTTACAAGCAGCTGTACATATCCGTTCATGATGCATGTACAATCAGCCTTACATGTCCGGGAGCACTTACACGATAGCAGACCAATGACCGCTTCTGGAGCAGGAGTACTTGTCATCCACTCAATGACAAGGCTTCCATTTTCATCCTTTATCCAGCCATGTCCCGCAGTGGGATCTGGAATATCAGGTGAGTTTTCAAGACTCTTCCTCCAAATCGCAGTCTGATAGTTTGCACGGCGTGTGTGCTACTTCAGCGTATCCTCACATGGGGGTAACTGTCCAGATTCAACATCCCCCTTTCGGTTACGGAACATGTTGTACCGCAGTTCATTCACCACGCTCGTCCTGGTGGTACTACAGTACAATTTGCATGCAAATTCTTGGATGTCGCAGAAGACCTGCTGCGGTAGATCCCAGTCTTTACCAAGCATTTCAAATGCTTTGGGATGTTTCAGAATGATATTCAGTGCTTTAATCTTTCCTTGCCCCACCAGTGCACTAACAGTATCACACACGGTCCAGACGTGAAGACCCATTAAAGCCAAGCACGTGTCTCTCCCAAGGGTAGAAGCCAACAATGTGACATCAATGAGTCTCATACGAGTTTTCGTCCCACGTCTTATGAAAGTTCTGCCTTCAATGTATTTGCTCAGGCCCAAGCAGATGATAAACACATCTGTGTCATCACACACACATAGCAGTGAATGATAGTCGCGTGAAGCATGCTTTGCGTGTAGCAATATACGCGTGTCCGCTTCTTCCTGACCTGAGCGCATCCACTTCTTCTGCACTGTCTTTCTTGAGTTTGATACATTTATTGCCACATGTAACATACAGTGTTTTAGTACCGAGTTGTCCTCTCGTTTCTGGTGTCTTCCAACTCGAGAAATTGTGTGAGTTGGCTTTTGCTTTCGGTACTTGCTAGTAAGCGTCTCCAGTTCTTTATCTTGTGACATGGTCGTATCTGACTAAATGCTATAGCTTCAGCTGAACCGCGGCTGACACGTTCTGCTGATTTGATGGGAGTCTTTCTTGTAAACGTCAAATACCACATCGATTCTATTGCTACGATGTCCGTCATGGAGTACTTGTGTAAGCACATGATTGGCCAGTTCACTGAATGTCTGGTTATCACCATGTATCTTGTGTATGAGACCCATTGCGTCCACCAGTGTTGCACATTGATCTGGGTAGTCATTTGTTGGCGAAACTCTGCTCTCGAGTTGTTTTGCAAGGACGGCCTTGTTCGTCTTTTTCATGTTACCATCGGCATCTGCCAGAGACCAATGCAAAGGGCCAAGCGGATAGCAAAGCACTTCCCCATTTCCAACTTTCTGTTCTGCGCAATGAGTATCATATTTCCGAAAAATCTCCTGTCGGCCTTCAACACAACTTCCTTCGTTGTGCCTTTCTGTATTTTCTTTTTCATTGAGCCGAAAGTTTTCAGTTGTAGTTTCTTAATTGGTTCATAGAAACCACCCATTTCAAGTCGTTCTTGGAATTCCCGATATGCAGTTTCTCCTTGTTGATGTGCAGTTAGAAGGTCATGTACAACATTTGGTGGGGCAACGGTACCAGTGGAAATACTGACCATGTCTTGCGAATCTGGTAAAAATGGATTTGTCCAATTGTTCTCTAACAGATCAGTAATTGAGGAAACATCCGACTCGTCTTTGCTTATGCGAGAAGCCCCTAGATCAGCATGACTGAACACCCGAGAACTGGTTGCCACATGTTCACGCATTTGCCTCAATGCTGAGGCCCGATATTCTGCTGTCAAGTAATATCGTGACACTGTCCCAGGTTTGAGACTAAAGCCACGTGTCCCACCTGCAGTCTGTGTGTCCTTGTTCACTGTTTCCTCTGTTGTTTGGTCCACAGCAATGCGACCAAATGGATTTGTATCGCTTCGCTGAACAGTGAACCCACTACGTTCAAAATGTTCGTACAAAATGTTCTTATGCAAGTGTTCTATGTGTGCATAATACACGGGATGGTATCTGGCGTAATTGGTTTTGTCCATTGCAAAGCACCAGGGTATGATTTCTCTAATGCAGTGCAAGTGTCTCAACCATCTGAATGTATGTCATCCATAGAGCCGACAAAGGGCCCCGCTGATTCATCAGAAGCTTCTGATATTCGACAAACAATTCGAAGATCCGTGTGCACGACTCGTTTTCCAAAGCGGATGTTAGTGTTGCAGAACATGTGTTCTGGTGAAGCTCGAAGCACTCTGAAATAGTGTGGTTCAGATGTGTGAGATCGTCATGATGCTTAGCCTTTAGCCAATCAGAGAAACCTGCCCATGCCAATCGCATTAGTGCTTCATATGTGAGTTTATGGAAGCGGACGGCTCGATTGTACTGTTTCCCTTCCAAAACCTTGTTGATGGACCCTTCAGCAATCACCACAGATTCAACCGCCATGTCACGAAGTCCAGCGTCCCCAAACATCTTCCCAATAGTTGACATAAAATTGCATATGATATGAAAATTCCCCATCAAAAGCACAATGCTTTTGTACTCTTCAACATATTTCCATGCAATTTCGGATGTTTTGCTATATAACGCCTGATCCAGGACGACTGCTATTGCTGGCAAGTTGAGTGATTGCTGAATGTTGAGGGACTGATGTAGAATTTCCTGTACCGTCGACATTTCCGTTGCGGGGCCATTGCTTGTTGGCAAGTAACCAACTGTGTCTGAAGTAACAGATATGTCATCTCGTGTCGTTATATTGAATCCCGTCCATGAGCTAGTAATGTTCACGTCGACATCGTGTTGTCGTACCAGTACCCACATGAAATTCCGCTGCCTTGCAGTTACAGCCGAAGGGGCAATGTGCATGGCCACATCTGCGCGTATGACCGGTGGTGGACCAACCCGTTTACCTGTAATATATACAGGGAGTGCCTGATCAGTCGGTTGGATTGTGCGCCTCCTTTGTCGTTTGTCAGTAGGAGCTATTGTGCACATGTCATAGTTGGTGGTTGGACTATTATGCCATTGACACGATGTGATGTCCATGCCTCACTTAAGACTTCTTCTTGTCGGTCAATGTTGTCAAATGCAAGAACTGTGGTGATGAACGGATGTGTGTTTGATGGCAGGGGTGTGTCGTCAGTATCAAATTTCTCCAGTTTTGATAAACACAATGCCGTGTCAATCTCTTCTAGGCTGGTGTATGAGCATGAATGCCCCATTTTGTTGAGGATTTGTATCAGCTCAACATTTCCCGTGAGTGTTTTCACCACTGACGGGAGTAGAACATGTTTTGCTGTGAGTATTTTCTCTCGTGTTATGGCGTAGATTATGTCTTGGGCTATTGACCACGATACTCTGCCAATGCGAGCTGATGAACTATGTTCACCGCACAATATGACGGATAGCAGTCGTTTCAGAGCATCGGGCAATTGAATGTATGACGCGTGTAGGTCTTGCGGGTCAGGTGGCCATTTTTTTTCCGGGATACTAGATTTTACCTGTTCGCGTACAAAGTGGCCGACGTGGTCAATCAACGCGTTTTCATCTTGCTTCCCGGAAAGTGTTTCACACTTTTCACTAAGGAGGACACAGTTTCTTGCCATCGAATCGGGCGACAAGTTGTCCGGCCATACATACACCTTTCGACCGACTGTAATGAAATGTAGCGAATTTCCAAATTATGTCTCTAATTTCCGTCGCATGTGATTCTTGGTTGCTTCCATGACCGTAAGTGCTTTGGCCTCGATGTAATACACAAGTATTGATGTTAGTTCTGTGAGAGTAACTATGCGTGTGTTAACAAAGACATATGTTCGGATGTAGCTATATACGTCCTCAAACTCTGTTTGTTCAACTTGCACATACTTGTTTTCGGCTTCGGTTTTGCTAATTGTGGCCTTCGGTGTTCTTTTTCGCGTATAAGCCTTGTATCATGATGTGTGATAGTGCGCTTTCGCTGCAACAATGTCTCTTGATGTTACAGCTAGAATGGTTTCGTCTGAACGTTCGGTTGCAATTTCACGAACTGTTTTGTCAGCCCTCAGCTCCGAAGCCACATTCAATGATTCACGAGAGTTGGACCCCCGTATATACTTCGACGGACTTAGACAAAATATGCATGTTTTATCCCTTGATTGAGTACTGGTTCCTGGTCTTGCAGACTGTCTGGAACCTGCTGGATCTTGGCCGATTGGACACTTTCCTTTCAGTATTGTTAGTGATTTTTTGTGAGTAAATTCTGATCGACATGCCCTATGGTAATGTATATGTTGAAATGTCGATGTGTCTCCAATTTCATGTTTCGATAGAATTGGCTGAAAATTCCTGACCTCCGCAGCTTGATAAAGCGTGTTCCATGAGTGTTCATCTCTTGGACTGGTCAACTCGGCAATAGGCGAGTGCTTGCTACAAATAATACATGTATCGACTTCTGCTTTCAGTCGTTTTGCCGCAACTTCCATTTCTGACATGTACGTGTGAAACGGCGAGATACACGTGACTTTTCACGTATATTTAACAATACACTGAGTCAAAATATGAGCCACAAATAAGTATTTGTGTAAGAGAACTACGTTGAAATGTGTCACAAACAATGTATCATGTGAATAGATAGCAGCGCTAGGGCATTACACTGTCTATATCTAGTTACATTGTATATTAGCAGACGATGGACGTCCTTCTAATTCTGACTGAGAAACAGTATTTTCTGGTTGCGTCATTGTGACATCGCCAATCTAATTGGTGCTCTCGATGTTAACAACGCCAGCAGTAAATCTTACGCCTGAACGCTATTAATAGACATACAAACGTTTTAATAAATGAAATACAGCGTTGTTTACAAGCAAATCTACTAGAAACAATACACCGTGTTAAATATGCACACTTATGCCTGCATGTACTATATTAAGAATAATACAGTTACAGTATATCGTCACGTGTAGGCTACGCACCTTCAAAATACAGCGTCCGAGACATGTACGGTTATTCATCACTTAACAACACAGCGTCTTACACACGTGCGATAAAAAAAATAGAGCGTTCATCACATGCACACATACAAATGTATATGTTTATGAGAAGAAAAATACATATCGCCCTTGACTGACACGTGCGTGCTTACAGGGTATCTGCATTCATGACATCATTTGAAATATGCCGTTTTTACGTATGACGTAGTCACGGTTGGCGGCATGGTGTTGGGGGGGGGGGGGGGTGGGGGGGGGGGGGGGGGCATTCATGAAAACGTTATCGATGTTGTTTAATATAACACTACAATGTATATCTGTAACATGTAAAGCATGATATGCATACATCATATACATTATGATAATTCAGATAATGTGCTATCAAGTGAAATTCACGAAGTAAATGTTTCAACATTCTGGAAAAGTGGGTGGGGTAATTCATAACACCGTAGATAATAAATGCAATACAACATTAGAAAAAATGGTATTAATGGTAATTTTCTTGCACGAATTGTACCTATGGTCATGTGGCCGTTGATATCATGTACAATATTTTGTCACGAGTATGCACTATGGGAATGAAAGTGAAAAATATGCAGAAAAAATGTGGATTTATTAGAAATTTATTCATAATGCATGTAATATATTTTTCATACTATCACTACCTGCTAATCCGCATGTGCCATGACTTGCAAACACCTATACTGAATAAATAAAACCAAAATGTAGGCTTGTATGTCTTCAGACCTCTGAGATATTGCGATTTTAATAACACACCCCACACTTGGCCGCCATTTTTAAAGATGGCCGCCAAACATGCTTAGCTTGGCACCACGAAAGCCCATCACGTGATTTCGTATTATGGACACATCAAGCTATTTGAAAAACACATAGTGGCAATTATTCCCGCCAATTGGTAGTCAGATGTTGTGTACCTCATGGACTAAAGGTGATTTATAAATTATTATGTATTTTTCTTTAATTATAAAGGCAAATTAGAAAATAATTTATTAATGCATTAGCGATCACTCGAAAGTAATTGATCAAAGTTGACCACCCCGCATGTAAAATTCACACAATTACAACATTTCCGAGTAGAATATGGCTAATACTGCGTGTGTCCGCCCCGAACATTAATGACAGCCACTGAGGTAATGTTTTATTTATCGACGAGTCACGCTGTAATTTACGTCGGAATGATGGACGTCAGGTTCATGGGCCCCTATTTTGCAGAGGCATACCACTACGGCGGAAGGTCCATCATGGTATGGGCTGGTATTTCGCTACAATATTACAAAGACACCGCTAGTGGATATACATAGAGAATAGTAGGTTATTGATGTGAATGGGAAAACATATCTGGCAAGGCTTAGGAAACGGGATGGGCTCGGCTCCGAGAGCATCCCGTTTCCGTGCCGCGCCAGATACTTTTCCCCATGCACGGCACTAACCTACTATTCTATGTATCCCGTCAACACATGCAACTAGCTTTAAAATGCAAACAAATAACCCCAGCCGCATCCTCAAAATCGGAGAATCGACTAGTATGACAACCGCACATATTCATACGTAGTGATTATGTCGTATTGACAGGATATCAAACATGTTTCACGGCACCGTGTTTCACGGCACATACGCACTGTGTTGATGGGATAAAAGGAAATAACGATACAAGCAGCAACTACTTCTGCCTGTCCTTGCTCCACATGTGGCCGCCAATCGTGGAATGCGAGTAGTGCAAGACAATGCGCCATGTCGTTTAACACTCGGTTCAATGCAAATTTTACGGCATTATCACATACCAGAAGTCCGAATTTTAAGGTATGAGGTGATAGATAGATAAACTTGACTTCACTGATAATTGCTTCATGAGAGTGATGTGATATATGAATATAACATATGTGAATAATGTCTTGCTATTGGATACAATATGGAGCATTGTGTTGCTATCTCCGCCATCTTTGTATGCACAAGCCATCGTACAATTTCACCACTTCGTGCGTTTGACACATACAGCAATACTATGACAGCAAACCAAATAAGATTTGGTGCAATACATAATAGAGACAAATATCACAACGGCAAGCTATGCATAATATTATTATGCCAGCAACTTATACAAAAGACGAGATATCTGAGCATTTCTTCCTTCAATCTCAAAATAAATGTTGAAGTGTAAACTGATGCACAGCTTCACGTTCAATGTGCATGATCACGTGGTTACAACAACAACAACGTCGCCCACTCCAAAGTAAGTATTATTTGATATTTTCCTTAATATGCAACGGATTTTGATGAAATATGGCGCAGCAAACGAGTCTTCATGAGCTGCATTTGGAGGTCCAGGGAGTTTTGCACAGACTTATGTCGTTTTTGCGATGAATCGATTTCTGTGTACCGGAGACACGGAAATCGATTCTTCGCAAAAACGACAGAAATTTGGGCAAAAATACGCGTGAACAAGACGCGTTTGATGCGCCATATTTCATCAAAATCCGTTACATAATAAGGACACTATAAAAGAATACGTACTTTGAATCGGTACTTATTGTTGTTGTTGTTAGTACCACGTGATCATACACCTTGACGTTGCCCATAGGTAAAGCCATATTTACTCGCATAGTAGGTGAGCATAGACATTAAGGCCAACACACCCAGGTAACTGCTTACATGTCACTAGATTTATAGCTAATAACAGAGTACAGTAGTGGGATGTGTTGTGTGGTTTTCCAAGTAACACTGTGCGATTTTCTGTATATGAGGGTAATTATAATGGTGGTTCATGTTTTTAAAAACACAGGCACAAACCTGCCCAGAAAATTGACACATTTTACAGTTCAGTGTAGTATAATTGATATGAGTCCGTTCTCCTGACTTTTCTACATGTGATTAGCTACATTATATCATATGTTATACTTCATATGTTATACTTGAGTTCTTTGTCAAATGGCAGAACATGTGAAACTGGCTGATGGCTGGAACACACAAAGATGGCCGACTTGGCCACTCCATGTGCCGTATAGGATACAGTAATGAGGCGCTATTCACATATATGTTATACATATATTCCATCATGTTTACGAAGCAATTATCTTTGAATCAAACGATGATCAGGTATAGAAGGGTTCCTTAATCCAATCGAGCACATCTGGGATGTTATGGACATACCGATTCGACGGCGTCCACAACCACCGAACTGCCAGCCATACTGCGAGTGCTGCTGTAGGAATGGAATTATGGAATTATGTAAACTCCATGAGAAGTCACTGTATGGCTGTAAGTAATGCTCGGAGTTGACACACGCGGTATTGACCATTCTACTCGGAAATGATGTAATTTGACATGTGAGGGTGGTCGACTTGGATCAATTATTTTAGAGTGGTCACATAATACATTATTATTTTTGTATCGACATTTCATCTTGTATTTGTCTAAAAACTTCCCAAGTATAGGGTGACCGATTAGAACTTAGTTCAAGTGAATACTTTGGAGCTGGAGACCGTCTCATAAAACTTATTGTCGCGAAGTGCAACACGCTTAGTTTTTCTGGTCACCGTACTGGGTCACAGATACTGTTCGACTACTCACTCAACAATACACTAGTGGAGAGTTTGTGGTCGGCCAAATATCTGGAGGTGACCTTCACAAACGACCACTCCTGGGGAAAACATGTAAATAATATAACCACCAAAGCAAACAGAATCCTTGGTTTCATCAGGAAGAATCTCGCTTTTGACCCATATCTACTAGGGCTGTTGCTTACAAAATAATGCCTATGTCGCATTTCGAGAACGCATCAAGTATCTGGAATCCCCATACTCTGAGTAAAGTATAGAAAGTGCTGCAGCTAGATGGTGTTGTGGCAGTTGTAACCAACGCCATGTGGGACAGATGCTGAAAGACATATCCTGGCCTAGCATACAAAGCCAATAGCAGGGCAGAGGTCTCACATTTTGCATTGACAAAAAGAGATACATTGGCCCCTCCCCCTCTTTAAATAGTAGAACCACTAGGTCAGCTTCATACCACCACATCAGTACAATTGCCTCATTCATACTCGGATGCATTCCATCATTCTTTCTTCCGGAGGACTATATCACTATGGAACAACTTGCCACCAGTAGCAGATTTCATCAAAATTGCAAAGTATGCTTTTCTAACAAAGGGTTAATCATTTATTTTTCCTGAAATGCATTATTTCATATATAACTAACGATTGCATATATTTGATGATTACAACTATGCAGAATTATTATACTGAATATATTACATTATCACAGCCAATTTGGCTGTGATAATGTAATAAATTCAGTATAATAAAAATTAATAAATTTATCCTAAAGTTGAAAGTTTCTCCCTCAAAGTGTTGATGAAATAGGCTACTGATGTTGTTTCAGCCGAAACAGTACGTAATGCGCAGGGCAGGGCAGGGCAGGGCATGGGCAGGGGCAGGGGCAGGGGCAGGGGCAGGGGCAGGGGCAGGGCAGGGCAGGGCCTGAATTTGGATAAAGTTGAACCCCAATTGTTGAAAGACCCATCGCATGCTCCCTCCTACCACCCACTCAGATTGTTAAATTACCCTCCTCATGCCCCTGACAAAACACCAACTGCCCGCAATCAGGGTGTATTGTGGGGTTATTGGGTTATTGTTGTTGAACAGGGGCCTCTATCAACAGCTATGGTAATTTAAGGCCGGGCCAACAGACTGGACTATCCCAATCAACCTGTCCATATATGGGGTAATTCCTGAAATCAGAACTTGACTTTAGGCCGACATTCACAAACTGACATTCAAATACTACACAATGCGCGAGTAGAAAAATAGACAAATAATGACTAGGCGTCAGCAATACTATAACAATGGTTACAAATACTTTAAGCCGACTTTCACAAACTGACGCTTAAATACTACGCAAAGAGCAAGTAGGAAAAGTAAACAAATAATGACTAGATGTCAGTAATACTATAACAATGGTTACAAATACTTTAAGCCGACTTTCACAAACTGACGCTTAAATACTACGCAAAGAGCAAATAGGAAAAGTAAACAAATAATGACTAGATGTCAGTAATACTATAACAATGGTTACAAATACTTTAAGCCGACTTTCACAAACTGACGCTTAAATACTACGCAAAGAGCAAGTAGGAAAAGTAAACAAATAATGACTAGATGTCAGTAATACTATAACAATGGTTACAAATACTTTAAGCCGACTTTCACAAACTGACGCTTAAATACTACGCAAAGAGCAAATAGGAAAAGTAAACAAATAATGACTAGATGTCAGCAATACTATAACAATGGTTACAAATACTTTAAGCCAACTTTCACAAACTGACGCTAAAAATACTACGCAAAGAGCAAATAGGATTGATTGATTGAGTATTGGTGTTTAACGGCCTATCAACAGC
The DNA here is from genome assembly GCA_029237695.1 of Conchocele bisecta. Lineage (NCBI taxonomy): Eukaryota > Metazoa > Mollusca > Bivalvia > Lucinida > Thyasiridae > Conchocele > Conchocele bisecta. The sequence goes on from CM055266.1 coordinate 119,704,037, forward strand.
CAGGGTCATGTAAGGCCGGGCCAACGGGATGGACTCTCCCGCATTTAACATGTAACAAATGAGGGAAATTCCCAAAATCAGAGCTCAATATTTACATAAACTATATATTCAGCCCTGAAATCAGAATATCCTGACTTGGTGCCAGGTCCATGCCACACCAAAGTCACTTAGCTCTGCCCCAAAGTAACATGGTTAGCTATAAGCATATTACTTCTTAATGGAGCATAACAGGGTTCAGCTCTCAAGTACCAGGGTGCCAAAACGGTAAAAAAAAGGCCAAATCATGTAGGTCAGCTTTCCGGTAAGGATGAATGCCGATCGTTAAATTACCATTCGCTGCTCCCTCCTACCACCCACCAGAGAAAGTAGGAAAAATAGGCTAATAATGACTAGATGTCAGTAATACTATTAACAATGGTGACACCACTTTAAGCCGACTTTCACAAACTGAGGCTTAAATACTACGCAAAGCACAAGTAGGAAAAAAAACAACAATTAATGACTAGACGTCAGCAATACTATAACAATGGTGACACTAGTTAGATGGACTTCAATAAACAGTCGCTCAAATACACATACTAGGTATAACATAGCCTGACTGTCATAGCTACAGTTTGTGACTTTGAAACCGTATATAAACGAGTATATAAACACTTTGATGACAATGCATGTAGTGTAACAGATTGGTAATAATAATTGAATGAAGAACCAGTCCTTTCTAGAGATAAGTTGCCTTATTAAATGTTCGAGAGTTAGTTATTTTGAGATATTTTTCGTAAATGACATCAACAATTTTGGGATAATTGCATAGCCTATGTGTGTCAGAGAACATTTTGTATTTTGGACGATTTCACATATTTGATGGGATTCATGGATATTGTCTCAAAATGGCAACATCGATTCCAACTGTTATTGGATATGCAATAGGAAATATTTGCTCATGTTCTGGCTCATTCACTCTGTTAATATCTGCAATCTATACCATCATTTCATTGGGTGCAATGGGGCTTATATACCTGTAGGTTTTTCAAGTCACAAACTGTAGGAAAAACTAGGATATTATGTTAGTAAAACATGGATATGCCCCTCTGGCATACTGTAGTATTAAGTAAAGTTTGTGTGTGAAAAAAAACAAAACTTTCAACGACACAAATATCAAAGTACAAACCTTTTGACATACAAATATGTCCGAGTGTTTATTCAACATTTCAAAGGTCACAAAAGTCAAGGTTGAATGTTGAATGAAGGTTACTTAGCTCCTCATACAGGCACATACGCCTAGTTGGACTGCGACTTGCAAACAAAATAGATTCGTTGAATATTCACTTACTAAAGATTGTAGAACATGTCTGTAGGTGTTGAAATGGCTTCTTATCCTTGGCCCCTGTCCAATTGTACATCCTGGCTATCGAGTTGCTCAGAACATGCTCCAGTAGCCGCCGAATCATTATTTTTATAGAGCTCCCTCCAATGGCATTCAGGTACTCCACCTGGAAATATGAAAGACCAAGTTTCGACAAAATCTGGCTCCGGTTCATGACAGATTTTTCTAAGAATCTATACTATTTTTGGATGGTGGCCATCTTGGATAAGCGATGACGTCCATTTTTACAAATCTGAAAAGGCTTCAGCCATGGAACATAAATGTGAAGTGGTTTGTTCTAAAATCTGGTATGACAGGACAACCTTTTACCTTTAGGCGGCCATCATGGAAGAAAAACACAACATCCAATTTCGATGAAAAATGGTCCAGAGTGATTGCCTCGTTGAAACCTTCGATTTTATATATGACACGACCATATTCGGTCAAATATGAGCCCCGCCCATTTTTACCCAGGGGCCACCATATGAACAAACCTAAAACAGCGCTAAATATCGTGGTCCACAATATTGTTTTCAGACTAGTCCATTTATTCAAGGGGGTGTGTTTGACTGTTTGTTGTATGACAATTACATCCAAAGAGTACAGATCATGATGAGACGGACCCATCACAAGCCGACTCATCTAGATCTTCACATTTTGCCAATACAGGCATGCGAAACACTGTGGAAATTGATATTAAACATAGCTTACCACCACTTTCTTGACGGCTGCATCTCCGAGCCTGTGCTCGAGAAGTGCGAACTGCTGTTCGCTGGTCACTGGAAACTCCAGGCCTTCTGGCAGCTCCACGTCCTGGTGGTCCGAGGCAACAAGTTTTGCGAGAATCGCACTCTGGTGCCGCTGTTCCGTTCTGATTTCTGTTAGCAATGTCAGAACTTTGACATTGAAAATGTCTTGTCCTGTCAAAATGTGATCAAAACTATCATGCCTCTGATGATTAACAAATGTATTTGTCTGGTAGTGGTGTTCAGCGGTTTGCAAGGATCGCCTGACTTTGTCGCAATTTGTTTAGAAAATTATTAGGTAGGGGTGCCTCTGCCTCAACATAAGGAGGGCCAGCACATTACAAGTGGCTGTGTATATCACTGAATAAGAATATCCTGTTGACGCTGATGGCGTGGATGGCGCTGATGGCGCTGATGGCGTGGATGGCGCTGTTCGTGGGAATATAGATGGCACTGTGACGTCCGTGTGTGGTAGTGATGGCGCTGTTCGTGGGAATATAGATGGCTCCGTGACGTCCGTGTGTGGTAGTGATGGCGCTGTTTGTTGATGCGCACGTAGTGGGCTCGTTATGGGAACCCTGGCTGGCGGCAATGGTTGTGCCTCTGGTATTTCGCCTGCCGAGACGGTATGAGTTGAGGTGGCCGACACTTTGCAATTGCCTCGACTGGCAGTCGGAGCAACATTTTCGTCAGTGTCGCTGTCATCATACCACAGGGTGGGCCTACAAAGTATAGATTCGATTCATGGTTGATCACAGTATGCTCATCACTAACTAAACATTGTGTGCATGTATGTAGAGTATGAAGTAAAGCGGATGGAAACCGTGGAAGATCGAATTTTAAGTCATAAAAGAGACACAGCGCCATGCAGGGTCTATACAACCATAGTGAAGTATGGAAATATCTGGTCTCCTCCGAAAGAGGGGTGGGATATGATAATACTGGGAAACTATTTATTCAAGCCCATGACAGGGATTCAACCATTTCTGGTTGTACATGTATATACAAGCACAGGTGCACGAGGAATGGTTGATATTTCGGTGTTTTGTGTGTTATTCGTGTGTATTTGGTGGTCTGGCTGGTTTGTTACAAACGCGACACATTATACGCCGCATACCTAACACCTCCACACAATCCCGTGTCAGATTACGTTATCACTGTTAGAAGGTAAGAAAGATCGCGACTATCCGCAGCAGTTTTTTTAACGATAAAACGCTTAATTCTCCACCAATAACAACAAACCCGGTTTTATTCTGTCCATTAATATTGTTGTATATGGTATGGACCGTCACTTGAAGTTAGACTTTCATATTCTGTCTCAAAAAAAAACATATATTGTCCATTATCAAACTAAGATTAGAAAGCGGAGATTGTTGATAAACAGTGTGTAGATGCTATTTGTAAGCGCGGCGTTCATTGGTTGACTCATTGAGCGCGCTACAAAACCACAACAGTGTCGACACATCCGTGTCGGAATTTTTACTACGAAATCCAAATATGGATTTTATAGTAAAGTGTCTCGACTAGTAAGCCAATGAAATTGCACCATAGGTCATACGTCATGGATCGCATGCCGGAGACGAGATGTGTTATCTCCGGGATGTCGTCTTGATTCAAAATCGGCGATGACACCCATTTTTATATATTCAATATATACCACAAATAATGTTGTTCAAGTTTTCTGTCTGCATCAAAATATTGTTATATGTTTCTCGAATCGATATAATCTGAATTTGGAGTAATTTGTTGACTATTGACGATGGAATCAGTCTCGAAGTCGAGGGGGTCGGAACTTTTACTCGCCAATCGAGAATAAAGCTTTCATTCCTTCTGTCATTATGAGAGGATAACACGATCAAATCCCGAAAGGCGAATACGCGGGTAAATCGACATTTTTTTTTGCGCGGATGGTGTTAAGCGATATTATAGTTACCAAAATCTATGCAATATACCCAAATCTTTGAAAATTACCCAAAGTACACGAATTATCGAGTTTACATAGAAATAATGGGAAATGCACCGAAATACACTGGAATAAGCCGCAAAACATGAAGATGATCAACCATTCCTCGTGCCCCTGTGCATACAAGTACCACTGGGCTAGTGAATCATCCCAGTTTGATTGGGATAGACAAACAGTAAGTGATGTTAGGTATCTAATTACCATCTTCTCCGTTTCTGTTTCGGCTCCTCTACATCGGTCTGGATGTCCGACTCGAACTCCGCCCGTGTCAGTTTGGGTCGGCATTTCTCATAAATATCTACAAATGGTTGAAAAATGAAGATATTAAAATAATTAATTTGTAAATATATAATTATTTGTTCAATACATTTTCTTTTATAAACTTTATACATAAAAACATTTGGAATAATTACATTTTAATTAGGTTAGTACCCAACTAGTCTCCATATAAATGTATCTGGACATTATTTGATGGCATCTACCTTTAAGCATTGTTTGCCAATTGTTTAGTGGTTGTTCAATATTGGGAGTATACATGACGCAGTGTTCTCCACGGCCACTTACATGTATGAGGTGGTGGCCCCCCACCTTATCCTGAGGCACCCCCACCTAATAATTATCAAACTCAAATTTTGATTTGCATAACTTAATTAGAAATCATCTTCCAAATCAACTTCTGGCATTGAATTCATCTACATATGTTCAATAAGATCACGTTTAACCATTTGTTTATGTATTCCCTCTATTATTAAGGAAATAAGACATTTCATTTGAGTAATTTTGCGCGTTAATTTTAGCTATTTTCAAAATGCCCCCACCTTATAATTATGGCTGGTGGAGAACACTGATGACGATAATACATGTTCAGGCTTCAGCAGATGGTTGAAATTGATAATTACCAGCAGTATTCTCCACGGCCACTTACAAGGTGCATCAGCTAGAAAAGGATGATGTATATCATCACCTAATGTACCACAAGCAGCATGGGTCACATCAGTGACATCACCAGTTTCACTTCCAATATCAACATGATCAACAATGATTTATTCTGTTCAAAAATCAGAATCGGACTGTCTTGTATCTAAAACGACATTTACATCATCAACTTGATCGGAGAGAGACCTATCAAATATACCCGATTGATCTGATTGATACTCAAAGTGTTCCGCAGCATCATGTATGGCAGCCAAGTGTTCTCGAACTTTCGCTTTTATTTTTCTGCGTTTTGTCCAGTATTCATCTGTTGGACAATTAGCCATATTTCAAAACAATGTTATGTACGTTACCACAAGAATTTGGCAAATACAACAAATCTTGAATTTAGCAAGTTTAATTGATGGTGATCTCGCAGGAAAATTGATTTATTCTCGAAGTCGGACTTCATATAATCAATTTCTGCCCTTATTAACAACTACAAGATGTGTCCGTTATAGATAAAGTTGATAATTTGGAATTATCGTTACATGTACATATAGTTCATTCAGTTTTTCTTCTCAAACAACAAATATTTTGGTGAAAAAAGAGGATCAAACCGGTATTACAGCATCTACCACAAACAAATCAGTCAATTTGGTCATGTGATCAAACCCTTAGAAAGGTTGGGGATACATATGTTTATTTATCAATTTTATATTGATTATTTATTGTTTACATAAATTTAGTCAACGGAAATATGCACTATTCTTAATCAGTTAGCCGTGATGTTACAATCTGCATATTCTATGAATGAAAAAGGTGAAAGCTGGCCCATGAATAAATCTAAATTAGGAAATGTGTCGGCGGAATTCTTTTTCCATTATGTGTGTCTGGATATTCATTTTTCAAGAATTACAGCTAACAAAACAATGTCATTGTTCAGGGTAATGAAACTGTTTTCTTTGCTAGAACAAATTCAGAAACTACTCCCATGATACAGCTCACGTAATAGTATTACTATCGTACTATAAATGTACAAACTACAGAACCAACCTACATAACATTAAAATTATGCAAACACCCACGAAAACACATTACACTACTAATCATAGTATCTAAAACATCTTATTCAACATGCTTACCAGTTGTTTTAGCTTCAATACAATTCAATATTATTATTCTACCAAAAACAGTTGCAATGGTGTTCAGAATGTATTTCCACTTTTAGCAGTGAATATTTAAAGAATATGAAATGCGTCTTTCTTTGCCTTTGTTAAGATTTTGCGCCAAAAGAAAGAAAGAAAGAGCACCGCAGTGAATAAATATTTGTATTAAAATACAAGGAGAGATTTGCACATGTTGTGTAGCAGATTCTTTTTATCCTTATCAAAGAAATATCATAAAAATTAAATTAAGATTTTAATATAACTTTTACAATTATCCACTATGAATTTATCATTTGCTGCAGAAAGTTTTCGATAACGGGCCGTCGGCGGCCAGTTATCGGCAAATCTATATATATATGTGTTTGTACGCATTTATCGCGAAAACCAGCATTAAATACAAATAATAACAAAAATAGAACATATTTATGTAAAATATCCTATAAACATCGATATGCAGTTGCACATGTGTCAATATCGGCACGAGGACTAATCTATATATGTCTTTGTATACACATTTATCGCGAAAACCAGCATTAAATACAAATAATAACAAAAATAGAACATATCCACGTAAAATATCCTATAAACATCGATATGCAGTTGTACATGTGTCCATATCGGCACGAGGACGGCCCGTTATCGGGCCGATATGCCGATATGCCGATTGGTATCCGATATCGGCCCGATATGGTCATGCTGGCTGGGTATATACACATGTAAATATAGTTTTAACCGATACAAAACCGATACAAAACAAATGTGCGCAGTCCAGGAAGACATACCAGTGATCAAGAAAAATAATAAAAGATACGTCTAAGAAGTCAAAGGCTTACTACCGACGTTGGATACAGTAAATTAAGATACAGTAAGAACATATAAAACTCCAATGCGCCCCGAAATCTCCAATGCGCCGAGGCCAGATTATATTTTCGGTAGGCCTTTTTTTTAATATTGATAAAAAATCAACTTTACACATACGCATTCGCCTTGAATTAAATATATATTATAGATATGTAACACTATAGTATATACAACAAGAAAACAATTAATGTTATGCTATTATTTAGAAGATATATAACATATAAAACTCCAATGCGCCCAATGCGCCAAGAATCTCCAATGCGCACTTTAGTCATAGCGGCCTAATCACGTAACTTTCGCAACGAGGCTCGGGCACGTGTTCTTTCCGCCATTTACTTAGATCGGTGAGTTGATTGTGTGCGTTTCTGTCTTATAAAAATGTTTATTTCACAACAGTTGTAAATTGTAACAAGCTGAAGGTTTGCTAATATGTCCAATATTGTATACTATTTAATTCATATCATAATAGGCTAACAGTTTGTTCTTTATGATAAATTATAAGCGAATGAAAGAATAATCATGGAATTTCGTGGTTCGAGAGTCCAGAATAATGAAACGCATTCTTGAAGTAGGATTTCGTCCATTTCGCGCACATTCATGTTATAATTACCTCCCCATGCCGGGGGAAATTTTGTTTGATGAAATTCCGTCAAATATTGATTTTATTCCGAAAGAAAATGTTTTACTAGGGGAATTTAACATGTGGGCTAAATATAAAAAAAAAAAATGATCAGGAATTCAATTGTAAAAAAAACTAAAGATAAAACAGAACAGCGTTGAAATCTAGACTGAAATTCAGGATCCCCATCAGGTTTGAGCGCTTCTTGTGTCGATTCGTCCGTAACCCGATTCGCACCGTGGGTCGTTTGGCCGGTATTTCCATTCGTGCTGGGTAGTTTCGCCCGTATTCCCGTTCGCGCTAGGTCGTTTCGCACGTAGTTACGTTCGTATACTATCCATGTAGAGCGGAGGTATTATGTTCGGTACATTTTCGATGATCATGAGCACCACACTTGGTGTTGGACGCCGTGGAACACGAAATTCGGGTAATCGTGACTTCATGACTGTCTTGATATACAGTCATGACGGCTTGCTTTTGTAAAGTGGTATCTGAAATCGCCACGGCTTTGAGGAAGGTTTTCAATACTTTCTATGGCCAAAATTGTATTAATATACACGTTATATTGTTAATTATGCTCTCAAAATTGATTATTACCTTATCTCGAGTGCTGATTCTTTGTAGTATCTCTCCAATATCCATTTAAATTGTTTAAATAAATCAAAACGTTTGATTAATTTCCGGTTGCTTGAAAATGAGTGTAAATCTATGCCCGGATAAAATATAGTGACAATTTTACGTGTATTACTTATTAGCGCAAAGGATTAATTCTACAAAAATGGATATTAAAATACGTTTTGATTGAAATTTAATTTAAACTACAAACTATATATTTCGTTCAGAAATGCATGATTTATTTGACTATTACTCATGGTTATGATAATAGTAGGGTTCCTTGCCCGTTGTTGTACTTTATTTGTAGGGACCCGCCACTGTCTTAATTATCTCTCAACGTCGAATAATTATGGTGGAATAACGACCGTAGAGCAGTATAGGCTATAACTATATAGACACACGTCATTGGCGCTATTGACTTAAATGTGTTATATACTGTCAGGGTTAGTATGTAACTCACTACGGGAAGGTTTGTGTGTATCTGACACGGTTCATTTAGTGGGTATACCGATGGTACGGTAAACCAGTTTACTGGTTCGAGTTCAGTGTCACATTTCTTTCTCCCTGTTGTAATAGGCAGGTGCGCAAAATTGCTTAAGATGTTATTGCACATTTTTTACCCTAGTCCTTATTTACACAATATTTTCTGAAATACAACAATCTAATGCATAGTGAAATTGAATGAAAATTTATTCGTGTAAATACCTTTTCAAAAGAGTTAATTGAATGGAATGTTATTAGTAGGGGTGGAAAGGAAAAATAAAAACAAAATGTTATATTATTGTGAGTTATTGAGAGTGGGGGCTGTGTTGAGGGCCCACAGGGCACGATGTTGCTAGGGGTCCGCGGGCATGCTCCGAACGCCATTTCCTGCATTCGCATAAACGATTCTACGTCAGACGTGAATATGAGTTTTATAATATTAATTTTAGCATAAGGCTGATTCACTGCAACAGTTACATACTTCTTGAGAGGGCCAGAACTCTCCAACAAAAAGTTGACAGTTCAGATTTTCGTGCGTTTTATTTTTATAAGACCGTTTTTAAAAAACGGTACGTATCACAGTTCGTGTACACAACTCCTCCGAAACCGTTCAGTCGATCGATCTGAAACTATACACACGTCTTCTACACATATTGAAGATGTGCACCTTGGCCAGATACAGGTCACTGGAAAATATTGGCATACGATAATTCGGTCCGATCTGGAACAGTATCGTCATATTTTGAACGTAAATGACTTTTAAAATGTTGTAATTTATTAATTGTAGCGCACGTTGAAAAGGTAAGTTAATACTAAAGTGTGTATCTGCAAAGAATAAAACAAGTATATAGATTTAAAAAGTTCATTCACCACAGGAAAAATGTGGAAAATCAGCATCCAAAATGTGATTTATTCTTCGTTTGTGTACATGGGGGTTAAATATGTGCAAAATACTTATTACCTTTTGTCATCACCCTTATAAGGTCAACAAAGCGACATTTTATCGCATTAAAACTGTTGACAGCTTTCACAGCTGTGTATTGTGGCTGCTGCAGTAAAGATGGAATGGTTACCTAGTTTCGAGATAGGGGGTAAAAATTCGATTTGGTTTTTTTTGTATGCTACTCAAGTTAGTTATTTTTTTAGCTCGACTATTCGAAGAATAAGTAGAGCTTATGTTGTCACCCCGGCGTCGGCGTCACCGTCACGCCTTGGTTAAGGTTTTTAGTCAACCTTGTATATGGAATACTACTGGCCCTACACCCACCATACTTGGACAACGTCATCTCCTAGTGATGTACATCAATAACCCCTGATCTATATTTGACATTGACCTACATTTCCTCTTGAATTACTTACTTAATTCCCCTTGGTTAAGGTTTTTAGTCAAGCTTGGTTAAGGTTTATAGTCAAGCTTGTACATGGAATACTATTGTGCATACAGACACCATATTTGGACAACCTTTTCTTATAGGGATGTATATCAATAACCCCTGATCTGTATTTGACCTTGACCTACATTTCCTCTTCAATTACTAACTTAATTCTCTTTGGTTAAGGTTTTTAGTCAAGCTTGTAGATGTAATACTCATGTCCCTACACCAACCATACTTGGACAACTTCATCTCCTAGTCATGTACACCAACAAGCCCTGACCTATATTTGACCTTGACCTACATTTAACCTTGAATTACTTAGTTAACTCCCCTTGGTTAAGGTATTTACTAAACCTTGGTTAAGGTTTTTAGTCAAGCTTGTAGATGGAATACTATTGTGCATACAGACACCATACTTGGATAACTTTTTCTCATAGGGATGTACATCAATAACCCCTGACCTTTATTTTACCTTCACCTACATTTAACCTTGAATTACTTGGTTAATGTTTATAGTCAAGCTTGTATATGGAATACTCCTGGGTTTTTATGCAGGCCGCAGCCACTTTCTTTGTCAAGCTATGTGTACATCGACAACCCTCGTAGTCGAGCTATGTTGTTCTCCTACAGCTCTTGTTTTAAAAACAAATCAACTGGGATGTGTAATATTTCAGCACATAAAGTTCATGGCATAATGGTGTTTTAAAGTCACATTGTCTGAATAATATATGCAAAAAAAAACACTGATTATGTAAGAAACAATGTGACAAACGCTTGTAGTCGGCACTAACTAAAATGAGGAACATGTATCAGCCGTATTTACACACCAGCATGACCAAGGCAGACACGAATGTAATGAGCAAAGGAATGGATGAACATAATTACAGAAACATTTTTTAAGAATACACTGTTGTATTTAAATATCACCATTAACATGTTTAAGGCGATTGGATATGTTGAAAAACATATGCAGTACCAGTATGCATGATTTCGACGGCATCGGGTCTGGTACCCGGGAACAATACTTGAGTAGCCAAATCGTTCCGAAACCCATTAGATCGGGTAATGTAACGAGTTAGTGACGTCCATAACTTTAGCGTATGGAAAAAATGTAAATAATCGGAAATTTGTAATTCCTATGGTAAGTTTTTATCTGAATTGAATAGTTTTCCTACTTTATTGATTTGTTTTGTTTCAAATAAAATAACGCTCTATAAAGAACTGTGTTTATAATAGGAACACAGAGCGGCCAATGACTCAAATCAAGGACTTACTTACTCGGTGCTCCTAGGACTGGTGTAGGTTACTTTCATAATAATGGTGAAATGTTATATTTGTAACCTAACTTATGCATCATTTCAAATGTTAATTAAATTAGTGGAAAGTTCGTTGATGAAAATGTGTGTAAAATAGATTATGACTCATAAACTTTACAAAAGTATTGCAAACAAAAATAAAATAAAGCAATCAAATGATCCCGAATATAAAGTTAATTACTACTGGGAGCCCTGTGAACATGTCCATCGCATACATGAATGATTGAAGTAGATTTCACAAAACACAGCAATTCATGAAATTTAGTTATTATTTTATTCCATTTACAATATGTATATTACAAAACAACACAAATAGTTATAAATCCAACGTTAAGTTATGACATCTCCGGCAATTTCATCTTCACATTCTACAGCGGCGAGCGGTGCGCCACTTCAATTTAGTATTAATATATAGCAGGAAAATGGTCGGTCCAATCATACTGCCTTTGGGTATGCCGCCAGTTATCTGTTTCAACTGTACTATTGCTGTATTTACTTTAACAATCATTTAACACATCGTCAATGCATTACTGTTATTCTATCCAGATAAAATGTGCACAACTGTCGAAATGACCACCTATTATGTGGAAATGAATCGGTGAGTGGGAGAATGCAATGGATGCTATTATGCAGCCGCCACATTGCACTAAATCCATATTTGCCAGTAAAATAAGCCAAGAGGAATACGGCATATTTATTAGCCGATCTATTTATAGATCGGCTAATATATTGGTCATCCATCGAATTCTGAACAAGTTTGTAGCAACCCTTTTCTCCGCTATTCGGTAATCTACGAACGCGAATTTTGCTGTATCACTTCCAAATTGCATCAATCGATAAAGTTTGCATTTTTGGCAATTATCTCCGTTTAAAACTTTAAATATAGCCAAATAACACAATTTTGAATACGTAATGAGCTGAACGCCAGAAGAGATTTAACCTGGAAGTTGTTGTTGTTGAAGTCCATAGTTGGCTCTAATGGCCATATACGCCAACATACGCCGATTATTGGGCTAATTTAAAGCTTTTATTTATTAAACAGAACAAGTTTCAGCCACGTATAATCGCATAAAATTTTGTTTATTCGGCTAATTTATAATCGACCTCTGCTCAAAATCTCCCCCGACTAGCAACCCAGTTAATATTCACAAAATGTTCCACCAATCAAAACGAAGAATTGTCCTTCATAGCGAACTTTGATTTGTTTACGTATCATGCAGGGATGGCAGGGATGCATCCAGCCCGCGCGATTGCGGCAATCCCCCTTACTTATTGTCAATGCCGCAAATTATTGATTGTCTTGCGCCCGACATCGCGCAAAAAAATCACGGATGGGCCCCTTTTTAAATGACCAGTGCGCACATTAAAAAAACGTAATTGACTATTTAAACGCGCTGGTATTTAAATCATTGGATGGCGTGCAGTTCAATCGAGTTTGTGCGGTGACAACGTTATCAAGGCCAATCTGGGCATGTGCCTGAATACGCAGGAGCTTGCGTCTATTTTTAGATGGCACTGTAACCGCTAGCTCCGGTCGCAACATAATGGTGACAACAAAACATTGCTGCTATGGCGATTCACGAACCCTGAAACCCGGTGAAGACAAATACTTTATTGGATGGATTTGGGAACGGTTCCAAAACCTGCACAAAATCGAGAAAAATGTCAACGCTGGGTACAGAACTGTGGTCGAAAATAGTTTACCATTGACAATGTTACCAGAGACACCTACATATGTTCGATGCACTTTACCCTGATTTGATCGGCTAATAACATCATGCTCTGCATGACTTTTCATCTTATATGTTAATTACATACCTGTCAGTCTGTCCAAGATTTGTTTAAACTAACATGATGAAATCAGTGATAAAATCAACATCGCACCAATTTTTCACGAAAGGAAGAAAACAAAATAATATACTCGTTCTCAAATTTTATTAGAGAGAATATATTTTAATCTGCATAGCCGTAATAATGGATAGGTTTACATGATACACACATATTTTATCAGAAAGTTTGAATTTGAAAGGTGTAATAAAAATTTCTATTAATGCTTTTTTTTATTAGTTATACACCATATAACGCATAAAATAATATAATAACAATAATAATAAAGTAATTTTAAAGAAAAGAAACATTTAAAAAACATTTATGTTATGTCCGTCTCGAAGTTTCCTTTTCCACAAGAAACAACAAAGATGGCGGAAATGTGGCGACTGGTGACAACACTCGGATCGAAAACAAGTCAGATCGGCTTGAAATGAGACACTTTAAGGATCATTACTGACATATTAGTAATATATGTATATAAATGTAAGTTATGTGATAAAAAATGCATATGTATGTGCCCAATTTTTGAAGATTTGTAGAAAAATTGAAAAGTACCTATTTACCTGTATGTCAATCATGACTCAGTATGGCAAGTCTGAGTCATGTTTTCACTGACTAGAAATTCGGGGTGCCGATAAAAGTTAGTGCGGCGATTTCAACAGTAGGGGGTTCAGTACGCTGTCGTAATCCTGTAATTCGGCTGCCTCGGTATGAAAATCAAACGTTTTTAATTCACAAATTCTATATTATAATCGGATTAAAAACCATTTTTTACAGATGAATTCAATAATATAATCATTATTTTGTTCATTAATTGTAGTGTTTACGATAACGGGTGTAATGTAGGATTATCAATTACGTGATTAACGGGATAAAGTGAACACAGGTGCCGGTCAACGGGATAATAACACAACATGCACAAACAAATACACGCCAATACATAATTACATCATTTAATCATGTAATCATCCTTTAATCATGTTAATAGAAATACAATAACAAAATCAACTGATGTATTATGCAATAATTAACATTAAGCACTCAAAAATACACATACGCAAAGAAAACACAAATTTACACCTGAAGAAATAATTCAGAAATTATACAATAATATCGTCGCCATAATTCTTCGTACTTCGTACACAACGCGTACCTGAAATGAAAATAGTCTAGCATAGTAAAACACCCATAAAAACCACCAGAATGAGTTAATTATTTACAATAAACATTTGAAGATGGGGGCGTTTTGACTAATTGATGGGGGGTGTTTTGACCAATTTGGGGGCGATTTGACTTGGGGGTCGTTTTGACTGTAAATCTCTAAGAATAGTGTTAATTGAACATTATTTAAAACATAGATTTTAAGTTTGTGATTTACCACCTATTTTCTGATTTTTCTACGTACTTCCTTAACCTGAAGAGGGTCTGTTCGCAAATTATGCATAAAATGTGATACATGTTGATTTCTAGGTGAATCTGGACTTCACCATATTTAAATTTGATGCATCTAGGCAGCAACACTTTATTGTATTAGTGATCAGGGAATGTCACCCAAATGTGCAAAAAGTTTTAGGGCACGAACCTGATGAGAAGTTTCAATGTCAATTAGGTGTCTTGGGTGGGTTATTTCTAGGGACTCTTAATAACAAGTTTTCCAAATTCCTTATGTGCACTCGTAGTAAAGTGTTTGAACTTTATGTTGATGCATACATTTTCAGGAATTAATAAGAATATAACACAGAATATGAATTTATGTGCTTAGGGGCACGAATCCATGAGAACAGTGACTACAGGGGTCATACCAATTATCCGGACAATCAATTTATCGGACAAATGAAAATAACTGTTTAAACGCATTCATTTGATCCGATTTTGCAACGGAACACATCTAAGTCACTCGGGTGCTTGCTGTTTCCATGCCAGTGTAAATAATATATCGCCACTGTAAACATTTTAGTAAAATTTGCTGAAAACGGTCCCATCAACTATGTCCACAAGTTGTTTACAACGTCAAACGTCGCGCGGGGGCTTGTATCTGTCAATGCGCATGCATATAATTTGAGGCCCCTATAGAGTTTTTCAATACTCTGTTGTGTGAAGTATGCAGACGATACGATGCATTCCTCCAATATCATTTGTATCATGATAGAAAAAGAACGAAGAGCTACTTATCCAAAATCAAATAATAATTGTTTCAAGGCCAAATCGCCCCAAGCCATTTCGGACCATGCCATTACACACCATTTCGCACCCATATTAATTTGTGGGTAAAATCAACAGGTGCGAAAACACCAGTGTACAAAACGATCAGAATTTCCTTTATGGGCCTCATTACCGCAGATTTTTCTACAAAATTATGACGAGGTCAATCGAGTGCGCCCATTACATCATTGCAGAGTTGTTCTATAAATACAATAAATACAATGTTTTCCAAGAAGCGAATGGTGATTGTTTTTTCTGCAGAACTACAGAATGCTGTTTAGGCCATTTCTTTTTTATGTTTTGATTTACAAAAGTTTTTAGATAAAACATGGTCTGGGTGGTCGAAAAAAAGAAAAAGTAAAGGCTCTCATTTTTTTTTTTCTCGGTAGGAAAAATTGCATCGGGTGGGAAAAAAACACAAAATGTTACAAAAACTTGAAACGGGTCCATTTCAATACGACCATCCTCTGAAAACCAAGCTCCATTGTTTTATACAAGGGAAACATTGATGACTTAACAAAGAGATCATTGCAACACTGTGTGTCTTAACATTTGCATATTCATGTATGAGAGTTTAATAAGTGTCTTAGGTAGTCTACTATACTAAATGAATGAAATAATTACACTAGTAGCTGGGTCCAAATGCATTTATAATAACCAGTGTCTCTCCCGATCATGTAGCACACACCCGGGGAATGACGACAACACTCTAAGACAGGGCGATATATTTAAGATGTTTATTATAAGCCTTGCTATTCCCCCGGAGGAGGTGGGGGGGGGGGGGGGGCTGAGACTTACACTCAGACAGATGCACACAACACTTACAGTATACAACCCACCCCACCCACCCCAACTGGCAACTACTTGCAAACCATGGCAATTATATCACGTCGTAACCTCATACACTTATTCCCCACCCACCTCCCTAAACGTATGTTTACCTTTAATATAGCTAGCGTTTAAAAATCGATATTATTGGTTTTCCAACAGAATAAGTAATTATCTCTGCTATGGGGTTACGACGTATATTGCCAAAACCGTTTTAGTCCAAACCTGACACTGTAACTGTAATGTGATTGGTGCCGAAATCCCTCGGCACCTTAACAAGGTGTGTCGTAGCTAACAATATGCGTAGCGGTAATCGGCTATTACCGCTACAATGCTCTATTCATTATTCACGTTAGCAAAATATACTTCCCCATAAACATTGATAAAAGTGACAAAAATAATCTACACATATATGTATATGTATATAAATAAACAATTTCGCAAAATCAGCCCCAAAATATGTTTATTTGTTTATATATTTGACTTTATTCGCAAAATTATTGTCTGGACATTGCAGCCGTTTCCATCCGTCGCCATCTTTAGTCACGTGATCTCTCTTGGTATCACGTGTTATAAATATGATTGCTCTAGTTTCCATATATGGTCGCGGCGGCCATATTTGGAATGCTGTGTAAACACGGCTTTGACATTCCGCGCGAAACATCTCTTTGCGCATAGTGCATTAATGATCTCTTTTTGTTCGCCTTTGAGCGTCACGGACCACAGGTGGAAGACTCGGACCTATGACACCAAAAAAATGCCTATTAAAAAAAAATCCCATTACCCCACCCACTTGGTCTCGTACATTACCATAAATAGAAGATGGTAATGTACGAGACCAAGTGGGTGGGGTAATGGGATTTTTTTGTGTCATAGGTCCGAGTCTTCCACAGGTTGTATTGTTCGATTACACGCTCAAACATCGAATCATCCGCAATTGTTGTTGTGGATCATGTGCGTGTTGGAATTTACTATTTACGGTGGGTTCATAGTAAAAGTTGTAGGATGGCGTCATGGGTATGTCGCTATAGCCCCGCCCACTAAACACGTGATTAGGTCCAGATTTGAATGTTTCACATGCGGGGATATCCGAATGAATCGGGGAAAATGGAAACAATATGAACACACACAAAATATGATGGTCGTTTTTAAAACCCGCGTTTAAAAGCACAACATCGCCATACTATGCTGTTTTGATATGCGCAGGTTAGAAAATAAGGATTTATTGTACTTGTAGAGATAATTTCAGTAATTCCCGGTGTTTTTTTTATTTATTTCGGTACGTTTTTTAGTTCGCCGGAAATAATTACTGTAAAAAAAACACAAACTTTCTACTAGTTTGCATGCGTTGAGAAAGCAAGAACCGACGATTGTTCTGTGAAAATGTTATGCCCGTAGCTGCTATTTTAAGAAAAATATAAAACAACTGCCATTTTTAGCGCGCCTTCCGAAGGAATCCGTGCTTATGGCATACCCTCGGTGTCGTAGGCGTCTGTCCGTCTTCAAAAATGATAATGGCCTATATTTTCTGTTTCCTTGCTTGGATTTGCTTCATATTTTACACACACATTGCTCCAAGGGTCCTCTACTGCGCTGTGGCCCAGGGTCAGGGTCAACTACTTTGTACGCGCGAAACCTTAACACGCTCTGGTAAATGGCTCATCAATTTTGTTTCCCTTGTCCTGCACGTTGTGTTTTCAAATGTGGCATATAGTGTTTGTCCCGTCTGTCACACTTTTCGGTTAACCACTTTGTCACAGTTTCTCAAATATGCTGCAGGTGGCATCCGCGTTCGACAGACGCATTTCTTGTTTAATAATTTTTTATTTGTTGACCGATTTTCAAAATCTAACTTGTTTTCTTGGTTACATCATTCCCAAGCTATCCAGCCAGGTTTCGGAGTTGATTTCCAAATTTTTTCTTTGTTTTTTTTTTAATTCTCCCCCAGCGCTTCCTCCTTTTCCTCCCATGTTAAATTCCCATAGGAAAATAGTTTTTTCGCTATTGATGGAATTTCGTCAAAACAAATTTTTTTGGGGAGGGCGACTTTTGTTATTGATGAAAAGGTACAGGTACTTACATTCAAATATTTTTGAGATTTAATATCGGCAGAAAAACGTGGCACAGACAGTAAAAATATTTATAACAAAATGATTTGAACATTAGATGGGCATCAAATTATGACGAGGGCTTCTCAAAAAATGACAAATGTTTTCAAATGTTTCCACACAGTCTGAATTAGTCCCTATTCTCATGGATCCATGCCATTCATATTGTGTGTTATATTCTGATTAACTCCTGAACATGTAGAGTCCCTAGAAATAATCCACCCAAGTCGCCTAATTGATCTTGAAACTTCTAATCAGGTTCGTGCCCTGCAACTTTTTGCACATTTGATTGACATTCCTTGATCACTCGTACAATAAAGAAGTGTTGCTGCCTAGATGATGTGTTTTGTGTCGCCGGAAAAAACAATTCAATGAAAATAATAATAATAAAAAAAATTCAACTCCAAATCACAAGGTTATTATCAATCAAATTGAGCTGCATCATTATTGTGTATTTAGCTATCTTTTTTTGAGACATTAGACTTTCAATCCTCCCTACCCAAGCGCCCTCCACCCCCTCACCACAGCCCCACCTCTTTCTGTCCACGGGCATTTTTTTTATTATTTGAAAACTGTCTGGCGGCCAATTAATTATGCAATATAACTAATTGATCTATTTTGTATTAAAGAAAAACGAGTATATTTGACCTTGACCTACATTTCCTCTTGAATTAATTCCCCTTGGTTATGTTTTTTAGCCTTGGTTAAGGTTTTTAGTCGATGGAATACTATTGTGCATACAGACACCATACTTGGACAACTTTTTCTCATGGGATGTACGTCAATAACCCCTCATCTATATTTGACCTTGATCTACATTTCCTCTTGAATTTCTTAGTTAATTCCCCTTGGTTAAGGTTTTTAGTCCAGCTTGTATATGGAATACTCCTGGCCCTACACCCACTATACTTGGACAACTTCATCTCCTAGTGATGTACATCAATAACCCCTCATCTATATTTGACCTTGACCTACATTTCCTCTTGAATTAGTTAGTTAATTCCCCTTGGTTAAGGTTTTTAGTCAAGCTTGTATATGGAATACTATTGTGCATACAGACACCATACTTGCACAACCTTTTCTCATAGTGATGTACATCAATAACCCTGATCTATATTTGACCTTGACCTACATTTCCTCTTGAATTACTTAATTCTCTTTGGTTAAGGTTTTTAGTCCAGCTTGTAGATGGAATACTCCTGGCCCTACACCAACCATACTTGGACAACTTCATCTCCTAGTGATGTACACCAACAACCCCTGACCTATATTTGACCTACATTTAACCTTGAATTACTTAGTTAATTCCCCTTGGTCAAGGTTTTTAGTCAACCTTGGTTAAGGTTTTTAGTCAAGCTTGTAGATGGAATACTATTGGGCATACAGACACCATACTTGGATGTTTCATTAAATGGCAAAATTTTATTTCCATACTATTTGTCTCTTGACCCAACAATGTAGGAACTTTGGGCCACTTAAAATGTTGCATATCAGCTGAACTCATTTTCACTATGCGCATTCCAGGGCACACAATGTATTGGCAATGTCGATGTTAGTATAATCACATGCTCAGCTGCATGCCTCAGCCAATGCAAACGCTTGTTACATCAAATTCTGAACAGAATCAGCCAATTAAAGCAGAAGTTGTTTGACACATTTGATTCACTGTGTATGATCGGCCAAGACAAATTACGAGATCAGCGCAATGAGAATTCACATTTTTTCAAGCCGTTTTGGGAGCAATTTAATGCGTCAATGGCGTGACCTAGAATGAACATTGCTGGCCCGAAAGTGTGATTTTTACACAAGCCAGTCGGGCTTGTCTTCTGCAGATTTTCACTGGCCCGACATAATTTTCACTGGCCCCGGGCTACCAGACAAGTGCTAATTACGAAGACAGCTCCAATGGCAAAATAATAAAATTTCTGAATTTTGGTGTGTCAAATCCAAAAAATGCAAGTAGTGGACGCTGGTCAATAGATCACTATGATATGTCAGCTTAGCGCCATACTATGTGAATATTCCATTTCAGGTTTGTCTTTAAACTGCTGTGCAATCCCTGTTCCACATCAAGATGGTCAAGGAAGACAAAGCCACATGGAAGTCCAACTACTTCATCAAAATAGCCGTAAGCTTCTTTAGCCGAAAACAAATTTCTGTCGTCTGCTGTCTTTTCAAAATTGTTTAGTTTTTGTCACGCCTGCTTTAGCAGAAGGCGCGACTATAGTCGTGGCTTTTTCCGTCGTCATCCGAAATGTAAGAGTTTGTACAAGCTTCATTATCATGGTATAACTTAATATTACTCGACGTATTGCTTCAGTATTTCGAAACTTGATACATGTGAGCATTTGGAACACACTCGTTCCGCCATTAACATAACCTTGACCTTTTTTTGCGGAAACACTTGGCCATTTTTTTTTTGCTTCAAAAAGCTTGTACAAGTTTCAGCATCATGATATAACTTTAATATTACTCAACAGATTGCTGCAATATTTGAACACTTGATACATGTGAGCATTTGGAACACTCCTGTCCACATTAACATGACCTTGACCTTTTGTTCATTCACATTTATGCGGAAACACATAGCCGTATTCCATGGCGGATTTCTTGTTATGCCACCATGTTTCGAAGAAGCGGGTGGCATATAGTGTTTGGACCGTCTGTCTGTCCGTCACACTTTTCGGTTAACCACTCAAATATGCTGCAGGTGGCATCCGCGTTCGACAGACGCATTTCTTGTTTGATTATGTATTCGGTATTTAATAGTGAACATATTCAGTAACCCATTTGTAAAATATGTATTGAATTAAAATCTGAGTGTGTAATACTCTTTAGACATACAACTTATCTGGAGCCAAGCTAATGTCCCTCAGTGCAGGGTAATCTGGTAGGTGAAATACCTGGTATAAGGGCCTGCAGTTGGAATGTTATATCCTTAGCAAGGTTTCTGCCCCCATTTTGTTCACAAGGGCAGTAGGCCCTGTTTTGTCGCATTGTAGCCTAGGTTGGTGGTGTCCTTACCGGAACCCACCTGTCGGTGCATGGTTGATTCCGCTGATGAGTGGGTCCGTGTAACAACACTGTTACCATAGCCTAGGTCATGCCCCAAATATGTTGATCAATGTAAAGATGTTGCTATGATGAAGACCACCATCACCAGTTACAGTGTGCGCCACCAGAGCCAGCAATGGCAGAACCCACTGGTGGTGCCCTGTAACCATGGTTACACATAGCCACATGGCTGTCTGAGCAACGCAATGAATGTCAAATGTGTAATGAAATAAAGCAAGTATTGTCAATCCTATCCTATTTCACTTCTGAACAGTGTTCAAACAAATGTATAGGCCGGATGAGCATGTTTGCTGGGTCTACACTTGTAAAGGCACATATATATATATATACATGTATGCTGGGTCTACACTTGTAAAGGCACATATATATATATATATATACATGTATGCTGGGTCTACACTTGTAAAGGCACATATATATTAGTGGTGCAACGATATACCGGTATATTGCGATATGTCATCCTGACGATACGTATCGCGGTACGGTTTTCGCGTATCGCGATATTTACACCACATTCTCGGTCGCCATCTCGTGTTAAAATAATTGTGTAAAATTATTCAAAATCATTCATGACAGAAGTCAATATTTGTAATAAACACGCCACAATTAGATGACTAATACATGTAGTGGGTAATCTCGGACGTCCAACACATCTGGAAGTTTTACAGCAAATTCTGTGTGTAAACCGTACTGTTACCTGGGTTCATTTCCCACCCAGTGACCTAAATCTCGCTAATTGCAGGTCTGTCAAACTGTTTACAATACCATTTGTTTTACGACACCCGATTGTTTGACCAATTTTTTATCACATCATTATGCGAATCATTACAATCATGCCTACCCGCTGTGACAGTAAAAGTCACGGGTCGATAGTTTCAATAATCCCCTAGCCAAACATTGCTTCTGGCTACTATAATTGTCAGTTCAAAACACGTGTTATTCTCGTGGCGAAGTTATTTATACAGTACAGCCAATCGCTGGTAAGTAACGGCAGCCCTTAGTGGCATGATTGACAGGTTACTGTTGCGAAAGACGTCGGCAATAGATCTATCAGCGATTGATCATGAACGAGGTAGTTATCTCCCTCCGAATACTCTCAACCAGACAAACACATGCAAACAAGTGTTTTAACGTGCGCCGGATGCGAGTCGTTTTTGGGTCGGGCTAGTAAAAATTATAAGCTGGGTCGCACGGTGGCAAACAAATTTCGTAGTTGTCTACACACATTTTTGTCAGCTTATGACGCTTTGTGGGTACGATTGTGGGTATACCCACTGAAAGCGCCACCTGACGAACCGAGTCGTGCCCATGATTGCAACTTTCTTTTTCGCCGAAAAGTGTGAAAGAATTAAATACGAAATCAATATATTCTAATGCAATCCTTTTATGCCGAAAATAAGTATTGTGTATTACATTACTAACTTGTTTATTTCAACCAAATATGACTAACTCTATTGTCAGAAAACATGAAAAAGTCTGCAAATATCACGGACAATTTCGGCGATTTCGATGTTAACGTAACCCGATTTTTATGATAATTCAGTTTGGTATTAAGTAAATATACAGAATTTATGCACATCCAAGTTCATAAACGATATTTCGGTACACAGTTAAAGAGGTTCAAATGGGTGGTAACAACATATACTTTAGAGATGAAATAAAGATTTTTTTTTCTTCAAATTCTACAATTTATTTTCAAATTCTACAATCTACTACATTTGCTACAAGCAAAATAGAATGTTCTCATGCTAAATAGAAGTGCAATTTGATCAGCAGCTACACTGGTCGCAAATACCATAAGCCCCATTTATCCCGTCACAGCCAAAAAATGAGAGAAAAGCACTGCACACATCACCAGTCAAATCAGACTTGAAATCAAACAAGCCACTGTATCCGGTCATTAACCCGATCAGCTGTGAAATTGCCAGGTAACGGCTGTTCCATTTACCTCCTAATATTTGTGACCAGTTGCTATTATCATTATTTACTTGATAGAAATACAATTAGTTTGTCTCTGTAGCAGTTAATGATGTTTATGCTTGTACACAAGTATTATTGCAATAAAAAAAACAACATTATTGCAACTAATTAACTAGTTTATTATGAAGTTTGTCCAATTCACGTAACAGCCAATTTTTACAACACATCGATTGAACATTTGTGTATTAAAATGTTTCAAACACGACCTTTACATTTCACTGGGGGTGACAGTCGATAAATATAGTACAGTAAGCATAAATTATATATTTTCTACGTTTATGCGAAGCATATTTGCTTCAAACAAACTACAGAAAGCACAAAACGTAGCCAAGCAATACAGGCGATTCATGACCGAATTTCGCCTGCACCCAGTAGCCGACGAATTTTCAGTAGTCGACTTATGGGCCGCGACGTGGCTCAATACTGATTTTTTGGGCTCATTTTCGTGCCTCGACTTTTATGGGCGGGGGGGCATAGAGCTTTTGGCTAGCAATATACGATATACAGTTACGCGATAACTATAAGTAAGAACAAATCAGGGAAAATTTGATTTTGATCACTTCCCCCTAATTTCCTCTCGTCCAGAAATAATCATTAATGTCAACCGTTTCTGGGCAAAGTCCTGACCCACACAGTGTTTTGATGTGTTCTCATGACAATAATAAACAATAAAGACTGTTCTTTATCGCCTGTTTGTTTTTATTATTATTTGTTCATACATGGTATAATATCGCAATACGTATTGCAATATGGGTTTGTTGTATCGCAATATATCGCAATACGGGTTTGACCGTATCGTTGCACCTCTAATATATATATATATACATGTATGCTGGGTCTACACTTGTAAAGGCACATATATATATATATATATATATATATATACATGTATGCTGGGTCTACACTTGTAAAGGCACATATATATATATATATATATATATACATGTATGCTGGGTCTACACTTGTAAAGGCACATATATATATATATACTATGTTTGCTGGGTCTACACTTAGTACGCACATATATATATATATATACATGTTTGCTGGGTCTACACTTGTAAAGGCACATATATATATATATATATATACATGTATGCTGGGTCTACACTTGTAAAGGCACATATATATATATATATATATATATATATATATATACATGTTTGCTGGGTCTACACTTGTAAAGGCACATATATATATATATATATATATATATATATATATATATACATGTTTGCTGGGTCTACACTTGTAAAGGCACAAAGGCACCTATTGTCGAACAGCTTCCTGGATTTCATCATCAAAATATCGGCAATAACATCGGCTTTATGTGAACAAATCTTACCATTCTGAAAAATATAGGCATCCTGCTTCCATTAGTCGGTGTTTATATATCAATTTTTTTTGGTCGAAGCAGTCAGCGTACTGCAAATTTGATTTTGGCGTGGAAATTGTTTTTATGAACACTGTTAACTTTTCAGATGCAATCATTAGAAATTTGTTACATAAACAGTAATGTATTATACTGAGCTTGTGAAGTTTGAACAAATTATGGCCAATTCGTGGAAGCCTGGAAAAACTTCTCTGAATTTGTGGCAACAGAATCATCAATTTATTTTATGCAAAAACATGTTAAACAAAAACTGTCATACATCCAAATACTTATAAGTTCAATGCTAGCTGCTGTTAGAAAGCACCTGTAAGTCACCAAAGTAACTCGTGTGGAGGGCTGAATTGGTTTCTTCTTTGTTTACCCTTTAATGTGACTGTGTCTCAGATGATGTCTCAAATATTTATCTAAAATCTAATGTGTTTTTTCTCGTAAGGCACAGTAAATGGAATAATATATATATTTATATTTCATCACATTCCCAAAAACATGCGTTATATTCAGTTATATATCAAGTACATCAGGCGCGTAGCTGCATTAAGGCACTGCAGGCCCGGGTCTGAAAATTTTTCTACAAAATGGAAAAAAAATGTGCCAGATTGCATCATTTACCTTCTAGTTTCGATATTTTTAAGGGGGGGGGGCATGCCCCCAGACCCACCTAGCATACTTACTCACACCAACGGTGCTCGAAGTCGTCAACCGGGCCTGCAGATTCAAATTGGCTAGCTACGCCCCTGTACATGCTCAGCTATCAGAAACTGTGATAAACAGGGGAGATATGTTTGTTTGGTATAATTTGACATTTTCGCAGTACATGTACAAGTAAATAAAAAAATGTATGCGAATTTTTTTTTGTGAAATAATATAAATCGGTATTGTGATATGGTTTAGAGTTTCCGTACTATGGTGTAGACAAGGTATATACATGCTGACAAGATGGCGTCGCGGGACGACTGCAGTAAGTGTCAGTTTAATTAAATATGTTACAGCTTACAGAACATTATCAGCAATGTATCTGGTATGTACAGACGGAGAAATGAATAAGATTTACGAAGATCATTCTCAAAATACCTATGATAACGTGTTTGTGTCAACATATATACCGTGTCTACACAATATAACAGAAACTCTACACCATATCACAATGCCGTTTTCGCCCCGTGCAGGCACCGGGGCGGGATCAACTGATCCTGAGAATAGTGCTGCAGTAGCCATTGCTTGTCGTAAAAGGCGACTAAACTGGCTTAACGATTGGGTTCATACTTTCCGGAACCCACTATACCGGATTTGGCCCTCATGTGCATTTTTGGCTTTCTTGTATGTGAGAGTTGAGTCGGGCTATGCCCCATATATAAAAGTAAGATTAGCGCTAATCCTATTACTTTTAGGGGATGGGATAAATGATGCTGGTGTGGCGAGGGCCTGGCACCAGATCAGGTTGTTCTAATTTCAGGACTGAATATATATTTTGATTGTAAATATTGAGTTCTGAAGTTGGGATTTACCCCCCTTGGACAGGTGGATACGGGACTCGACCCCGTTGACCCGTCTGCGTGTAGACTCCCTGAGGCTTGTACCTCTATGTCAGAAAAGCGGACGTTAAACCCTATTCACTCACTCACTCAATGCCGTTTTCGAACAGAATCGGTAATGTATTATTTTTAAGTTGTGCACTTGTAATTAGTAACCTGAAAGTAAATCCTGTAGATGACTGAATGAGTTTCTTCTTTACCATAAGACTGTCTCCTATCATCGCCAGCCTAACTGTTACCAGCAAACAATAGTAAATAAGCAAACAAGACATAACAAGTTAATTTCCAATTAAACTGTATTGTTAGCTGTCAGTCCATGATTAATACACTATATTTGTTCGTTTGTTGGGGTTTAACGACCTATCAACAGCAAAGGTCATTTAAGGTCCGGTCAATGGGTTTAGTTCTAAATCCCATATATTAACTACAAATGACGGGGTGGGGTGGGGGGGGGGGGGTCCCAATATCAGAACTGGATATTTACAATAAGGAAAATATATATTCAGCCCTGAAATCAGAATAATCCTGATATGATTACAGGGTGCTCGCCACACCAGAATCAACAAAGATTCAGAGCAAATGCGGAATAATATTTGCTATGCAAATGTTGTAAACTTTCGAAGTTATTTACTGAAAATGTAACTGTTTCCGCAAATATTGTTCAATAAAAACGTGGATTTTTCACATTACGGTATATGACCATTGCAGCAATGCCTATGTCAAAAGTGAAGTAGACCCAAGCAAGGAAACATAAATTATTTACCGAGCTGTAATGTTTAGTGACGCACGGACGGACAAAATGCCTCCAATATACTACACCTTCCCACCCCACAACTCGTTGCCGCTTGGGGGTGGGTTATATTAAGCATCACCAAAACTTTCATTGTGGATAATATTAATATATAAATTAAACAACTTACATGAGCATCGTCGGAATAAATTTTCATGGGACAAAATACGGGGATAAAAAAATACCGCATTTTTTTATATTAATGAAATATGGATGACAAAAAACGTATATGATGTTTAAGTTTAAAAGTCATCCTGACAGTAACAACAAAGATGAAAGTAGTCCGAAAAAGAAGGACCCGACGGACATGTACTAGAGTTTCTTTTCCAGTGTACATAATAATGCGAAATTGGTTGCACTGGTCGACCCATGTCCACCAATACAACGACTAGACAGCAAACGTTTGTGGCAATCTCTATCGTAATATATACACAATTAGCAGAGGCGTAACCTAGCAATTTCAACTGCTTAATTGCAACATTGGGGCTTGCGGGGACGTGGATTCTGCTAATACAATTAATGAAGAGCTAAATTGAAGTTCAAAAGTGATCTGGACTCTTATCAATATGGCTACTCTGGGTGCAGATAACCCTGCTAAATGTGCAAAAAAAAAAAAAAGTTATCCACTTATTATAGCGTACCAGAGTAAGTTTTGCCTTTTGTGTGTATCAAAAACCGAAACGAGGGGCGGGAAAGGTCATGCGTGCGACGGGAATAGCATCCGACCTGCAATGAACCGCCCATGTGTTAATGTAGTCTATTTTAGACCGTGTGTATGCCTAAGCGGAATTTACTGCAGTAATTAGGGAGCATCTTCCCTTTCCTTTGTCGAACTAGCTTGGGGCAAGACTGCTGTACGAATGAACCGAGCACCACATGAATGCGAGGTGTGTTCGAGTGGGTTAGTGCAATTAAAATACCATATATATACAAGCATAAGGACAAAACACACTCTGGAAACAGTTTTCTTGATAAAGTAATATATAGCTATAGTTGTTGATAAGATGTTGTTGAGGTTCGCCAATAACGTTTTGACTTGTTACCGAATGATCAAGAAGGAATACACCCTTAAAAACTGAAATCGGTAATTAATTTAACACCCACCGTCCATTTGAAACTACGGGCAGTGTCTTGGGCCCTTGCGTTACGTTTGCGTCGTGTTTATGTGGCTGTGACTGAAATCGGAGTAGTAACTATTAATTGATGGGTATATTACATTATTATTGCCTTATTTTCACATCGCTGGTTTTAGGTTGACTGTGAATTCTCGAATACATTCAAACTTTTTAAATTTCACGTTTTACTAGATCTAATCAAAAATTTAAATTACCATTAATTAAAATATATACAGCAGTTAAACACCCGTTTCCTTCGAAAAACCCCCGGTGGCCATATAAAAATAAATATAAACATCAGATAAAAACGAAATTTTTTATTTTTTTTAGTGTAACAAATAGAGAGATCTACATTTCTATGAGTATAGATTTCAACAATCAAGGCCTTTGAAAAAGCTTTTTTCCACCAAGAACTTTGCGTTACAAACGCCTGTGTCTTGCGCTCTCAATTGCCTTACAAGTTGGTCCATCTTAAAGTGGCTACAGCGGATGACAGCAGACCAATCAATTTCAGGACAAAACCCTAATTCTAAACTTTTTACCTTACCATTGAAAAATACAGCCCAGGTTGTTTTTTCACCATTTACTGACCAACTTAATTTTCCACAATATTACCGATTGCGGAAGACCCTCCCCTTACTCCGTTAAACCATTTGGACTCGTTCCACATCGGAATTAACCAGCCATCTTGTTTTGACACAACGAAAAACAAAAAACACCGACGGTTACATTCAAAAACAGAAACAGATTTTAGGACAATTTAATTTTAACTGACATAACTAGAAAACAAATGTGATAATTACAATAAATTAGAATGTTCAGAAAACGTGTAGTAGGTAACGTCTCATTCCGAACCATTATGTTTTATAGTTTGATTATTTGTTACATTTTGAAAAATCGGTCAAATTGTCAATTCTTGCAAACCACACGGACATTTGTTTTATGGCAAATAAAAGTTGCCGTCCGTTGGGCAGTTTTATTTAAATGTTTTAAAACCTTTAATTATTGAAACGGATTTTTTCGTGAAATAAGAAGGGAGGATCATTTTCTAAAAAACTGCTTTTGGATAGTTTTAATGAAGAAAAAAAAATAAGTTTGGCGTGTTTTTTGATAGCAATTAAATTTTTTGTTTTGGGCAGCATTCCACGAAACAGACGAAATAGTGTATTGAGCATTAGTTGGTCCACACAGTTGGCTTTTCTGTTCTACAGTTTTCTGATTCAAACGGGAGACTCAACTTCAGGTTTATTTCAAATTCCAATTTTGCAAGTAAAAATTCAGGTCGTGTAGAGCACACGAATAACTTTGAAATTGGAAATAAACCTGAAGTTGAGTCTCCCGTTAAATCAGAAAACCGTACAGAAAGCCAACTGCGTCGGTAGATATTAGGTAGATATTATAGTCTGTTCTTGTACAGTTGTACTTCATGTACCGGCGTTCAAATTCTTTTTTCTTTTTTAATATTATTTTTTTTTCCTTCAGCAGTAAAAAAATCGGAAATTTAAATTTATTTATTTTCCACATTGCCAAAAAATCGGGTTGGCAGATCTACGAACCAAACAATAAATAAAAAAAAAAATTGGCCTTCTAAATAGGAGAACAAATTTAAACATTCACTTATTGGAGCTGCAAAAAGCTTGTAGCTCAACTAATGTGAATTTTTTACTTTATTGAGCTGTATTTTCAACTTTATCGATTTGAAAAATCAATGCGTTATTTTCACATTGCTGTGCATATTGTGTAACTCCCAACTTTTGATAAATCAATGTTTATTTTCAGCTAAAATTAATTTGCGTAAAATACGACAATACGCACCTTAATCTGGAGCTGTGTGTATGTAACATTTTTTTTTTGTCCGGAGGAAAGAAGAATTTATTTTTTTTTTGAAAAACAAAAACAACCCCTTCTCCATAAAATGGACTAATCTCAAAAATAATCTTGTGACAATTGGGATTGGTTTGCAAAATTAAATTAACATAATACTTTCCTTTTCCAGTTTTTTTGGGGTTGAAATGGTCAACGTTAGCTTGCCTCTCGATGATGGACCAAATATCAAAATTGAAGAGGTCGGTAAAAAAGAAAAAGAGGGCTAAGCCCTTTGAGCTGACCCTCTACAAATCGATGTTCATAAAGAATTAATGGTTGCGGAAAAGTGTGGTGTAATTGAGACTAGAGTTTGCCTTACTCTGATTGCCTTGGGTAACGGTGGTGAAAAATTACCCTTTTGCTCTCCTGAGCAACTTTCCATCCTTGCCGGTTGCATCATGACACTTTTAAACATATTGCAACCCATAATCGCAATGTTTGCAAACATTGTTTTTTTCCAGAATTAGTCGGCTTTGTAATGTTTACAATGTAACAAAACATTTCAATCTGTGGAGGTGGAATGTTGGAAGACTTTTTTTTCCAATTTTTACACCAAATTTCCCACTTTACTTTTCATTAATTTCGAGTGGACGACGTTATTTTTTTTTTTTTTACAATCCCCATTTAATGGGTATTCGTTTTAGCTGACACCCAGTCAAATTAATCAGAAATTTGGTAAAATCGGAAAAAAAGTAATCCACATTCCACACCCCAAATTTTACCATGTGACCAATCGTTGTGATGATGAAGGATTACAAATGGCCATTAACAGTTGCCATCTGTGGTGACGTCTGGTGAAAAAAGAAATGCCCTTTTGCCTTCAGAACACCGATTTTGTCACTTCAGCAGGTTTCGATTTCACCAAACATTGCAAAGTAAACAGGGGAGCCGCGTTTTCTTTTACGCCGGGTACATTGGGGAGCCATGAATCATGATCACCGATTATAATATGCCTGAGTCGCGAATTTTGTAGCAATTGTTCTGTTTGGATGAAACCGTCGTACGGTGTCTGCTCGACTGTAAATTGGACCAAACTTTCACTGGCGTGTACGGGGTTATGGGGTTTTTACACCGAAATTAGCAATGTATCAAATAATTTAATTTTACTAAATAAACCCTAACTTAAAAATGTAACCGCATAGATCTTACCCTGAATTTATTATATCCTGTTGCATCGCAAGTATCCACAAACTAGTTTGTCCCTTACGGTAAACTGTTTACACTTGTTACTTTCGTTTCGCATGTTTAAATGTTTTACGGTACACACAGCTGACGAATACAATACTGAGCGAGTTCGAGCTTAGACTATCGTTACTATAGTTCAACTAAACAACCACAAACGCAGACTGGTTCGACCAGAGCGACGTCATAAATCTACTATAGTTCGACTAGCCAAAAGACACCTGTTCCTCCAGTTTCAAGATAGCGGCGAATAGGTAAAAACAATTTAGAGAGTGGGAAATTTACATGGAAATTCTCTGCTAGACAATGCATCTACTATAGTTCAAGATATAGTATGCACCTGAACTCGCTCACTGAAATGAGGCTGGTGGGTCAATATGGGTTATTTTTAGGTGTGTGTGATACATGTAGATACGCTACATACACTGATTGGACGGCGATAACACGTGATTAAGCAAGAGCGTTTCATTGGCTGATCAATATGGCAGATTCTGCATCCTAGTACACGCGGCTGATTGCAAACTTCAAAGGCAATGTCGGCTGTTTTGTCTACTTCTGGAATATGGATAACTGTCGGTGCTCAGATCTGTTAATTGCATAACGGCTATTATACTGACAGCCCAGCAGCACAGAGGTAGTAAACGCACAGGGCGGTCTACATTCACAGTCAATTTAATTTGTCACAGATATGGGCCATATGGTCACGATCTTGAAAGGTATATGTTGATATTTTAGTTAGCGGGTTGAAACAAAAATTCGGAGCCACGCGAGCACCGCTTAGTAACCGCAGGGCTGTACAAATTGGCACGCCCGACGCCCGGGACAAGTCGGTTTTAATCTCGGGCAAGTGCCTCTATGCTGGAATTTAGTCCCGGGCAAGTCACTATTTTCTGTTAGAACGTCCCGCCACAAGCCCGTTTTTTGGAACCGGACTGTCATAAACTTAATCCCAAAACTGACCACTTTATCGATCGATAACGCTGCGGGCGTCCTGGCGATTCGCAGCTAATGTGTTACACAGTACCTGTGTATCGCAATAAAGTGATATAGCAATCTACAGCGACCCTGATTACATTAATTTAATCGAATTTGAAAGTAATTAGCTTTTTAGCGAAAATATTCTGCGGCGATCGATGGTTATTGATTTATTTTATGTATGTTAACGGTTTTCGTCTCACTGCGTCGACAGGCCAAGAGACTAACTTTAGAGAAATAAATGTATGTTCCTCCACTTGAATGGGATGGACATACTATGAAGGTATGTTTGATTCCCAAGGCGATGTTTGAACCCACAACCTCCAGATTGGAAGTCGATGTTCTAAGCCCTAGTTCACAACCCATACCTTATAAACGAAGGAAAGAAATGCTCCTAACGAGCGACCATACGTACTTAGAACAACAGCTGACTAGAACGCGCGTAAACTGAAATAGGCCCCTACGTGACAATTGACATTTACGTTCCAACAAGATTTTCACGGTGTGTAATCGATCGTATTTCCTCGCCATCATATGAAACCCGACTCGAGAAACACAAATTAAGTCGTGGATTTCTGAATTTGTCAATTATTTGTACGGTCTAAGAAATCAAACAAATGTGACATTTCTTTTTACAAAATATTAGAATCGTCTAAGGAGACAATTCGCATGTGTTGCCTGCCAAAACATGTTTTATTAAGACATCGGACAAATGTGAAAAGAAAACCCGAATACATTGATATTTCTTTACAAAAACATATTTTGACAACATTTGAGAATCATCTTAGGAAACGATTCTCATGTGCTGCCAAACTTGGTTTTATCAAAAAATCAAACAAATGTGAAATTCCACAAGCTAATGCGTAATTATCAATTCATCGGCTATGCGATGACGTGAGCGACTACATAGCGTGGTTTTGGTATGTTTGTTTCCACAGAATTTTAAAGGTCAGTCACACTTTGCACGTGAAACTGGATTAGCAACTGACGATTGTAAACACCATCAGGTGTGCAGCTAGACCGAAAATGATATGTCGCAAATGTGCTAATTGGGGATGGGTGGGTACGGCCATATTTCTTTTTTGTTACAATCTCGCGTTTTTGCGATCTCGATCTCACCTTCCGCTTTTGGAAATACGATTTGCCCATGCATGTGTAGACAGCATGCGTGTTGGATTTGCGTTCTACATGTACGTACATGCATATAAAGCATGCTAGTTCGAATTGCATTCTACGTACGTACGTACATGTAATGTATGCGCAAAACTCAATTTCAACACGCATGCATTCCGACCCAACCCCCCGCCCCCCAGGCTACGGGCCTGCATAATGACTTGAACAAACGTAGTTCCAAAAGCGGAAGGCGACATTGTGAAAAGGCCGAGGCGAAAACGCGACATCGCGGTCTCGAAAACGCGAGATAGCCAGGCGAAAACGCGAGAATGAATACAATAGAATCTCACGTTTTCGCCTCGCGATTTGGTCTCGCGTTTTCACGATCTTGTGTATAGGTCGACGATGCGATGCAGTAGCCTAACCAATAACACGTATCGAAATATGTTTTTTTTTGCTCAATAAACGTGTATTGGCAGCACATTAGAATCGTCTCCTAAGACGAGTATCATTTTTTGTCAAATTATGTTGTTTTTTTTGTTGTCAAGAAATATAGATGTTTGTCCACATGTGTTCCATTTCTTAATAAAAACGTAAAAATGTTTTTGCAGCACATGAGAATCGTCTCCTAAGACAATGTTTACGTGTCCTATTAGGGACATGTGGCAACCTCGCATTTTCGAGCTTTGGAGACGAAAACGCGAAATTCTATCATATTCAATCTCGCGTTTTTCAAACACGCCGCACATGCACATGATGCATGAGCAAAACTAATCCGAATATTTCAAAAGCGAAAGGCGAGATCAGGCGAGATCGCGAAAACGCGAGACGATTCTCTTAATTTTAGGAAACGATTTTTATGTTTTATTATTGTCGATAAATGTGTGTTGAGTATGCACTTGTCGCAACGTTATGTCCGCGGTGGCACAGTGACAAAATACCACAATAATAAATATGTACTATACAATGTTTATTATTATAGATATTTAATATAATATGTATATGTGCCAAGTGCTCAATTGTATTATATTTAACAACTATGATAATAGTTTTTGTTTTGGGACAGTTTCGTATAAGAAACCTTACGAGGACAAGTCACTTTTTCAAAATTACTGAAAATTATATTTTCCGGTACAAGTCTGGGCAAGTCACTTTTGTCAAGTCACTTGTCCGGGACAAGTGGCTAAAAAATCAATTTGTACAGCCCTGAACCGTATTCGTGTAGTAAGCGATCGCATAGAAACTGGACTCCCCTGTATACTTATCTAGCAAAGTATACTTCGAGGGACAAATTTTAAGATAAATTTATTAATTTTTGTCTCTCCTGCGAAAGAGTAAAGCGAAACTAAGGTTTTGCTTTTCTGGAGTCGGCGGCGGCGGCGGAGTCCTCATTCAATGTTAAGTTTTTGTGTTGCGGTCATTACTTCAACATCAGCTAAAGTCATCAAACTTTATACATACCTTTACTATATGATATGTACATGAATATATGACTGTTCTCGGGGCCCCAGGGTCAAGGTCAAGGCGGAAGAAGGCGAGACATTTGATTCCGCGGAATTCTTGTTATTATACTGAATTTATTACATTATCACAGCGGCTGTGGTAATGTAATAAATTCAGTATAATAATTCTGCATACTTTTAATCAACTATATGCAGTTGTTCGTTCTATATGAAATAATGCATTTCAGGAAAAATAAATGATTACTCCTTCAAAGTATACTTTGCTAGATAAGTATGATTTGCAATGTTGGTGCAGTCTTTGAATTTAGCCGCTGGTCCGATGCCCGAGGCGAGTAAAATTTCCGACGGGAATTATTATTTTTTTTTATTATTATTCTCTTTGCTACACATGCGCATGTACAAACACAAGATATACAAACAATTCAATGAACAAAGTACATATATATATATGTCGGTTAATACGCATGGCTACATTTCAATGAACAGTCTGAATAATAACGTATTGATGCGTTTATTCTGGATAGTCTCTTCTATTATTATTGTTTGCTTCAGATATATTTTAAAACGACCTATCGATGGTTGCGTTTCATCATATTTGCACTTAAAAATAAAATATTTTGCTAGAAGAATTAAAAAGCTGAAAAGCATTTGTTTTATTTTTAGTCAACCCTCGCGTTACAAAATGATATGTTTTCATATGTTAAATTACTATTGTAGTCTAACCAGAATAATTCAGAATATGTGAAGCCCAAATTCGTCTTGTTTATTATTTTCTATCAGGAAGCATCGTAAACTGGTCCCCAGTAGCACGTTCCTCATATTCAACATGTTCTTGTGTAACGTGTGGAGCATACGACCGGCAACCAGTCTTATCATCGTCACAGCCACAAATAAGAAAATCAAACATTGTCCGGTCATTAACCTGATCAGCTGGCAATTGCTAGGTAACGGCTGTTCCATTTACCGCTTTATAGTTGTGGCTAGTTGATATTATCGTTATTTACTTATTTACTTGACAAAAATACAATTATCTTGCTTCCCTAACAGTTAATAATTGTTTGTGTATGCTGATACACCAGAATTATGGTAAAACATTACCATTTTAAAACTTGATTAACTATTTTATTTTATGTGTTCAATTGATGTAATAGCCGATTTCTGACATCGCATCGAAGAGCCTGTGTGTATTCAATGTTTCAAACACGACTTTTCCATTACAAAAATCGATAAATATAGTACATTGACCATAAAATATGTTTACACGAAGTGTCTTCACTTCAGACAAACTGCAGAAAGCACAAAACTTAGCCACGCTATGGAGGCGAGATGTAACCTAATTTTGTCTGCACCCAATAGCCGACAGATTTTCAGTTTCTGAAGAGGGTGAGTCAACAAAACATGGGGGGGGGGGGGGGTAGGCCACTAATCGTACCGGCTCCTTCGGGCCGACAATTACGTCTGGACCGATTGGCATTCTGAAATTTTAGAAGCCCTGGTAGGTATTGAGTGCGAGTGACCATGACGAGAGCGATGATGACCAAGACAGAGATGATGACCAGATGGAGATGTCGGAAGATCTTGTTTATAAAACATTGATATCTTGAGACCAATCATTAAAACAACATTATATTGACTTGTTTTTATGCCACCGGGTTTCGAAGAAACAGGTGGCATATAGTGTTTGGACTGTCCGTCCGTCACACTTTACGGTTAACCAATTTGGGAAGTTGACTGGCCCGGAGGGCCAGTGGTTTGAATTTCTTTTTGTGAAGACTGTTGGTGAAATAGGCTACAGCTAGAGAAGATTGTTCCAGCTCCATGTAGTTTCCATAAACATATTTCCACCAACTATAAATGGGGGTTTTCCAAAACAAATTGTATCCAAATACATTGTTACTGTGATAAAGAATACTAACCAGTACAACCATACTAATCCTAAATATTGGGACACTCGTCATAATGTTTATATGACCGTTTTAAATTTTTTTTTATAAAAAATTAGAAAAAGTATTGTTTTACTGCGGGGCAGGCTTCAGACAGAAAAACTGCATAGTTTGTGTACACAACTCCTCTGAAACATATTGAAGATGTGCACCTTGGTGTTTTTATGCCGAATAAATATTTTTTAACAAAAATATCACCTTTTTAACATCGCCATTTTTTCTACATTTTTCTATACAATTCTGTAATAGGGTACAGAGTTTGTGTACACAACTCCTCTGAAACCGTTCAGTCGATCGATCTGAAACTATACATTGTCTTCTACATGTATTGAAGATGTGCACCTTGGTGTTTTTATGCCGAAAACATATTTTGTAACAAAAATATCGCCTTTTTAACAGCCATTTTTTTCTACATTTTGACACTCTTGTTAGGTTTATTATGGTATCCTATGTTGCCCTGTGGTTATGTCTGCAAATAGGTACTTGTGGTCTGCGTGTGGTGTCTATTATTTGAACACTCACGACAGACAATAATGGCATGTTTACTTGTCACACCAAGATCCTGTAAGATCAAGTAGCTGTGCTATGATGAAGACCACCATCACCAGTTACAGTGTGCGCCACCAGAGCCAGCAATGGCAGAACCCACTGGTGGTGCCCTGTAACCATGGTAACACGTAGCCACATGGCTGTCTGAGCACATTCAGGATTTCAATGGTTTCAATGTTTCTGTTCTGAACATGTGATGCTTCCCTATACAGTTGCATTCCCTTCTGTATACAGCTTAGTTGTTGAATTCTAAGTACGTAAAAGCTCGGTCAATGGATCAAGCATTTCGTTTCGATAGTACATGTATACATTTCTTTAAAAGCGTTCGAGTCATCTGTATGTTGCATCTCCTTACAGCAACTACTGGACGAGTATCCGAAGTGCTTCGTAGTAAATGCCGACAATGTGGGCTCCAAGCAGATGCAGCAGATCCGCGCCTCCTTGCGAGAAGCTGCCGGTAATGACCATGTGACGTGCCATACATGTATATTATAGTGGAACCTCTCTAAACCGAACAGCAAGAAAACACCTCTGATCTTATTTTGGTCAGATGAAAAAATGTGCTGTGATGAAGTTCAACATTACCTGTTGCAGTGTGCGCCACCAGAGCCAGCAATGGCAGAACCCACTGGTGGTGCTCTGTAACCATGGTAACACGTAGCCACATGGCTGTCTGAGCACATAACATTTGTAGTATCTGCAGTATGATCATGACTTACACGATTGGTGTTTACTTGGGCCATGGCTTATATAACTTTCCATGAACATTCTCCTAAGTTCGTATTGTAAATCAGGCTGTCTGATTGGTCAAAGACTGTTTGTTTGTTTGTTTATTAGTGTTCAACGGCCTATCAATAGCTAAGGTCATGTAAGGCCGGGCAAACGGGTTCGATCCCATTTTAACCTGCTGCATTGGGGAGAAAATCCCAAAATCAGAACGGAATATTTACATCGAGAACAAATATATTCAGCCCTGAAATTAGAATAACCTGACCTGGTGCCAGGTCCATACCACACCAAAGTCACTTGGCCCCTTCCCCTAAAGTAGGATTACGAATATCGTAATACTCACATACGGGGTATAACCAGATTCAACTGTCGCATACAACATTCCAAAGACGTATGTGAGGGCCAAACCAGGTCTCCAGTCGGGATTCCTGTAAAGATGAACCACGATCGTTAAATTACCCACCGCGTGCTCCCACCTGCCACCCACTGGGTCAAAGACTGATCTGTGTTGGAGACATGAATAAGCGTTAAGGGACTATACTCCTATAATTGACATCCTCCACTGGTGAATTGTATATCCAGTCTGGCGAGTGTGGATTGCATGTGATTTACAATGGTCGCTTGCAATCAGTGGCCCAAAATTGGGCAAGTGAGAAAAGGTGCTTTATCCTTCTGACATTGACAGCAAATGTAGAAACTAGACCTTGCACATTCACTGCAGGCAGGTCGCCTACAGACTGAATGGCGAACAGGGATGGGTATGGGGGTATATCATTGGACATCATCAGTCTGACTTGGGGTTATGCTGGTCACAAATGTCTTGTGCTCCCTTTCGTCAGAGGTGCGCCATATATGATTCAAGTGAAGTACATGTAGATACCTTGTTTTACAGTTATCCTGATGGGCAAGAACACGATGATGAGAAAGGCCATCAGGGGACATCTCGACAAGAACCCAGCTTTGGAGAAGTGAGTGGTCTCTTAACCTTTCAACCCTAAATAACTGGAATGGATTTTGATATGTTTATTTTCTGACCAATCCAATCATCACAATTATTGCCCTAAATGATACTCTTTTGTGTTGATGGGCCGTTAAGCACCATTCCATTCCTTAAAAAATATGAAAATTTCTTGCAAAAAGAGCAAATTTGCTTTGACCGAACAAAGCTCGGCTTACCTTGATTAAACTTGTTGATTTCGAGCTTGATATATTTGCCTCATGGCCGTATTCAAAATATGTTGTATACACTTCAATAGAGATGTCGGCTAGCCAAGCCATGAACACCTGGGGCCCGTTTCACTAAACTTCTTGCGACTAAAATGTTCGTAAGTGCAAATTTAAGATCGTCTGTAAATTTCAATTTATGGATTTACATTTATTGAGCCTAGCATATGCAGCCTATGTTCAATAAATGTAAATCCAATAATTATTTACAAGAAAACAATGTTAATGTGAAATGTACAGACTTTCATAAGTTTGCACTTACGAACATTATAGTCGTACGAAGTTTAGTGAAACGTCCCCCAGGAGTCGGCAAAGTTATGATAAAGTACAATACTCACTCCAGGGGTTGAAATTTCACTCGCCCGGTGGGTGGTGGTCGGGCAAACGAGACGGCGTAAATTAACGGTAGGAGTTCCTCATAGGAATCACGATTTGCCTGGTTTGGCCCTCAGGTACGCTTTTATCTTTTGCTCTTTTGTTACCTGGGAGTTGAATTGTGTTATTGCCCATTATGAAAGTAGACTGCAGCTCCATTATAACGCGATGGTCGGTGTCCAAGATTTCAAATCGCGATCGAATCCGATCGCGTTATAAAATTTCGGGACATGCACGGATACTGGTATCATCCGCATTTCGGTTTAATATCAACTATTGCGGGAATTCCATTAGCAACGGACCCATATAAAATCATGTCATTTGAACAGAAGTTAAAGTAATTATTAATAATGACTATGACATACAAACTTGTATTAATGTATTAAACATGAGTTATTTATAAAATCATGCTTATTACGTTGTATAGTGCTCGCGATCAACAGATGCTTATTACAATGTATACTGCTCGCGATCAACAGGCGCTTAAAAGGATTAATTGATAATAAATAATGGTCACGTGTCCTGCCTTGCCTATTCATGCGGACGATTAGGCCTAGCTGTTGATACGTGCATAATCTCAGGATGTGGGGTCACGTGATCTATTGTTTACACTGCAACAGTCATATTGATGAATGAAATTTACGATTGCCGTGGGTTGCAGTGTAAACAATAGACCACGTGATCCCATACCCAGATTATGCTGAATGTATTGTTTCCGATTGCACACAAACACCAGTCTATTTATAGAACGCTAAATATTACACCTGCGACCGAACACGCAACCATTTATTAGCGACAATTATGTGTTAACACGGATATATGTCTCATAACATTGACATTACTTGGTAACAAAAAGCGGTAGTTATCTTATATTTAAATGTGGGAACTGGTTCAAGAACCTTCTAAACCCGGTATGACATGTGCGGTAGTTGTACTTTGATGACTGTCACAAACATCGGCGTTTCTTCTTTTTTAGCCAGGTTTTTTGAAAAAAATCCTTGGATTGGCGAAAGCCGGGCGGGCGGGCGGCGTCCACAATCAATGTTAAGTTTTCGTCCATTTCTTTGTTACTGTACCACCTAGGACCACCAAACTTTCACAGCTTCATAATCAAGGGGTGCCCACCACATATCACTATCCAACATGTTACTTTTTTTTTAACTTGACCCATTTTTTCCGCGTAGTCGACTTAGCCATTTTCAATGTTAAGTTTTCGCGTTTACAATGTTAAGTTTTCGTGTTTAAGTCCATTTCTTTGGTACTGTACCACCTAGGACCACCAAACAAATTTCACAGCTTCATAACCAAGGGGTGCCTCCACATTACAATATTCCACATCAAGTGCCTACCACATACAACCTATTTCACATGGTGACCATACTTCACCTATTATTTCTACGTAATTGACTTAGCCATTTTCAACGTTAACTTTTTAACGTACGTCTGGTTAAAGTTTTTTGGTTAAATTTGTTTTTTTCGTTATACTATATCTCTGCAACTGCTTCGCCCATTACCTTGAAACTTCACATGGGTGTTTATCATCACCACATCATTTTCATTCTAACCCCCAACCGTGCGGCCCCTGTGCCCAATGTCAAGGTCAAATTACTTTGAATTTTTTTGTTAAAGTTTTTTTGTGTACTATATCTCTGCAACTGCTTCACCCATTACCTTGATACTTCACATGGGTGTTTATCATCATTGTCGCACCCGCTTGCGGAAAGCGCGATATCGTCGGCATTTTGGCATACGTCCGTACGTCCGTGTCCGGTTAAAGTTTTTTCGTTAATGTTTTTCAATCTACTATATTTTTTAGTGTCCATGCCTCGCCCCAAGGCGCGACATGCAGGCCACGGCCATCTAGTCTACAAAAAGTGGGTATAATTATGTTATCCTAGTGTCTATGCTTGGAAAACACCTGGCCTTCGTGGCTTTACCTCGTTTCTTGTTCTCTATTTTTAGCCAGGTTTTTTGGAAAAAAATCCAGGCTATTGGATTGGCGAAAGCCGGGCGGGCGCGGGCGGGCGGGCGGCGTCCACAATCAATGTTAAGTTTTCGTGTTTGAGTCCATTTCTTTGTTACTGTACCACCTAGGACCACCAAACTTTCACAGCTTCATAATCAAGGGGTGCCCACCACATATCACTATCCAACATGTTACTTTTTTTTTAACTTGACCCATTTTTTCCGCGCAGTCGACTTAGCCATTTTCAATGTTAAGTTTTCGCGTTTTCAATGTTAAGTTTTCGTGTTTAAGTCCATTTCTTTGGTACTGTACCACCTAGGACCACCAAACTTTCACAGCTTCATAATCAAGGGTGCCCACCACATATCACTATCCAACATGTTACTTTTTTTTTAACTTGACCCATTTTTTCCGCGCAGTCGACTTAGCCATTTTCAATGTTAAGTTTTCGCGTTTACAATGTTAGTTTTCGTGTTTAAGTCCATTTCTTTGGTACTGTACCACCTAGGATCACCAAACTTTC
This sequence comes from Conchocele bisecta, assembly GCA_029237695.1. Lineage (NCBI taxonomy): Eukaryota > Metazoa > Mollusca > Bivalvia > Lucinida > Thyasiridae > Conchocele > Conchocele bisecta. The sequence goes on from CM055266.1 coordinate 119,746,221, forward strand.
ACAGCTTCATAACCAAGGGGTGCCTACCACATACAACTATCCAACATGTGACCATTTTTTTACCTTCACCTATTATTTCTACGTAATTGACTTAGCCATTTTGAATGTTAACTTTTTAACGTACATCTGGTTAAATTTTTTGGTTAAAACTTTTTCGTTATACTATATCTCTGCAACTGCTTCGCCCATTACCTTGAAACTTCACATGGGTGTTTATCATCGTCCATATTTTCATTCTAACCCCCAACCGTGCGGCCCCTGTGCGCAATGTCAAGGTCAAATTACTTTGAATTTATCAACCGTGCGGCCCCTGTGCCTAATGTCAAGGTCAAATTACTTTGAATTTTTTTGTTAAAGTTTTTTCGTGTACTATGTCTCTGCAACTGCTTCACCCAATACCTTGATACTTCACATGGGTGTTTATCATCATTGTCGCACCTGCTTGCGGAAAGTGCGATCCTGTGCCCAATGTCAAGGTCAAATTACTTTGAATTTTTTTGTTAATTTTTTTTCGTGTACTATATCTCTGCAACTGCTTCACCCAATACCTTGATACTTCACATGGGTGTTTATCATCATTGTCGCACCTGCTTGCGGAAAGCGCGATATCGTCGGCATTTTGGCATACGTCCGTCCGTTCGTCCGTGTGTCCGGTTAAAGTTTTTTGGTTAAAGTTTTTCCATGTACTATATCTATTTTTTTAGTGTCCATGCCTCGCCCCAAGGCTCGACATGCAGGCCACGGCCATCTAGTCTACAAAAAGTGGGTATAATTATGTTATCCAAGTGTCTATGCTTGGAAAAAACCTGGCCTTCGTGGCTTTGCCTCGTTTCTTGTTGAAATATATTTTTGGGATCCACGAGAGACCCGCGTTATAATGGAGCTGCAGTGTAGTAAGATTATTACTGATCCTACTGCTTTTGGGAAGGGCAAGTGATTCTGGTGTGGCGAGGATCTGGCATCGGATCAGGATTATTCTGATTTCAGGGCTGAATATATAATTTTGTTATTGTAAACATATAGTTCTGATTTTGGGATTTTCCCCCCATTTGTACATGTACTTCAACATGTACATGTACAGGTAATATATTGGATTCAGTACTAAACCCATTGACCCAGCCTTAAATGACCTTAGCTGTTGATAGGCCGTTAAACCCCAACAAACGAAAACACTCGCCCAGTTCATCATGGCGAGTGTTTTTTTTGTGGCTGTCGAGTACTTTCTACAAACTGGGCGAGTGATAAATTTGGTCGGGATAATTTTTTTCTGAAGAAATTGACAATTAATTCCATCGATAATGGCCAACAAATGGTATTAATTCAGCGACCATTTGTTGTTTACAGTTTACGTCGGTTTGCCGCAAGTAAGATTCAAGCAGTGCCTATGTACACGGTTACGGGTAGAATCGCTAGCGAATTTAATTCAGATTATTTGTACGCTGTACGCGGCCGGGCTAACAAATAATATGACTGCAAATATAGACTAGTGTGTGTATTATCATACGCGGCCACATATATAGTCTCGTAGACAGTTGGGTTAATGCGCATTTCAGACGCCAAACATAACGGATTGGGACGAAACAGTCTGCGCCGGTTCCAAAATCTATGTCACTCGAGGCTTATAGAAAATAAGAAGTGTGCAAGCCTCTGAGCAAATTCGACTCTGGGGTGGGTGGGAGGTTGTTGACTTCCAGTCAAGAGTGGCATTGATTTGTTTGTTTATGTTCATTTAATAATTAAAATATAAATAACAATAATAGTGAATATGTTTTATTCGTTTTGGTAATGATCATATACATATACAAGCTTCATGTGAGCTACATGTATTGTTACCGCAATGTGTCCGTCCGTCGCCGTCCTTGAACATTTTCAAAAGTCTTCTCCTCGGTAACCATTGGGCCTATAGTCACCAAACTTTATGGTCATGGTAGGGGGATTACAAAATTGTGAAAATGACGTCATTACGTAATCCAAGATGGCCGCCGTCTAAAAATAGCACAAATTCTTCAAAAATCTTAAGAACCGCCAATCGGATTTTGACAAAGCTTGGTAGGAGTGATTGATGTACAATGCTCTTTCAAAGTTGTTAAAATGGTGACCCCGGGGTCAAAAATGGGCGTGGTCCTTGGGGTCAAATTTGATTTTTGACCGAATATGGTCATGTTGTATATCAAATCGAAGGTATCAACGATCACTGGTGCATTTTTTGTCGAAATCAGATGGTCATGTCCTCCAAGATTGCCGCCGAAAGGTCAAAAGGTCGTTCTTTTCTTAGAGATTTCAAAATTCTTCTTCACATGAACCGCTTGGCCCATGGTAGCCAAACTTAAGTTATCGTCCATGGGTGAAGGCTTTTCAGATTTGTTAAAATGGAGGTCGTCGCTAATCCAAGATGGCCGCCATCTAAAAATAGCATAAATTCTTAAAAAATCTTCTTGTGAACCGCCAGCTGGATTTCGACGAAACTTTGGTAGAAATGATCGATGTACAATGCTCTTTCAAAGTTGTTAAAATGGTGACCCTGGGGTCAAAAATGGGCGTGGGGTCAAATTTTATTTTTGACCGAATATGGTCATGTCTATATCAAATCAAAGGTATCAGAGAGGCGATCGCTCTGGTACATTTTTTGTCGAAATTGGATGGTGATGTCATCCAAGATGGCCGCCGAAAGGTCAAACGGTCGTTCTTTTATTAGAGATTTCAAAATTCTTCTTCACACGAACCGCTTGGTCCATGGTGGCCAAACTTCACAGTTATGGTCCATGGGTGAAGCCTTTTCAGTTGTTAAAATGGAGGTCTTCGCTAATCCAAGATGGCCGCCATCTAAAAATAGCAGAAATTCTTAAAAAATCTTTTTCCTATGAACCGCCAGTTTGATTTCGACGAAATTTGGTAGGAATGATCGATGTAGAATGCGCTTTCAAAGGTGTTAAAATGGTGATCCCAGGGTCAAAAATGGGCGTGGCCCGTGGGGTCAAATTTTATTTTTGACCGAATAGGCTCGTGTCATATGATATACATTGTACCAAATTGAAGGTATCGATGAGACGATTGCTCTGGTGCAATATTTGTTGGAATCGGATGAGTGTCATCCATGATGGCCGCCAAAAGGTCCATTTATTCAAGATTTTGAACGTCTTTTCGGAACCACATGACCAATGCTGGCCAAACTTCATAGTAAGTTGATCTTTTTTCCTTGGGTGAAGCATTTTCAGTCGTCGTCGCTTAATCCAAGAGGACACATAGCAAAAATAGCACAATTCTTTTTAAAACACATGAACTCAATGTCACATTCTCCTCTGGTGTTCATAGTCAGGTGAGCGAATTAGGGCCATCATAGCCCTCTTGTTATGCCCCCACCACCGAATGGTGAGTGGGGCATATAGTGTTACCGGCATCCGTACGTATTCCGAAACCGTAACGCTTTGGTAAATGGCTTATAATTGCTGTTGCCTTGCTCTTAAATAAGATGCAACATTACAAATAGCATTTTATTAAAACAAACTGGGCAAGTAACTTCTTGACCTGGGTACTTTTTCGAAGAATAAGTAGAGCTTCTGTTGTCACGTCGGCGTCACCGTCACGTCACGCTTTGGTTAAGGTTTTTAGTCAACCTTGTATATGGAATACTACTGGCCCTATGCCCACCATACTTGGGACAACTTCATCTCCTAGTGATGTACATCAATAACCCCTGATCTATATTTGACCTTGACCTACATTTCCTCTTGAATTACTTAGTTAATTCCCCTTGGTTAAGGTTTTTAGTCAACCTTGGTTAATGTTTTTAGTCAAGCTTGTACATGGAATACTATTGTGCATACAGACACCATCAGGGTGTCCACGGTCAGGGAAAAGTCGGGAAAAAATTATTTTTTTCAAGGTCAGGGAATTGTCAGGGAATTTTGAAATTGGTAGGGAATTTTAAAATTTCTGAAAAGTCAGGGAATTTTAGAATTTCAGGCCGAGAACCGATGAAAACTATGATAATGGCTAGGGCAGTTTCTTCCAGTTTGGCTATTAAAATAGTTATTTCTAAATAATCATAATGAAAACGTTTCTTTAAAGCATTGTATGTTTTAAACTATTTTCATCAGAAGAAACTGAAAGGGACTGGCGCCCCTTGCCTCCTTAGCTGTTTCTCTTTCAGAAAATGACGATGTAGTAGCATATTATATTTCAGTCACTGCAGAAAATATTAGGAGCATTTACTTTCAACTTTTGTTTTTATGACGAGCGTATGCGTCTGTTTCAATGAAAGAATGGAAAGCGAAAAAAGCTGAAGGGGAGGAGGCCAACATATTTTTTATTCTAATATATTTGTGTAATCATGAGTACTGGGAACCCGATTCTGAGAATGCAGGAAATGGCGTTTCACACCACTTGGATTTAAAAAAATTGCACATTTTTTTAGGACAAAACATGCAGCAATAAAACAATTACCAACATTTGCAGGTGTGCATTACACATGTTATTCTCCAACCAATCAATTTGTTGGAGCCGTGCCACAATCTCAATAGATTTTTAATCTCGTACATTTTGGATATTTTTGTCAAGATTGGGAAATATAGAAACCGTGTTGAAATATGCATACAGAAACATGAAAAATGAGAGTAATAGAATGTGCTCAACCTTTGCTGAGAATGCAGGAAATGGCGTTTCACACCACTTGGATTTCAAAAATTTATGGGGGGCATGCCCCCGGACCCCCCTAGCACGATCGGGCCCTCAACATTGGCTAAAATTGGTCGGGGAAAAATAATTTGGGTCAGGGAAAAGTCAGGGAATTTTAGTTTTCCTAAAGTGTGGACACCCTGACCATACTTGGATAACTTTTTCGTATAGGGATGTACATCAATAACCCCTGACCTATATTTTACCTTCACCTACATTTAACCTTGAATTACTTGGTTAATGTTTATAGTCGAGCTTGTATATGGAATACTCCTGGGCCTACATCAACCATACTTGGACAACTTCATCTCCTAGTGATGTACATCAATAATCCCTGACCTATATTTGACCTTGACCTACTTTTATCCTTGGATTACTTAGTTATTTCCCCTTGGTTACGGTTTTTAGTCAAGCTTCTATATGGAATACTCCTGGGCCTACAGCAACCATACTTGGAAAACTTCATCTCCTAGTGATGTACATGAATAACCCCTGACCTATATCTGTCATTGACCTACATTTAACCTTGAATTACTTACTTAATTTCCCTTGGTTAAGTTTTTTAGTCAACCTTGGTTAAGGTTTTTATGCAGGCCGCAGCCACCTTGTTTGTCAAGCTATGTGTACATCGACAACCCTCGTAGTCGAGCTATGCTGTTCTCCTACAGCTCTTGTTATTTGTACTTGCCCAGCTGGGCGAGTGGAAATAAATGATTTTTTCAGCCCCTGCACTCGGGACTTCCATCAGAACCTACATATAAGCATGGGTTTGATGTTGACATTTTTGAACTGCACTCGATTGCCGACCCCAGCATCTCACATGATCAATCATTGAAATGTGCTACATTTTGTAGTTCTATGTATTTAAAGATCCTTGAAGTGTGTAGACCATTAAAGTGTATTTTTTTATTAAATCACTTATTCCGGACTGTAAGACTTGGTCTACATAGACGTGGTCCTCGTTGTTTGTTAGCATTGCTCGTTATATCCGTGGGATATTTAATGTAAAGATGAAGGCTTGTACCAGGGACTGAACCTAACAAACATCGATTGTACTGGTCAATTGTACTCGTTTAAGTTTCCGGAGGCATTGGCAATAACTGAGAAGATTCCACTGTATTTGAAACACTTTGTCTTAAAAATGGTAGTGAATGACGGCAAGCAGTGGGTGTAAACAATTAAAATGTATTGAACGATTTGTAGCGGTGGTATTAATAAATTGAATTATTATTTTGCAATGTTTGATTGAACTAGGCTGTTGTGCCGCACATTCGTGGGAAACGACGTCCGTCTGTCTTCACAAAAGGGAAGACCCTGACTCCTGGAATGCCGTGACCTGATCCTGAAAAAACAAGGGTAATAATAGGAGGGTCTGGACTTCTGTACCACAGTAACTCCAAACAAGGGTAGCATATTGGCGTATTTTTAGCAAGAATACGCGATTGATTAACCAAAAAGTGGGTGTACAAAATGTGACAAATTCACCACAATGGTGTAAAATATGCATTGTTTTTCAAAGTTGGAGTATGAGAAAATACTGTAAATAAAGTTGAAAAATTATTTAATAGACGAAGCTGCAAAATCCTAACGCAAAATAAATTAATTTTTAGCTCAAACACCTGAGTGAAGTGCGCTATTGTTTACCGGCTAATGCGTTCCGTCGTTCCGTCCCGACCGTCCGTCCGTCTGACAACATTTTCACAAAAGTCTTGCTCCTCGGTAACCATTGGGCCTTATAGTCACCCAAACCTCATGGTCAATGGTCCTTAGGTAGGGGGATTTACAAAAATTGATTGAAAAATGACCCACCATCAACGTAATTCCAATGATGGCCCCTGTCTAAAAATAGCACAAATTCTTCCTTCAAAAACTCTTTTCCTCAAGAAAAACCGCCAACCGGATTGCCACCCACAAAACTTGGATAAGGAATGATACGATGTACAATGCTCTTTCAATGTTGTTTAAAATGGTGACCCCCATGCGGATCAAAATAAAAATGGGCGTGGCCCCGTGGTGTTCAAATTTTATTTTTGGAACCTGAATAATGGGTTCGTGTCATATCAAATCGAAGGTATCAACGAGGCGGGATCCACTCTGGTGGGCATTTTTTTTGGTTCGAATCGGAATGGTTATTGCAGTGCTTGGACACTCGGCCGAATGTCGGCATGGTAGCCGAAATAAAAAATTATTTGGGCTAGTAAAAGTTTTTAAAAGAAAACCCCATATTTCACTAGCCCCAAATGACCAAAATTTTCGTAGCCGCCCAAAAAAAGTATGACTGAATTTAGTGAAATATGCGATTCGAGGGGCGTATCTACACTGGCCAGGAAGATAGACGAGTGGACCACAAAATTAAACTGTTACAATTTAATATGTTATTAATTTTAGTTTTATTAATAGTCCATTTTTTTCTTCCAATAACCAATTCTTATACAATGATGTTCCATTCATCCCCCTCCTCATCACTGATAGTAATGTCCTCCTTCCGTCTTTCTCTATTCCTCCCTCCTCCACCATCGTCTTCAAATACAATGGCACGCGTACAGCCTGGTGGATGGTCGCAAGAGCCTTCAAACGCGTGAAAACAAAACCCACACTCCACACCACGGACCAAGCTGGTGTACGATCCCCAACGGTACGAAAACCAAATAAACCACTACCAAGAAAACAAAAAGAAAAAGTAAGAAAAATACAACCAAAAGCCCCACCCAGACTATTACATTACCCACAAAAAGCCAATCCAAACAGACCACACTATAGATTTTTCATGCTGAAATAATGCTAAGAAAATTACCCCCCGCCCCCCTCCACCCCCCCGCTATTATTCAGGGCAGGCATGGCATCTTAAATCTTAAATTAGTAGCAGGAAAATTAGCGGGACATTTTGGTCGCCCTAAAGGTTTTCAAAACGCCCAAAGATGAAACCTGATCGAAAAGTGCGAAAACAATCGATCCCCCCACCTTCCTGGTTCAATCGCTGGCATTACCATCGGAATGTGTACTCATTGCACACCCTGTGATAGTTATGTCCTGGAGAAAAACAACCTTATTGAAAGCAACTAATTCTGGCTTTTGTAATTTAACTTTTTTTGTTTTTGCACTTATAACAAAAAAAATTACACAAACTACTTACTATTCGCCCTATTTACACCCTTCATTCTTTATTTACTGCCTTCGTTCTTTCGCATCATGAAATCCCACTCAATTTTGGGAGCCGGCACAGCTTCAAGGACGATAGCCAAGGTCCGTCGACTTTCTTTCCTCCCTCGACCCGCCATTTATTATCTGCGCACGAACAAAGCAGAACGTGCCAGAATTAATTTTACCTATTTGCCCAAAGTCGGTTTTCGTAAACAATTTTCAAAATAGCGCTTGATAGTTTTTGTTCCAATAATATGGGAGGTATCGATTCTTCGTAGAATTATTTCAAAGGTAATCAGGTATGTTGCTATGCAGACTACATATCCAATGCATTTCTGCGCCTTAATTAACATGCGAACAAGACGGTATTTTATAGAAATCAAATTGAATGTAGAGATTAGGGTCCGACAAAACAAACTGATGGAACGGCAATTTTTGAAATAAGCAAGGTGCGATTTCGAACACCGGGTTAACATCTCCGCCATTTTCATTGGATAAATTAACGACAGTCTAAGAGTAATGCCTACCCAATCAAGCAACGTTAAACAACGCGTGGTTTGATCAAAGGTCAAGGAAATTATTTTTATTATGCCCAGGTTTTTTTTGGAAAAATAAAAAAATCCAGGCTTATTGGATTAGCGACAAAAGGCCGGGCGGGCTGGCGGCGGGTGGACGTTCCACAATCAGAATTGTTAAGTTTTCGTGTTTGAAGTCCATTTCTTTGTTTACTGTAACCACCTAAGGACCACCAAACCTTTCAAACAGCTTCATAATCAAGGGGTGCACCACCACATATCACTAATCTCCAATCATGTTACTTTAAGTTTTTAAACTTGACCACCCATTTTTTTTTCCGCGTAGTTCGACTTAGCCCATTTTTTCACTGTTAAGTTTATTTTCGTGTTTGAGTCCATCTTTCTATTTGTTACTGTACCACCTATTGGACCGAACCAAACTTTCACAGCATTTCAGAATCAAAGGGTGCCCACCACATAGCACTATCCAACATGTTACTTTTTTTTTTTTACTTGACCCATAATTTTTCCGCGTTAGTCGACTTCTTTTAGCCCCCCCAAAAAAAAAAAAAAAAAAATTTTTTTATTCCCAATGTATTAAGTTTTTGCGGCGTCTTTCCAATGTTTAAGTTTGTTTTTTTCGTGTTTAAGTCCATTTTCCTTTGGTACTGTATCCACCTAGGACCCACCAAATCTTTCACAGCTTCATAATCAAGGGGTGCGCCCACCACATATCACTATCCCCAACAATGTTACATTTTTTTTTAGCTGTTCAACCCATTTTGTTTTTCCGCGCAGAAATCGACCTTAAGCCATTTTCAATGTTAAGTTTTTCGCGATTTACAATGTTAAGGTTTTCCGAGTTGTTTTAAGGTCCATTTTCTTTGGTAACTGTACCACCTAAGACCAGCCAAACTTTCACAGCTTCATGAATCAAGGGAGCCCACCACATATCACTATCCAAACATGGTTTTCTTTTTTTTTTAACTTTCACCCATTTTGTTTCCGCGCAGTTAGTGACCTTAGCCATGTTTTCAAAGTTAACGTTTTCGCGTGTTTACAATGTTAAGTTTTTTAGTGTTTAAGTCCATTTCTTTGGTACTGTACCACCTAAGGGACCACCAAACTTTCACAGGCTTCATAACCAAGGGGGTGCCTACCTGTGTACATGACAACTATTCCAACAAATGTGACCATTTTATTACCATTCACCTATTATTTCTACGTAATTGACTTACCCATATTTTCCAACGTTAACTTTTTTAACGTATGTTATGGTTTTAAATGATTTTTTGGGTTAAAAAACTTTTTTCCGTTTGGTACTTTATTCTCTGCAACTGCTTCGCCCTTAGTACCCTTGTTGAAAGCTTCACATGGGTGTTTATCATCATCCATATTTTCATTCTAACCCCCAACCGTGTTGGCGGCCCCTTGTGCCCAACGAATGCAAAGGTCAAATTACCTGTTTGAATTTTTTTGTTTTTAAAGTTTTTTTGTACGTACTATTCTCTGCAAAACTGCGTTCAACCCATTACCGTTGATACTTCACATGGGTTGGTATTTTATCATCAGTTGGGTCGCAACCCGCTTGCTGAAAGCAACGGATATCGATCGGCCATTTTGGCCATACGTTCCGTCCTTATTACCCGTCCGTAACGTCCGTTGTCCGGATTAAAGTTTTTTTTGGTTAAAGTTTTTTCCATCTACTATATCTATTATTTTTAGTGTCCATTCCTCGCCAGGCACGACATTGCGAGGCCACCCGGCCATCTAGTCTACAAAAAGTGGGTAATAACTTATGTGTTATTCAAGTGTCTATGGCTTGGAACAAAAACCCTGCGGCCTTACGTGGTCTTTTGCCTCGTTTTCTTGTTAAAAAATAACCCAGGAGTTGTTTAACAATCGTCCAGAAACAAGCAAAAATGTTTGCGACTTTGGTAAGAAAGTAGAAGAAACATCCCAATAAAAGAAAATATTTTAGGGCGAGTGTCCAAAGTAAGCGGCGTGGGTAAAATCTGCTCGCCCAAGAATGACAAATTTCACTCGCAATTGGCGATTTGGGCGAGGCGCCCATATCGAGCACTGGTTATGTCATCCAAGATGGCTGGCCGAAAGGTCACGGTCGAGTTCATTTTATTAGAGATTTTAAAAATTCTTGCTTTTCACATGAACCGCTTCGGCACCCATGGTAGCGCCAAACATTAGTTTATGGGTCCCAGGTTGAAGGCCTTTTCAAATTTGTTAAAAGTTGGTTAAACTGGGGTCATACGCTAATCCAAAGATGGCCGCCGTCTAAAAGAAATTGGCATAAAAATTCTTCAAAAAATCTTTATTTCATTTGAATCCGCCAGCCCCGATTTCGATTTCAAACGAAAATTCTTAGGTAGGAATGATCGATGGTACAATGCTCATTTTAAAGTTTGTTAAAATTGGTGGGACCCCGGGGTTCAACAAATGGGCATGGACCCGTGGGATCAAATTTTTATTGTTTTGGACCGCAAATGATGGTCCATGTCTATATCAAATCTTAAGGTATCAAAAGAGGCGAATCAATCCTGGTAACAATTATTTGTCAGAAATTGGATGGTCCAGCCATGTCATCCAAGATGGCCGCCCGAAAAGGTCAAAAGGTTGTTCTTTTATTAGAAATTTCCAAGTCTTTCTTCACACGAACCGCTTGGCCCATGGTGGCCAAACTTCAGTTTATGGTCCATGGGTGGGATGAAGCCTTTATTCAGATTTTGTTTAAAACGGAGGTCGTTCACTAATCCAAGATGGCCGTCGTCTACAAAAAATAGCACAAATTTCTTAAAAAATTCTTCTCATGAACTGCCAGCCCGGATTTCGAAACGAAACTTTGGGTAGTAATGATCCGACGTAGAATGCCTCTTTTAAAGGTGTTAATTTCAAAAATGGTGGGACCCCGGGAGGGTCAAAAATGGGCGTGGGCCAGTGGGGTCAAATTTTTATTTTTTGACCAAATTTATGGTCATGTCGTATTTATCAAAGTTGAAGGTATCTATTTGAGGCGATAGCTCTGGATGCAATAAATTTGGTCGGAAATCGGACTGTATTATGTCCATTCCATGATGGCCTCCAAAAATTTGTCCATCTTTATTTAAAGATTTTGGTACGACTTTTCCTTTCCGGAACCGGGAACCACGCCGATGCTGGCCAAACTTTCAGAGTAAAGTCAAGATCCTTTGGGTGAGAAGCATTTTCAGATTTCGGGTAAAATTGAGTCCTCACTTAACTCCAAGATGACCGCCATCTAAATAAAAATAGCACAATTTTTTGAAAACGTCATATTCTTTCTGGTTGATTCGAGTCCAGGTGAGCGAAATTAGGGCTAATCATGGCCCTCCTTTTGTTATTTTGCCCCCACCACCGAATTGGTGAGTAGGGGCATATTAGTGGTTACCTGGCGTCCCGTTCAACGTACGTACGTCCCGCAACCTTAACGCTTTTGGTTTTGGTAAATGGGCTTATAATTGCTTTGTTTCCTTGCATTGGATTCTTGCATTCCACATTTCACACACGCGTTGCTCCAATCAGTCCTCATAACCAGCCCTGTTGACAAATCCCCAATTCGTCCTGCCCCCTACTAAGCCCAGGGTCAAGCTCACAGGACCCTTGGTGCATTCGTAACGCCTATAAACGCTCTGGGTAAAAAATGGCTTTATAATTTATGGATTTCCTTGCTCGGATCTGCTTCACATTCCACCACCCACGCATTGCTCCAAATGGTCCCTCGACTGGGTCCTGGTGACAAATCCACATTCGTACCGCCCGCCCCTGCTAATCCGCCCCAGGGTCAAGGTTCACAGACTCGGTTGCGTTTGAAAACCAAAATAACGCTCGGGGTAAATGACAATAATTAATGTGTTTCCTTTTTCGAATCTGCTTTCACATTTTCACACACACATTGCTCCAATGGTTCCATCTACCCCACGCCGCCCTGTGACAAATGCCAACATTCGTTCCCCCCCACCCCCGCTAAGCCCGATGGGTCAATGGTCACAGACTTGGTGGCGTTCGAAACCTTAATTAACGCATCGGGTAAATTGGCTTATTATAATTTCAGTTTCCTTTCTCGGATCTGCCTTCAACATTTCACCACAACCCGAAACCGCCATATTGCTCCAATGGTCCTCACCTACTGCCCTATGACAAATCCAGGGTCAAGGTCAAACAGACATTGGTGCGTTCGAAAACCTTAAATGCTTGGGTAAAATGGCTTATAATTGTTTAATGTTTCCCTTGCACGGATCTGCCTTGATTATTTGCTCACCATGCACTGCTCTAATTGGTCCTCTAATATCGCCCTGATGAAATATCCATGATCGTTCCCCCCCTGCCCCTTCTAAGCCCAGGGTTCGTTCGCCATAAGCTACATCTTGGTGCGTTTGAAACCATCAACGCTCCTTTTTAGTAGGGTAAATGTCTTGTATTGTCCATTTCCTTTCAATGTATTGCATTATGGTTGATAATTTACCACACACGCATTGCTCTAATGGTCCTCTAACCGAACCTCCCTTGTGACCAAATCCACACTCGTCCTGCCCCCGCTGAAAGCCCTAGTGTCGATGGTCCCATAACTTTGAGTGTTCGATAAACTTCCTATGAAGTGCTTATAAATGTCTTCATTTTTTTTCCCCTTGCATGGATCCTGCATTTCACACACAACCATTGATCGTGAAGGTCTGCTATCATTACTGTGACATAAACAGATCCAATGCTTCTCTTGGCCCTGTTATTTTATTTTCAATATGCCTCGTTTTTCCTTTGGCTACAGCTGCGGGGCATTCCTGTGCAGACGGGCCACAGTTTCTAGTTTTTATCATTTGTTTTCCCGTATTTTAGAGAGGAAAATAAAAAAATAATACATTTGTAAAATGTAAATTTAAAAATCTTTGGGTATAATGATAAAAATCTGTCCAAGTGGTCACATAACCGGGTACAAATATCAGGGTTTAAATATCTTATTAATTTCTGTTTCCTTTCACGGATCAGCTTCATAGTTCATGTACACATTGCTCTAAATGGTCCTCTACTGTCATGGTGCCAAAGCCACGTTCGTTCCTGCCCCCACCCCGCAAAGCCCAGGGTCCAGGTTCACATACTTGGTTGGCTTCAAATAACTTTCGCTCGGTAATATTCTTATAAAAATTTCTGTTTCCCCTTTCACGGGATCAAATCTTCATTACTTCATATACAACTTGTTTCTAATGGTTCTTTCCTTTACCTGGTCATTGCCAAATCCCCCGTTCGTCTTGGCCCCCATCGCCAAGCCCCGGGTCAAGGTTTCACATACTTGGTGCTTCAAAAACTTTAACGCTTCAGGTAAATCTCTTATATTTCTGTTCCTTTCAACATCGCGAACAGGGCTTCCATACTTCATATACGCATTTGCTCCAAATGGTCCTCCTACTGTTCCTGTGCCAAATCCACATTTGACCTGCCCCCGCCAAGCCCAGGGTCAAGGTCACATAACTAAGTTGGCTTCAAAAACTTTTAAACGCTTCGGGGTAAATAAAAATCTATTTAATTCTGTTTTCCTTTCACGGATCACTTCAAATACTTCATTATACACAAATTGCTTTCAAATGGTTTCCTTTCTACTGTCCATTTGCCAAATCCAACGTTTCGTCGCCCCCGCCAAGCCCAGGGTCAAGGTTCACATACTTGTGCTATTCTAAAACTTTAAAACGCCTTCAGCGTAAATATCTTATAAAGTTCTGTTTCCTTTCACCGATTCGGCTTCAAACCATCATATAACGCATTGCCTAATGGTCCTCTACCTGTTCCTTGGCCAAAATCCACATTTGTCCTGCACCCCCAGCCAATGCCCAGGGTCAAGGTGGTTTCACAACCAGAACTTAGTGCGTTCAAAAAACTTTAACGCTTCGGGTTAAATATATTCGTAATGTTTCTATTCACCCTTTCACGGATCAGCTGTTCATTAATTCATATTCGCATTGCTCTAATTGGTCCACTTACCCGCCCTGTGCTAAATTCCACGTTCGTCCTGCCCCTGCCAAGCCCAGGGTCACAAGGTCCACATACTTGGTGCTGCAAAAATCTTTAGCGCTACGGGTAAAAAAATAAATTTACTTGCAATGTTTGGCCTCATGTTTAATTATCAAAGCGATATGTGGTGGGGCATCCGTGTTTCTGATGAACCATTTTCATTTTTAGTTATTTTATTATTTTGTCTTTGTCAATAAAACATGATTTGGAAACGGTTTTTAAACCCCTCCCATTTTTAGAACTCCATTTTCAACATGTCCAATCGGAAATGATTCTAAACTTGCTGTCAAACCATGTTTTTGATTGAAAAAAAAATCATTTTCCCAGTCATTTATTTTTCATGAAAAGGGGAAAAATAAAACTGCAGATGACAAAAATAAATTTATTATATAAATTAATTAACTATTGACCGAGGTAGGATCCACCCAATTTGTTTTGTGCCACACATATAACCACCTAAATGCATGTTTTTTAGAGGAATAATAAAATAAATCTCAACAAAATTGAATTCAGCATTGGTAAAGGGTTTATACAACGTAGTCCCCAAACCCATTTGATTTAGTACCTTCGCCTACACCAAATAATTCAAATGCAGCATTGTGAGGGTGAAATGAAAAAAATTAGGTCGCCCAAGTTTTGTTGCCCAGCGCCTATAGCACTAATCGCCGGTAATGTGTCGTTGTTTCCAGGTGCAAGCCCCTGCGAAGGCTGGCGGCCTTAGCCCCCTGTTCCCTGGTATGATCCCCAAGCAGGCGACCGTTTTCTAGGGCCAGAAAAAGGATTCGTTCTGTTCCAAGGCCCCTGCAGTATACTGACAACCCAAGATCAACCAAGGGATGCATTGAAATGGATTGGTAAGTTGGACTGGTGTATACGACCTTGTTGTTTAATGGGCGTAAAACCCCGATCAAAAGTCATTGGATAGTGAGACAACCACGCTGAAAGATCCAAACTGTAGATTCTCAAATATGCATATTTGGAACATAGTATAAAATAGCACGACACCGACACCACTATTGAAGGAGTTGCTAGGTTGGCACTATTATTTTGAAACTAATAGCCAAACTGTCCATTTCTGAAACGTTAGTAGCTAAATGACTACTGCGGCTACCGTCAGTGCCTACCTAGAGCCAGTCCCCTATTCCACTGACACCTTGAATAATTACATTACCGTGCCATGTACAGTTGTAAGTTCACCATTGCCCCATGTTACAGAACGACGTGAACCTGATTACCGTGGGAGAGAAGGTGGGAGCTTCCGAGGCCACTCTCCTCAACATGCTGAACATCTCGCCCTTCTCGTACGGTCTCGTCATCCAGCGTGGTGAGTCGCCGAGATTCCCATATTCTCCATATTCACCGTTGCTACACTCCACACCAGCGTAAAATGTTGTATGTAAAAATAAGCGCCAGATTCCCGACGGATTCCCATTTAGCTACATGTAGAAGACACTGCATAAACTGTTTTACACATTTTTGTCTCGTAACCAGCACATGGTTACTACATGAAAAATGTGTATATGTCTATTGGTAGAGCCGAGTCGCGAATTCCGTGTATTTTTCGACATTAAAATATTTTACGATCGCGAGAACTGCAGCACCAGAGTGATACTGGTATATCTGTTTGTCCATATTCCTTTCATGGCACAGTAAAACATCCATGACTGGTTCAACCTCTAAAACAATAACCTGTGGTATGAATGGTAAATATAGTTGTGACCGACATAATTGTGAAATAAAATATGTAAAATTAATTCAACAGTCACATCGCTTCAATGGCCAGTTTAGAGTGGTTGTCTGTGTGAATATGTTCCGGACAGAAATTTGTAATATTTGCCGCAAATGATTTTGAACGTTGGATAATTACAATGATGAATTTATGAAAGCCGTTTTAATACATTGCATCATGATGATGCAATGTATTAAAACTGCTTTCATAAATGTATTGTAGCCGATCATCTCGTAAAGCCATGCATGATAAATAAAGCAGATAATTAGAATATTGTTGTACTTGTTGCTGAAGGTCTATTGTCCATGTTCCAGTGTATGACTCGGGCAGTGTATTTGAGCCGAAGATTCTCGACATCACAGACGAGGATATCCTGTCCAGGTTCATGTCTGTAAGTACCCGTCATGAGTTGGTCTCTTTACAACCAGTGTTTGTGACACAGCCATCCATTAAATCTGCTGGAATATCTGGATTGTCGCGCCGCATTAATCGGGGTATACTGTGTAGGGGTGGCAATGTTCAGGATATATCCTGGAATCAAGATTTCAGGGGCCTGTAAGCCGCCTGTTTCTCTAAAGTTTGTACGACTAAAATGTTCGTTAGCGCAAATTTAGGACCGTTTGTAAATTTCAATTGGATTTACATTTATTGAGCATTTTGCACTTACGACCATTTTAGTCGTACAAAGTTTAGCGAAACGGTCCCCTGGTCCTGATAATTGTAGAAGAAATACATGGGAAGCACACTTGCACACATTTGTGAGTGTAAAAATATGTTTATTTAGCCATTTTCAAGATTTGACATTTGGAACTGTTCCCATCCTTGACTGGGCAAAATAGGATTATTTGGATCGTGGTCTTTTACTCTTCATGTTTGTGTTTAAAATGTCTTTGGGGTCAAAACCCAGGGGTTGAAAAAATCCTTTTGTTCCACTCGCCCAGCTGGGCAAGTACAAAAAAAAAGTACTTGCCCAGGTCAAAAAGTTACTTGCCCAGTTTCTTAGCTCACCTGAGCGAAGCTCATGTGAGCTATTGTTACCGCAATGTGTCCGTCGTCGTCGTCCGTGAACATTTTCAAACGTCTTCTCCTCGGTAACCATTGGGCCTATAGTCACCAAACTTCATGGTCATGGTCCTTAGGTAGGGGGATTACAAAATTGTTAAAATGACGTCATCACATAATCCAAGATGGCCGCAGTCTAAAAATAGCACAAATTCTTCAAAAATCTTCTTCTCAAGAACCGCTAACCGGATTTCGACAAAACTTGGTAGGAATGATCGACGTACATTGCTCTTTCAAAGTTGTTAAAATGGTGACCCCGGGGTCAAAAATGGGCGTGGCCCGTGGGGTCAAATTTTATTTTTGACCGAATATGGTCATGTCATATATCAAATTGAAGGTATCAATGAGGCGATCACTCTGGTGCATTTTTTGTCGAAATCGGATTGTTATGTCATCCAAGATGGCCGCCGAAAGGTCAAAAGATCGTTCTTTTATTAGAGATTTCAAAATTCTTCTTCACATGAACCGCTTGGCCCATGGTAGCCAAACTTAAAAGTTATGGTCCATGGGTGAAGCCTTTTCAGATTTGTTAAAATGGAGCTCATCGCTAATCCAAGATGGCCGCCATCTAAAAATAGCATAAATTCTTAAAAAATCTTATGAACCGCTAGCCGGATTTCGACGAAACTTGGTAGGAATGATCGATGTACATTGCTCTTTCAAAGTTGTTAAAATGGTGACCCCGGGGTCAAAAATGGGCGTGGCCCTTGGGGTTAAATTTTATTTTGGACCGAATATGGTCATATTATATATCAAATCGAAGGTATCAATGAGGCGATCACTCTGGTACATTTTTTGTCGAAATCGGATTGTTATGTCATCCAAGATGGCCGCCGAAATGTCAAATGGTCGTTCTTTTATTAGAGATTTAAAAATTCTTCTTCACATGAACCGCTTGGCCCATGGTAGCCAAACTTAAAAGTTATGGTCCATGGGTGAAGCCTTTTCAGATTTGTTAAAATGGAGGTCATCGCTAATCCAAGATGGCCGCCGTCTAAAAATTCTTAAAAAATCTTCTCCTGAACCGCTGGCCGGATTTCGACGAAACTTGGTAGGAATGATCGATGTACATTGCTCTTTCAAAGTTGTTAAAATGGTGACCCCGGGGTCAAAAATGGGCGTGGCCCGTGGGGTCAAATTTTGGGTCAAATTTTATTTTTGACTGAATATGGTCATGTTATATATCAAATCGAAGTTATCAATGAGGCGATCACTCTGGTACATTTTTTGTCAAAATCGGATTGTTATGTCATCCAAGATGGCCGCCAAAATGTCAAAAGGTTCTTTTATTAGAGAGTTCAAAATTCTTCTTCACATGAACCGCTTGGACCTTGGTAGCCAAACTTAAATCCATGGGTGAAGCCTTTTCAGATTTGTTAAAATGAAGGTCATCGCTAATCCAAGATGGCCGCTGTCTAAAAATAGCATAAATTCTTAAAAAATCTTCTTATGAACTGCTGGCCGGATTTCGACTAAACTTGGTAGGAATGATCGATTTACTATGCTCTTTCAAAGTTGTGAAAATGGTGACCCCGGAGTCAAAAATGGGCATGGCCCGTGGGGTCAAATTGGGGTCCTTTTTTTTTTGACCGAATATGCTCATGCCATATATCAAATTGAAGGTATCGATGAGGCGACCAAAAGGTCCATTTATTCAAGATTTTGAACGTCTTTTTCTCAGGAACCACATGGCCGATGCTGGCCAAACTTCATAGGAAGTTAAGATCTTTGGGTGAAGCATTTTCAGATTTGGTAAAATGACAGTCATCGCGCTTAATCCAAGATGACCGCCATCTAAAAATAGCACAATTTTTTTAAAACACATGAACTCAATGTCGCATTCTCCTCTGGTGTTCATGGAGTCAGGTGAGCGAATTAGGGCCATCATGGCCCTCTTGTTTTAAAACACATGAACTCGATGTCACATTCTCCTCTGGTGTTCATGGAGTCTGGTGAGCGAATTAGGGCCATCATGGCCCTCTTGTTTTAAAATAAAATGCTATTTCCAGTATTTGTAATGATGCATCCTATTTAAAAAAAAAAGAAGCTTTTACATATATATGATCATTACCAAAACGTATGAGACATATTCACTATTATTGTTATTTATATTTTAAGTATTAAATGAACTTTATAAACAAATAAATAAAAAAAATAAAACGTTTTTTAGAAGCGAATTTGCTGTAGAGGCTTGCACGCTTATTTTCTATAAGCGTTGAGTGACATAGATTTTGTTTAATTTATAGTGGCTATATTTGCCTGCGCTGCCTTAATTACTAAATTCAATGGTTTAGGACCCGGCGCCGACCGTTTCGTCCCAAGCCGTTATGTTCGGTGTCTAAAATGCGCGTTAACCCAACTGTATACGAGACGATATATGTGGCCGCGTATACACTAGTCTATACTCGCAGTCATTTTATTTGTTACAGCCGACAAATAATCCGTGAATTAAACTGGCCCGATATGGACCGTGTTCAAAATCGCTAGCGATTCTACACGTAATCGTGTACATAGACACTGCTTGAATCTTACTTCCTGCCAATTGACGTAAACTGAAAACAACAAATGGTTGGCTGTTATCGATGGAATTAATTGGCAATTTCTTCATAAAAAAAAATCCTGACCAAATCTTTCACTCGCCAAACTGGGCGAGTGCCTGTAGAAAGTATTCGACCGCCACAAAAAGCACTCGCCATGGCGAGCTGGGCGAGTGAAATTTCAACCCCTGAAACCTACTTCTGGAGTAAAACTAAGAAACGTATATATTTTTCCATCAGGGTGTGTGCAACATTGCGTGTGTGTCGCTGATGATCGGGTATCCAACGGCGTGCTCTGCTCCCCACTCCATCATCAACGGCTTCAAGCGCCTGCTGGCCGTCGCCGTGGAGACCGACATCGACTTCGCCGAGGCCAACCAGGTAAGTGGCTCGACAGCCGTTTGTGGCACCTCCTGTCGCTAGTTTGTGTCAGTGGCCATCGCTCCCATGTTTGCCAATGATGTAGTTTCAGGTGAAGTTTCCCTTGTGCCATTTCAGTTGCTTCGGAGTGTTTGCCACTCCGCTTTTGGAATATCATTCAGAGATCAGTTTCTATTTTTGCTGTATTACTTGTGCAAGTGGGTGGCAGGTGGGAGCATGCGATGGGTAATTTAACGATAGGGGTTCATCCTTACCGGAATCCCGACTGGAGACCTGGTTTGGCCCTCACATACGTCTTTGGCATTTTGTATGTGACAGTTGAATCTGGTTATACCCCTTATAATAGTAATCCTACCAGTATTACTTTTAAATAGGGGAAGGGGGCAAGTGACTTTGGTGCAGTATGGACCTGGCACCAGGTCAGGTTATTCTAATTTCAGGGCTGAATATGTTGTATCTCGATGTAAATATTCCGTTCTGATTTTGGGATTTTCCACCCAATGCAGCAGGTTAAAACGGGATCGAACCTGTTTGCCCGGCCTTACATGACCTCAGCTGTTGATAGGCCGTTAAACACCAATAAACAAACAAACAAATTACTTGTGCAAAGTGATCCGACAGTGAATGTTGTATGGCCCATTATCCCTGTCTGAAAAGGAAATTACGAGTGCGATTAGCATAGCCTCAGGTCAGCCTGTGCAGATCTGCACGGTCTAATCAGGGCCTAACTATGGTCGCAATGATTTATACCATTTTGACTTTGTCTATTTGGTCTCTTCTAAGAAAAATGGCAGTCATCTAATGGAAAATTAATAAATTTCTGAATTTTGGTGTGTCAAGTTCAAAACAATGTGTATTTGGTCCATGACATGCTGGGCCCGGTTGCTCAAAACCTGTTAGCTTAACAGACTGTTAAATCCTTAGCAATGCTAAGGATTTAACAGTCTGTTAAGCTAACAGAGGCTTTGAGCAACCGGGCCCTGGTATATAAATCAGTGGGTCGCCATGCCATCAATCAAATGTCGTTATGTCCCCTTTCTGTAAGTGAACATTCCAACTTGTTCTTGCAGACCAAGGAGTACCTGAAGGATCCGTCAAAGTTTGTGGTTGCTGCGGTAACAACAGCGGCAAAGACTGACACCGTCGCTGCCACCAGCAAGGAAGAAAAGAAGGAAGAATCGGAAGAGGAATCTGATGATGATATGGGATTCGGGCTGTTCGATTAGATCGCCGTGGACACAAAAACGAAATAACACCAGTGCAAACCAAGGAGCCTCCATTGTCGGGTCCACTGTAAAATGTACAATGCCGTGAACTTTGGTTCCAATGGCTTGTAACTCTTTGCATACTCAAAGAAATAAATGTTGAAAGATTTTTTCTCGTTTCTTTTATTGAGGTTTGATTGAGCTTGCATTGCTGTGTAATTAAGGAGACTATGTACACCTGGGGTGTGTGATCTGGTGTGGCAACGGTGCTTGGCATAATATAAGGATATTGTGATTTCAATGCTGGAAGCATATGGTAATTTTATTACTGAGTTGGGAATGTCTACACCAGTCGTACATGTGTGCATTCCAGTCTATTGTATCAAACTTGGGACTCGTCGCATGTTGGGGAAAAGCTGAACTATCTTGTATGGGCAATGCTATATTGCGGGTATGTAATTTGTCTGCTCCCGTGCCACAATATATGGTGGGTGGCAGGTGGGAGCATGTGATGGGAAAATTTAACGATCGGGATTCATCCTTACCGGTATCCCGGACACCTGGTTTGGCCCTCAGTTACGTCTTTGGCCGTTAAACACCAATCAATCCATCATCAAAAATAAGATACAATGTAGATGGGTTTTTTTGGTGTGGTTTAGAGGTTTCACTATATATTTCAGTATTGAATGGCATATTAGTTTTAAAGCTGGGGTAGTGGGAGATGTTCTCCTCAATTATTATTTCCTGAATCACTTTAGTTGTGAGGATGGCAACATCTGCATGTGATGTGCTGCTGCAATTTAACTCTGCTAAAAATAGTTATTACCAAGATGTTGAGAAACATAATTTGCCACCTAGTCGTTACTTTCCCAGTGCTGATCAGTTCGACCTGTGACTAAAGGCCAACCATGGGAAGAGTACACAATCTGTCCTTTGTTCACATGTGGTCTTTATTGACACGGTTAATAGGGAAAGCAAAAGTGTTGCTGCTTTAGATGGGAAATTGCTATTCAGAGGTGGTCGTCGGTTCCTTACAGGTGTAAGGTAGTGGCCTATGCCATACATGTTTGACTTATTTATGGAGGTTTACAAATACATGTACGTTTGTATTGACCTTGATGACCTGCACAGGTTCCTGAAACACATGTGGTGGTTAATTGAACGATAGGGATTCATCCTTACTGGTATCTCTGAGAGCACGGGGCCCCGTTACACTAAACTTTGGACAACTAAAATGTTCATAAGTGTAAATTTAGGATCGTCTGTAAAGTTCAATTGATGGGTTTACGTTTATTGAGCATATGCAGCCACAGGTGATGGGAACAACTAATCTGATAGTATGTTGTTCCTTTTATAAATACTATAATATACTATATATATATACTATCGTGACGAAAATTGTCGTCTACTGTTATTCATTTTTGCCTTAATTCTTGACAAAAAAACATGTTTTGGCAGCACATGAGAATTCTCGTGCGCTCTCAAAACAGGGTTTTATTGAAAAATATTCAAAATGAAACATTTCCAGCAGACGACAAAATTTAATTCAGCGTAGTAAGGGTTAATACAAATGACTGATGTCTTTACAAAAATATTTGGCCGCTTGTCTCGTTAAGGAAAAGTCGTTTAATACACTGTCATTATATAGGCCAAATGGTCGTGGGGAATTCAAAGTGGTTTCGTGGGGAATTCAAAGTGGTCTCGCATAAGACCAGTCTCTTAATAATGTACGTGGTTGCTTGTGCAAGTTTGACTGTATTTGGGTGAAAAATAACCCCACTGGTTTGATGGTGTAAGTTAAACACTACCATGCCTTGGTGGCAGATGATTACCTATATGACACCTCTTATGGGAGTACCTTGGGGTACAATGAATAGAACCTAGCTTTGCTAAGAACATTATGATGCCACTTCATTCAAACACCCTTTTCTCTATGACCTTAGCTGATGCTGTGATGTTAAACACATTCCCTTTTTTCACTTTTCATCCACATTTGCAACATCGTAGTATATTGTAACAATCAATTACGTGGGTGTCTAAATAGCTGAATACTGTATGTATTTGTTTCACTTGGAAGAATAAACAAAATGCCCAACAATTGATGTGACACTGGCAGTGGCAGATGATTACCTATATGACACCTCTTATGGGAGTACCTTGGTGTACAATGAATAGAACCTAGCTTTGCTAAGTATACTATGATGCCACTTCATTCAAACACATTTACAACATTCTAGTATATTGTAACAATCAAGATATTCATGTGTCTAAATAGCTTACTGTTGTGTTTGTTTCACATAGAAAATTGAAAAACTCCCAACAATGCATGCGACACTGGCAGTGGCAGATGATTACCTATATGACACCTCTTATGGGAGTACCTTGGGGTACAATGAATAGAACCTAGCTTTGCTAAGTACATTATGATGCCACTTCATTCCAACACCCTTTTCTCTATGACCTTAGCTGATGCTGTGATGTTCACATTCACTTTTTATACGCCGTTTGAAAAAACGGGACGTATTATGTATTCAATTTGTAGTGTGGGTCACAGCTTGTCCATGCAATAACTAGATTTCTACTTTACTGATTGTAACCAAATTCGGTATACATGTTTATCACGGCAATACGGAGAAGCCTATTGATTTTGAAAATTTTCTGATGACATCTCCCCTTGGCGGCTATTTTTATACACCTGTTTGAGGAAACTGAACATATTATGTATTCATCTTGTGCGGGCTGGCGGGTGGGTGGGTGGGCAGCTTGTCCATGCAATAAGTAGTTACTTAAGTGAGTTTTACTTGACAGATTGGTGGGTGGTGGTCGGGCGAACGAGACGGCTCCAGTTAATGATAGGGGTTCCTCCTTATAGGAATCACGATTTGCCTGGTTTGGCCCTCCGGTACGTTTTTGGCCGTTAAACACGAATCGATCAATCATCAAAAATAAGATACAATGTAGATGTTTTTTTTTGGTGTCTTAGAGGTTTCGCTGTATGTATTTCAGTATTGAATGGCATATTAGTTTTAAAGCTGGGGTTAGTGGGAGATGTTCTCCTCAATTATTATTTCCTGAATCACTTTGTGATGTGCTACTGTAATTTAACTCTGCTAAAAATAGCTATTGCCAAGATGTTGAGAAACTCCTTTGCATATAATTTGCCACCTAGTCGTTAGTTTCACGGTGCTAATCAGTCCGACCTGTGAATAAAGGCCAGCCATGGGAAGAGTACAATCTGTCCTTTGTTCACATGTGGTCTTTATTGCCAGGGTTATTTATGTGGTAATAGGGAAAGCAAAAGCGTGGCTGCTTTTGATGGGGAATTGCTATTCAGAGGTGGTCGTCAGTTCCGCACAGGTCTAAGGTAGTGCCCTATGCCATACATGTTCGACTTAATAATTTATGGATGTTTACAAATACATGTACGTTTGTATTGACCTTGATGACCTTCACAGATTCCTGAAACACTTACATGTGGTGGTTAATTGAACGATAGGGATTCATCCTTACCGGTATCTCGAACGAAGACCACAGGCCCGTTACACTAAACTTTGTACAACTAAAATGTTCACAAGTGTAAATTTATTATCGTCTGTAAAGTTCAATTGATGGGTTTACATTTATTGAGCATATGCAGGCACAGGTGACGGGAACAACTAATCTGATAGTATGTTGTTCCGTTTATAAATACTATACTATATATATACTGTCGTGTTATCGTCGGTCCCCCCCCCCCCCCCCCCCCCCCCCCCCCCCCCCCCCCCCCCCCCCCCCCCCATTCACCGTCACCTGTGTATGCAGCCTATGCTCGATAAATGTATATCCAATAATTTTTTACAAGAAAACCTTGTTAATGTAAAATTTACAGACTTATCATAATTTTGCACTTACTTAACAAGTCGCACTTTGACAGGGGATTTTTTTTTTTTGTTCGTCACGTGCTTGAGGCTGATTTCACCTCGAGAAAGTGACATCCTGTCTATTAATGGTCGTTTAAAACCCTCGCTACGCGTAGACGAAAATTGTCGTCTACTGTTTTTCATTTTTGCCTGAATTCTTAACAAAAAACATGTTTTGGCAACACATGAGAATTCTCGTGCGCTGTCAAAACAGGGTTTTATTGAAAAATATTCAAAATGAAACATTTCCAGCAGGACAAAATTTAATTCAGCGTTAGTAAGGGTTAATGCAAATGACTGATGTCTTTACAAAAATATTTGGCTGCTTGTGGCGTTAAGGAAAAGTCGTTTAATACACTGTCATTATATAGGCCAAATGGTCGTGGGGAATTCGTAGTGGTCTCGCATAAGACCAGTCTCTTAATAATGCACGTGGTTGCTTGTGCAAGTTTGACTGTGTTTGGGTGAAAAATAACCCCACTGGTTTGATGGTGTAAGTTAAACACTACCATGCCTTGGTGGCAGATGATTACCTATATGACACCTCTTATGGGAGTACCTTGGGGTACAATGAATAGAACCTAGCTTTGCTAAGAACATTATGATGCCATTTCATTCAAACACCCTTGTCTCTATGACCTTAGCTGATGCTGTGATAAACACATTCACTTTTTTCACTTTTCCTCCACATTTGCAACATCGTAGTATATTGTAACAATCAAAATATACGTGGGTGTCTAAATAGCTGAATACTGTATGTATTTGTTTCACTTGGAAGAATAAACAAAACGCCCAACAATTGATGTGACACTGGCAGTGGCAGATGATTACCTATATGACACCTCTTATGGGAGTACCTTGGTGTACAATGAATAGAACCTAGCTTTGCTAAGTACGTTATGATGCCACTTCATTCAAACACATTTACAACATTCTAGTATATTGTAACAATCAAGATTTTCATGTGTGTCTAAATAGCTTACTGTTGTGTTTGTTTCGCATAGAAAATTGAAAAACTCCCAACAATTAATGCGACACTGGCAGTGGCAGATGATTACCTATATGACACCTCTTATGGGAGTACCTTGGGGTACAATGAATAGAACCTAGCTTTGCTAAGTACATTATGATGCCACTTCATTCAAACACCCTTTTCTCTATGACCTTAGCTGATGCTGTGATGTTATAACACATTCACTTTTTTCACTTTTCCTCCACATTTGCAACATCGTAGTGTATTGTAACAATCGCAATATACGTGGGTGTCTAAGTAGCTGAATACTGTATGTATTTGTTTCACTTGGAAGAATAAACAAAACGTCCAACAATTGATGTGACACTGGCAGTGGCAGATGATTACCTATATGACACCTCTTATGGGAGTACCTTGGTGTACAATGAATAGAACCTAGCTTTGCTAAGTTTACTATGATGCCACTTCATTCAAACACATTTACAACATTCTAGTATATTGTAACAATCAAGATTTTCATGTGTGTCTAAATAGCTTACTGTTGTGTTTGTTTCACATAGAAAATTGAAAAATTCGCAACAATTGATGTGACACTGGCAGTGGCAGATGATTACCTATATGACACCTCTTATGGGAGTACCTTGGCGTACAATGAATAGAACCTAGCTTTGCTAAGTACATTTATGATGCCACTATCATAAATCACATTCATAACATTTTAGGATATTGTGACAATCAAGATATATATGCGTGCCTAACTGTATTTGTTTTACTTTGAAAAGCAGCCCCCCCCCCCTCCGCCGCCCCTGCTAATGCACTTGTCTCATTAAAATGTGCCCATAGCGACGTGTTGTTTACAATTGAAAATAGCGGCTCCCGAGCTAAGTCTTTAAACTCGATTTTAATTTGCTCATCGGGCCATATTAAAATGTTCTAAAGGTGCCGCATATCAACATGAACGCAAGATGTTTCCAACTTTAAATGCAGCACTTCATATGCGGTAGAACGGGAAAATTATTGAGGGCCTAATCGCGAGAACCCAAATGTCCCGATTTTGCTAGGGGGTCCGGGGCCATGCTCCACCGGAAATTTTTGAAAATGTATGAGGCGTCAACCATTGCTCCATGTAGCTTAATAAAGGGGATTGAATAAATTTAATTTATATCTGAAGTAACCTAATATACGTGAAGTGCCGTTTTTGCCTTTGTTTTCACCTTTGACCCCTAATCGTGGCCTCTGATTGGTCCGTCTCAACAGCAAATTCAAGATGGAGGCGAATTTTAAAATCGCTGTCGGTTCATCTGAATTTTGTCCATTTTTACAGTATATGCATGTAACCAACGACATGGATATGTCCATTACTATTGCAATGCTTATTATGACAACTGTGTAGTCTAAAAACAGCCAATATTAAGGTTCTTCGTAAATAATGCTGACATTAAATCGGATACAATACCGAACCTACCTAGCGTGGACGCCGCTGAATGACGTCGCTAGATTTGTGACGTATGTTGAGGGATTGACGTCAAAACATGTCGCGCACGTTAAAGCAATTAAGTTTAGTATGCGGTATACATTTAATACATGATTACAGATTAGTGCCGTCGAATATAAAATATATTCTGTTTCGCCCCGACAACTTTATAGGGGCTCGATATAGCTCGCCCCAATAAAGCTGTCTAAGGCTCAACCGAATAGTTTATATTCGACGGCACTAACCATGTATTTATTATATTTATACCCCCCGCAACGAGTTGTGGGGGGGGGGGGGTATACTGGAGTCGGGTTGTGTGTCCGTGCGTCCGTAAACTTAACATCAGATAAATATTGTTATAACTTCTATTTCCTTCATCTAAAATGCTTGATATTTCACACATGCATTCCTGTAAGTCTACTACCATGCTGTGCCAAATCCACGACCGTCCAACCCCCGCAGATCCCAAGGTCAAGGTCAAGGTCAAATACTTAGTCCGTAAACTTAACATCAGATAAATATTGTTATAACTAATATTTCCTTCATCTAAAATGCTTAATATTTCACACATGCATTCCTGTAAGGCTCTACTACCATGCTGTGCCAAATCCACGACCGTCCAACCCCCGCTGATCCCATGGTCAAGGTCAAATACTTAGTCTCTTTACAAAACATAACATCAGAGAAATATTGTTATAACTTCAATTTCTTTCATCTAAAATGCTTAATATTTCACACATGCATTCCTGTAAGGCTCTACTTCCATGCTGTGCCAAATCCACGACCGTCCAACCCCCGCTGATCCCATGGTCAAGGTCAAATACTTAGTCTCTTTACAAAACTTAACATCAGAGAAATAATTTATAACTTCAATTTCCTTCATTGAAAATTCTTATTATTTCACTTGTGCATTCCTCTAAGGTTCAACTATCATGCTGTGACAAATCTCCGACTTTCCAACCCCTGCTGATCCCAAGGTCAAGGTCACATACTTAGTCTCTTTACAAAAGTTAACATCAGAGAAATATGTTATAACTTCTATTTTTTTTATTGAAAATTCTTAATATTTCATATGCTGTGACAAATCCCCGCTGATCTCGAGGTCAACGTCACATACTTACCGTATAACCTCGAATTAACGCCCCCCTCCTAATAAACGCACCCCCCCCACCCCCCCCCCCCCCCCCCCCCCCAAAATTAAAAAAAATAAAATTGACCAAGGACCGCCAATTTCAAACACAAATAATCCTTAAATCCTTATTTGTGTTTGAAATTGGCGGTCATTGGTAAAAAATATATTATTTTTTTAGTGGCTAATAAACGCCCCCTTTTTGTAAAATGTAACGCCCCCGGGGGCGTTAATTCGAGGTTATACGGTAGTCTCTTTACAAAAATTAACAGAGAAATCGGTTATAACTTCTATTTCCTTGCTCGGATCTGCTTCACATTTCACACACTCATTGCTCCAATGGACCTCTACCACCCTGTGACAAATTCACGTTCATGCCGCTCCCGCTAATCCGAGTCAAGGTCACAAGCCCACACACTTTGAAATTTTTACTTATTTTAGGGGTACCTGGGCCCACGCGGGGGGTATTCCGTAAGCTTCGCTTACTGACCAATCTAGTTCCGTCTGTCTTACGAGTATATATGGTTAGAGCCGTCGAATATAAAATATAAAACGACATGCTTACAAACGGCATAATGTTACCGCTGTGATTACTATGACGTCACTATTATATATGACGTCAGTATTTCACTGCGAGTCTACGTCATGTTATCAGGAGGCTCAATGAAAAATCTAAGATTAATTGGTGGGCGGAGAGTGGTTTCATGATCACGGTGTTCAGTACACCTGGTAGAGATGTCATACCTGCGAACTTTAGCATTTTCTGGGAGCTTTGTAATTGTTCTACCCCTGCCCACCTCACTGACATAATGAGAGTCGGGGGTGGGGGGGGGGGGGGGCGGTTATCCCTTGGCCCCTGCTCACTCCTCTAGTTAATGTAAGCTTGCAGGTATGACGTTCACACACGAAAGGATTGAAGAAAAGCAAACAAAACGGTAGGACATTTATCCAGAAAGTACATGACACGCACAGACAACCCAACATTTGAACTAATTTTCAGCACTATAATAAGGCACATATCTTCAGTTCTGAATGGGCTGTCTATACTATATGGACCTTGATCTGATAAAATTACCCTTATTGGACGGTGCTTGCTGGGCATGTATTTTAGCTGTGACTGGAGAAATGGTGCTTATGGAATTTGTGACCTGTGTAGCTCCTGATCAAACAATAAATGGCATCGTTAAATGAAGCTTATCCCTCGCTGACAGCCTTGATAATAAAAATAAAACAAGTCCTCAGTGACCTTGACTTTCAAAACAAAGCACCATCCCTAGACACATTGTGGACAAATATGTATTATCAAAATCGGTGAAAAGGTTCAGGAGTTACTGAAAAATGATGATGTTACTAACGTACGTATGTGCGTACTTGTACATAGATTAACGTTATATCCCCTATCGGCGAGGGGATAATGACATACTCATGTAGCCTGATAATGATTTATATTGTTTACTAGAAGAATGAGGTCAGTTTGGTTGATGGAATGGTGAACAGTGCAGAAGCACAGGCTTATCTAGATATACACTGCTCGCAAAATACATATGCCCCATTTTTCCATTCACAGCCATATATACGACCCAGTGAATGACATGAAAATAGTAAACAAAATATATATTATTGAAAATATTACTAGAGTTGCAAACTTGTGCAACTAGTTTTGCCAAAAAATAGCTGTCGTATTTCTCGCAGATGTAGTCACAGGACAAACTTGTTTTGACTAGACACAATGGCAACAATAACTTAAGGTCATAGAAAGATACACTTGCCTTCAAATTTTTTTTTATAAGAGTGTACAAGCTACATTGTATACATGCAGTTTCACCACTTGGAGCGATACAAACAGAAATAATATGACAGTGAAACAAATACTATGTTGTGCAATACATCATTGACATATGTGAGTAGCTACATTTTCATTATATATGTTCTACTTCACATTTTGCGTTCTTTGTCAAACGACAGAACAGGGGAAACTGGCTAATGGCTGGAACACACAAAGATGGCCAACTTGGCCACTCCATATGCCGTAACAAGACAGTGTTCACATATATGTTATACATATATGTTATACATATATTCCATCACATTTACGAAGCAATAATTATATCTTTGAATCAAACGATGATCAGGTATAGAACGGGTCCTTAAGGTATTAGTGTTTGTGTTGATTATACATGTAAAGTATACAAGTGCATGTAACATGCCGAAAATATATTTTAATACAGTTCTTGAAGAGTTTCAAGCAGGTATGTCTTTGTGTGTTATCTGCAGCAAAGTGGTGGTCAGTAGTAACCATGAATCAGTAAAAGGGATTACATAACTACTCTCATGGTTTTCCATAAATATATGACGCAATAGGCCTACAACATAGTTCAATTTATTCTGAAATTTCCTAGAGTTGATGTTTACTATATCGGCAGCGGACATTCAAATTAACTAACAAATGTTTATGACCAGTGACCAGCTGCGCCCGAATTCATACAACATTCAGTGACATATCTCTACTGTTTCTGCACATCTGAGACGCCTTAGACCGCTACTCACTACAATTGTCGTCTGCTGTTGCTTTTATATATTGCCTTATTTCTCCATAAAAACATGGTTTGACAGCACTTCAGAATAATTTTCAATGATTCTGAATTGCTGTCGAAACATGTTGTAAATTATTCTAAAGTGCTGTCCAAGAATGGTTTTGATGATCAAAATTGAAAATAAAAAATAAACAGCAGACGATAAGATAAGATAAGATAACGGTCTAAGGGTTAATAACCATATATAAAGTCTGAGTGTATCTTGCACCACAGAATCCAATATAGTCAGTGAAATTGTTTTGGAGTTTGGTGCTCAAAAGTTTAAACTAGATCATGGCGTTGCTGATGGCATATTCATTCCTCTTCCCAAGTCCCACATAGATGATACATGTAGTACTGAATGCAGATCCAGCCAATCTCTGGTAGGGATGTTCTCATCATATGGTTTCCTGAAAAATATAAATTAAAAAATATGATACAACTAGTTGAATAAAATTTATATTTAAAGACAGCAATTTGAATAAAGTAGACATCTTATCAAATCCAGTGATTACTTAAAATATTCAGTGGTAAAATGAAAGAACAGCATTTCTTTCATTTTACCACTGCACATTACATAACGTAAACAAATCAACAACCCATTTGCAAAAATACAACTAGACAAAAGTATATCGCAATGTACCCATTTTCCAAATTTGAAGGTCTGAAATGGGTAGATAATCAATGAGCCGGAAATCAAATGAAAAATCACTTTGCGGATGTATGTACAAACCGTAACTTGCATTATAAGTAATTAAGCCACATACCAAATCTCAAGTCTCCATCTATCATAGTTGTGAATAGTACAGGGCACGCAAGTTCCACTCGTCCGCTCGTCCTGGCGAGGGGAACCGCCAGCAGGACGAGTGGAAATTTCAATTTTTGTAATGTAGATTTCTTAATTTTGCCATTCCTGTCGAAGTAAGGATGTCGACGAGTACAAATTTCATGAATTTTGGTGCTCTGTAGTAACTTGCTATCTACTCCTGTTACTGTACTGCACATCTACGGACGGTAGGGGAGTAGATTGCAAGAGTTCTTGTTCGCAACTACATGTAGATCTATCATGTCTATTATGGTTTAAAAGTTTTACCTCCGACAAGAAAACGTGATGGACATACATGTATGGACGTGAGACGTATGTGACAAACAGACACTTGTGACAAACAGAATATACCCATTTTTTCCCCTAAAAAGTGGGTACAAATTAGTTGCGGGAAGTAACTATGCAGAATACTCTGTGTACGGACGATACGGGAGTATTCTAGAGTAAATTCTTGGTACTATGTACAAATATGCATGGATTTAGAAATCTACAATAGTCATTTATATACACAAGATCTTTTAAATGTATTAACTAATATGTACATGTATATCAATTTTGGGCTAGTTGTGGGAAGTAACTCTGCAAAATACATGTACATAGCTCTGGGTACGGACAGTTACATAATATTGTATTCTGCAGAGTTACTTCCCGCAACTAATGTTGGGTATACAATAATTTTGTTGGTGGGGGGAGGGGGGCCTTACCTATTACCTGTATCTTGTAGTATTCTGTGTATCTCCACGTTACCCCTCGGCTTTCGACACTGCCTGCCAGCCATGGCCAAATGCTTTATCACATAGGCGGCGGAAGCCGAACATTATTGGGGGTGCCCAATGTTGAGGGCCCGAAGGATGAAAGAAATGCTGTTCTTTCATTTTACCACTGAATATTTTAAGTAATCACTGGATTTGATAAGATGTCTACTTTATTCAAATTGCTGTCTTTAATATAAATTTTATTCAACTAGTTGTATCATATTTTTTAATTTATATTTTTCAGGAAACCATATGATGAGAACATCCCTACCAGAGATTGGCTGGATCTACATTCAGTACTACATGTATCATCTATGTGGGACTTGGGAAGAGGAATGAATATGTCATCAGCAACGCCATGATCTAGTTTAAACTTTTGAGCACCAAACTTCAAACAATTTCACTGACTATATTGGATTCTGTGGTGCAAGATACTCTGACTTTATATATGGTTATTAACCCTTAGACCGTTATCTTATTTTTGTTGTCGTCTGCTGTTTATATTTTATTTTCAATTGTTATCATCAAAAACATGCTTTGACAGCACTTTAGAATAATTTACAACATGCTTTGAATCATTGGAACAGCAGACGACAATTGTAGTGAGTAGCGGACTAAGGGTTAAAGCGTCTCAGATGGTACTTCCGAAGATGCGCAGAAACAGTCGAGATATGTCACGCGATGTTGTATGAATTCAGGCGCAACTTCATAAACATGTGTTTGTCAGTTAATTTGAATGTCAGCTGCCGATATAGTAAACATCAACTCCAGGAAATTTCAGAATAAATTGAACTATGTTGTAGGCCTATTGCGTCATAGATTTATGGAAAACCGTGGGAGTAGTTATGTAATCCCTTTTACCGATTCATGGTTACTACTGACCACCACTTTGCTGCAGATAACACACAAAGACATACCTGATTGAAACTCTTCAAGAACTGTCACGGTATTAAAATATATTTTCAGTATGTTACATGCACTTGTATACTGTACATGTTTAATCACCACAAATGCTGTAATACCTGATGGACCCGGGGCCAATTATATTAACCGAGTATGTTCGCGGCATCTGTCTTTGCGTCAGAACGGGTTATTGTAAACACTAATCATAGGCGGCGGAACGGGAAACTTATTAGGGTCCGATTTTTCCGGGGGCATGCTCCCTCTGAAATTGTTGACATCTAAGAGGCGTGAAACGCCATTTCCTGCATCCTCAGGGCCCAGTCTTGAGGGCCCAAATGGCCCGATGTTGCTAGACATCTTATCAAATCCAGTGATTACTTAGTACAGCTATAAAAAAATATGCAGTGGTAAAATGAAAGAACAGCATTTCTTTCATTTTACCACTGCACATTACATAACGTAAACAAATTAACAACACATTTGCAGAAATAAACTAGACAAAAGTATATCGCAATGTACCCATTTTCCAAATTTCAAGGTCTGAAATGGGTAGATAATCCATGAGCCGGAAATCAAATGAAAAATCACTTTGCGGATGTATGTACAAACCGTAACTTGCATTATAAGTAAGCCACATACTGAATCTCAAGTCTCCATCTATCATAGTTGTGAATAGTACAAGGCACAAAAATTCCGCTCGTCCTGGCGAGGGGAAATGCCAGCAGGAAGAGTGGAAATTTCAATTTTTGTAATGTACATTTCTTAATTTTGCCATTCGTGTCAAAGTAAGGACGAGTAAAAATTTCAAGAATGTTCGTGCGCTGGAGCATGGCCCCTGACCCCCCTAGCAACATCCATGCCCTTTGGGTCCTCAAGACTGGGACCTGAGAATGCAGGAAATGGCGTTTGACGCCTCTTTCGTTTTCAAAATTTACGTTGGAGCATGCCCCGAACCCCTCTAGCAACATCGGGCCATTTGGGCCCCCAAGACTGGACCCTGATGATGTAGGATATGGCGTTTCACGCCTTAGATTAAAAAAAATTCAGGGGGAGCATGCCCCCGGACCCCCTAGCAAAATCGGACCCTCACAATTGGGCCCCCCAATAATTTTCCCGTTCAGCCGCCTATGATTAGTGTTTATGTTTACAATAACCAGTTCTGAAGCAATGACAGATGCCGCGAAAATACTCGGAACCGGAATTAGTATTGCAATGCATTGTGGGACGACTTGAACTGGTTTGGTTAATTTAACCAGTGGTTAAATCTTCCAGAAACTGGTTAGTTAACCATATGGTTAGTGGGTTTTATACAAACGGTTAACCAGTCTGGTTAACTAACCACGCTGGTTAAAATTTAACCAGTGGTTAGGCGCTAACCAGTGGTTAATTTAACCAAGGTTTATACAATTGGCCCCAGGTCGGGTTATTCTAATTTTAGGGCTGAATATATATTATATATATATTTTTTTATGTAAATATTATGTTCTGATTTTGGGATCCCACCCCAATGCAGCAGATTAAATGCGGGATCAAATTTGTTGGCCTGACCTTAAATGACCTTAGCTGTTGATAGGCCGTTAAACACCTACATCCTACCTTCATGCGGGATGGAATCCGTTGGCCCAGCCTCCAATGACCTTAGCTGCTGATAGGCCGTTAAACATCAACTAAACTAACAAACTGAAACACTTGTCATAATTTGAAACTATGTAAATTGTTAGATAGTTGAAATACATTTTTGAATATCGGGTCACGGATATGTGCAGAAAATTATTGTGTCCTTCGGACAAAAGTCTGGACGGGGTATACATAGGATACATAGGACACTTCTTGTCCGGCGTGTAACTCGAAAATACGCTTTAGAATATGTTCATGAAACTTCACACATGCATAGACCACGATCCACGGGTGTCACACACATGAATGACAACCCTATGTATACCCACAGCGACGAGTTGATACGAATGATAAACACATACTTTAATGGCCACTACTATCCAAATATTCGTTTTGGGGCTAACTAGAAATGAAATAGGGCGGCCATTTTGTATTTGAGTTCCAGGCAATTGAGCAAGTAATTGGGAGGGTTTTACCTGCTGAATTTGTTGTTTATGTCGTAGAATGTAACCACAGTGTCAAACCAAAAAATAGCACTCCGATCACAAATCACCCCCATTTAGTACTTTGGCGCCCCGGGTATTGGACATGGGGCGGGGCATGAACATATAAATGATAAACACACATACAGTTTGAAGCCAATCGTTCTTGAAGTAAAGAAATTATAAGAGAATCGAGAAACGCGCACACATCTGCTGGACGGAAACTACAAAGTTAATTGACCTTGGGCATGGTGAGAGCGGCGGGGTGGGAAGGAAAATATGGATGATAATATACATGCACATGGAGTTGTAAGAGAATGGAGAAACCCGCACGCATTTACTGGACGCACATTTCAAAGTTGTTTGACTTTGAGCATGGCGAGAGCCCGGGTGGGATTGTGAATGAAGATATGGGTGATAATGAGCATGAAGTTTCACGCCAATTGGTTGTACAGTAAAGAAGTTATAGGAGAACGGAGAAACGCGCACGCATTTACTGGACGCCATTTTCTAAGTTATTTGACCTTGGTAGGTGAGGAATGAAAACATAGATGATAATAAACGTGCACAAGAAGTTCAAGCCAATCGGTTATACGGCAGTAAAGAAGTGATAGGAGAATGTAGAAACGCGCATACATTTACTGGACGCAAATTTCGAAGTTATTTAACAACCTTGGGCAGCATGACGAGAGAATGGGTGAGGTTGGGAATGAAAATATGGATGATACTAAACATGCAATTGAAGTTTCAAGCCAATCCGTCACACAGTAAAGAAGTTTTAGGAGAATGGAGAAACTCACACGCATTTACTGGACGCTAATTTATAAGTTATTTGACCTTGAACATGGCGAGAGCATAGATGGAGTGAATAATGAAAATATGAATGATGGGAAACATGCACAAGAAGTTTGAAGCCAATCGGTCATACAGTAAAGTCGTTATAGGACAATGGAGAAACGCGTACGCATCTACGGAGCATGAGTGGGGTGGGGAATGACACTATGGATGATAATAAAGATGCACATGAAGTTTCAAGCCAATCGGTCATACAGTAACAAAGTTATTATAGCTGAATGGAAAACGTGACGTACAGACAGGTGGGCGACTTTTGTATCCCTATATCCCATTTTCGCTACGTAAACTAATCATCGATTACAAAACATGTTTATAATTTGTATTCGTAGAACACGGATAAATCGGCATTCGTTAAAACATGTTTACTCGGACGCACTAATGATGTGACCTGTAGCCTATTTCACCAACATTGCAAAGTATACTTTTCTAGCAAAGTATACTTTGAGGGAGTAATCATTTAATTTTCCTGAAATGCATTATTTCATAGAGAACTAACAAATGCATATATTTCATGATTAAAAGTATGCAGAATTATTTTACTGAATTTATTACATTATCACAGCCAAATTGGCTGTGATAATGTAATAAATTCAATATAATAACAAGAAACGAGGCAAAGCCACGAAGGCCAGGTTTTTTCCAACGTATGCCAAAATGCCGACGATATCGCGCTTTCTGCAAGCGGGTGCGACAATGATGATAAACACCCATGTGAAGTATCAAGGTAATGGGTGAAGCAGTTGCAGAGATACAGTACACAAAAAAACTTTAACAAAAAAATTCAAAGTAATTTGACCTTGACATTGGGCACAGGGGCCGCACGGTTGGGGGGTAGAATGAAAATATTGATGATGATAAACACCCATGTGAAGTTTCAAGGTAATGGGCGAAGCAGTTGCAGAGATATAGTATAACGAAAAACTTTTGACCAAAACAATTTAACCAGACGTACGTTAAAAAGTTAACGTTGAAAATGGCTAAGTCAATTACGTAGAAATAATAGGTGAAGGTAAAACAAATGGTATCATGTTGGATAGTTTTATGTGGTAGGCATCCCTTGGTTATGAAGCTGTGGAAGTTTGGTGGTCCTAGGTGGTACAGTACCAAAGAAATGGACTTAAACACGAAACCTTAACATTGTAAACGCGAAAACTTAACATTGAAAATGGCTAAGTCGACTGCGCGGAAAAAATGGGTCAAGTTAAAAACAAGAAACGAGGCAAAGCCACGAAGGCCAGGTTTTTTCCAAGCATGGACACTTGGATAACATAATTATACCCACTTTTTGTAGACTAGATGGCCGTGGCCTGCATGTCGCGCCTTGGGGCGAGGCATGGACACTAAACAAATAGATATAGTAGATGGAAAAACTTTAACGAAAAAACTTTAACCGGACACACGGACGTACGGACGGACGGACGTATGCCACCCAAAATGCCGACGATATCCGCGCTTTCCGCAAGCGGGTGCGACAAATGATGATAAACACCCATGTGAAGTATCAAGGTAATCGGGTGAAGCAGTTGCAGAGATATAGTACACGAAAATACTTTAACAAATAAATTAAAAGTAATTTGACCTTGACATTGCGCACAGGGGCCGCACGGTTGGGGGTTAGAATGAAAATATGGACGATGATAAACACCCATGTGAAGTTTCAAGGTAATGGGCGAAGCAGTTGCAGAGATATAGTATAACGAAAAAGTTGTAACCAAAAAATTTAACCAGACGTACGTTAAAAAGTTAACGTTGAAAATGGCTAAGTCAATTACGTAGAAATAATAGGTGAAGGTAAAAAAAATGGTCACATGTTGGATAGTTTTATGTGGTAGGCACCCCTTGGTTATGAAGCTGTGAAAGTTTGGTGGTCCTAGGTGGTACAGTACCATATAAATGGACTTAAACACGAAAACTTAACATTGTAAACGCGAAAACTTAACATTGAAAATGGCTAAGTCGACTGCGCGGAAAAAATGGGTCAAGTTAAAAAAAAAAGTAACATGTTGGATAGTAATATGTGGTGGGCACCCCTTGATTATGAAGCTGTGAAAGTTTGGTGGTCCTAGGTGGTACAGTAACAAAGAAATGGACTCAAACACGAAAACTTAACATTGTAAACGCGAAAACTTAACATTGAAAATGGCTAAGTCGACTGCGCGGAAAAAATGGGTCAAGTTAAAAAAAAAGTAACATGTTGGATAGTAATATGTGGTGGTCACCCCTTGATTATGAAGCTGTGAAAGTTTGGTGGTCCTAGGTGGTACAGTAACAAAGAAATGGACTCAAACACGAAAACCTAACATTGATTGTGGACGCCGCCCAAACGCCCACCCACGCCCGCCCGCCCGCCGCCCGCCGCCCGCCGCCCGGCTTTCGCCAATCCAATAGCCTGGATTTTTAAAAAAAAATCTGGCTAAAAATTCATAAATTTATCATAAAATTGAAAATTTCTCCCTCAAAGTATACTTTGCTAGAAAAGTATACTTTGCAATGTTGATGAAATAGGCTACTGAACCCTGGGCTTTGCGGGGGCGGAAAGAACGTGGATTTGTGGACCATTGGAACAATGTGTGTATGAAATATGAAGCTGATCCGTGCACGGAAGCGGAAACTATAAGACATTTACCCGAGTGTTAAAGTTTTTGATGCACCAAGTATGCGACCTTGACCCTGGGCTTACCGGAGGTGTGACAGACGTGGTCACATGGCGGTATAAGACCATTAGAACAATGCGTGTATGAAATATGAAGCAAATCCGTGGAAGGAAACATAAATTATAAGACATTTACCCGAGAGTTAAAGTTGTTGACTCACCAAGTTTGTGACATTGACCCTGCTGGTCTTAGCGAGGGCGTGACGAACGTGGAGTTTTCAAGCAAATCCGACTTACGGTTACAGAGATAGTGCGTATTTGAAAACTTTAACGCAAATTTTGACAAAAAATTAACGCAAACTTCTAAGTGAGTTGACCTTGACCTTGGGCACATGGGCCGCATGAGTGGGACACAGCATGAATATATGGATGATGACTAATAAGCATATGAAGTTTCAAGTGAATGTGACTTAGGACTGTAGAGATATTATGTATTTAAAAACTTTAACGCAAATTTCGAACGGACGCACGCACGGACACCCGGACGTCATTGTGATCACTATGTATCGCTTTCCGCAAGCGGTCTCGACAAAAACAATTCAAATTGTATGCGAGGCATTATTTGAACACGTATTTAATTAAAATATACAATTTGTGAACACGATACGAAACAATTGCATTACAGATAATGGTAACTGGTTGAACCTCTAACGCTACACCCCGGAACACCTTGTGTTTCATACCGATGTGTTTCGATAATTTATCTGTAATGGTAATAAATAGAGGATATTCATATTTTTGCAACGAATATGACATAATTATATGTTCATCGAGTGGTGTGAAATGTCCATATTTCACTCGTGAAATATGGACATTTCACACCACTCGATGAACATATACATGTATGTCATATTCGTTGCAAAAATATGAATATTCTATTTATAATATACCGCTCCATGAAAATTAGCAGTTTTTTTAGACTGTATACGGTAATGAATGTGTATTTGCAGCCTATTTGCGCTGTTTTGTGCAGATTCGCGTTATGAATATATATAGCGGAAGTCGTCGTATTTTCACCGGAAGTTGTTTATTTCATCGACGAGAACATACGACTTATTTACATTGTATAATTAGGTATATAATAAATGTTCATGTTTGCAAGGTACACACACACTTCTTTGACTGCTTGTATATCGGTAGCAGATACATGTATGTGGCTGTAACTGGAGAAATGAGGCTTACGGGATTTGTGACAGCGTAGCTCCTGATGAAATAGCACACTCCTGTCGCCTGATAATGATATATATTTCCTACAATATGAACGGATGTTTCATTGATGGAATGGCAAACGGTGCAGATCCTGATCAGACTGTGCGGATGCACAGGCTGATCTGGATCTATACTGGTCGTAAAACCCATAAACCCCATTTCTCCAGCTACAGCCACATATAACCAACATCCCTAAGCTCACTGATCATGCTAAGTGCACTTTTAAGGGAGTAATTGTCAATTCAGCGGCGGCTGTGATGATGTGATGAATACACTACATGAATGATTAATAATGTCAATATCAAAATATAAACAAGTGTTTGGTTTACATGAAATAATATATAACTTAAATAAATATAACTTAGTGCACTTTGCGCTTTTGGCGAAATTCGCTACATAATTACAGTGGCATCTCGACTAAATCTCTCAGTGTGTCGGATTGAGATTCCACTGTATTGCGAGTATAGCGACGAGATAGCTCATCAGTGTCTGTCCACACAATCGCTGGACTGTAGCGGCTGTTCCAAGTGACTAAGATTAGTATAAACATATTTTATTCGTATTATGTTACATGATATGTACATGATGTAAATCACGAGCAAAACTCAAGGTAATATGAATGGGATTCAGCAGAAAGCAAGTTACGAAGATTGAAGGGTCATTTGAAGAACGAGGGTAAATCCATAACCGAGGTTATCCCTCTTATTCCACTGTCCCTTAAATTATCAAGTGACTATGATTGAAGGGGTGAGTAGAAAAGGGGGCCAACTCCGTAACGAAGTTGGCCCCCTTATTCCTCTGACCCCTTCACTTATTGAGCGACTACGACTGAAGTCGGGGTTAGCCCCCTTATTTTACTGTCCCCTTCAATTATAAAGTGACTATGATTAGTTTAAACATATTTTATTTGCATATTGTTTACAAGTTAATTGTCAATGTCAATGTTACTATATACAGTACTATACAAATGGGATTGGATTGAAAGCAAGCTTATTTAAATCCTCTCCCTAACTCCCTGACTATGATTGAAGGGGTGAGTGGAATAAGGGGGCTAACTCCGTAATGGAGTTAGCCCCCTTATTCCACACACCCCTTCCGTTATGTACACCAACAGTTCCAATAACTAGTAGACTAGATAATTATTCGGAATATTCTCCGCTATCGCCGTTTGGGAATCTTTTCCAACAGCTTAAGTCGCTTTATATCCTTATATTCCCCCGGGATCTGCCTTAATGCGGACAGAGCCAGCGCTGGTTGTGGATTCCGTGACGTCGACATTATATGATGGAAATCGACAAAGCAGAAATTGTTGAATCTCCTGGCGGGGAGTTTGTCATCGTACTCCTTCATGACGTCCCAGGGGCCGTCACCGACCCCAATCATGATGATGGACAGCGGATATTCTGCCGCGTCGACGATCGAGTTGACCGTCGCATCCTCGCTGGTCACCTGGCCGTCCGCGCATATCACCAGGATGTGGTACTGAAAAACGGGAGTCGGCATGGGGATATATGTACAGTATGACGAACTCCCATGGTGTCTGGTTTAGAGAGGGTCCACTGTCGTTGTGTATACCGGTTATGCCCATTATAAGAGTAGTGAGATTATTGCTAATCCTATTACTTTTATGTGCTGGGGCTATGTGACTGGTGTGGTGAGGAACTGCGATTATATTGAGTCGTTTTAATTTCAGGTCTGAATTTCTACATTTTCTATGTAAATATTCAGTTCTGGTTTTGTGATTTCCCTCCATCCGTACTGTACAGTTGCAGTACGGAATTCGACCCCGATGACGTGGACCAAAATGACCTTAGATGTTGAAACGCCGTTAAACACCATTACATAGAATGATAACTGTTGTGCATGGTTGGCCCTGGTTTACAGTTATCTTCCTTAACAAATTGCTGTTTTTTATTGATATTGATTTTCAAAATAGGCCATTCTTTTCGTAATTGACATAAAAAGGTGACAGGAACAGTTTTGTCAACGTTGAATGTCATTTATGGGAAACCTTTTTTAAAAATAAAATAGTATTAGTATAAACGTTTCAAGGAAGTGTAGAAAATGCTACCCTACTCAGAGGCGGATCCAATATTTGGGGAACGCGGGGTTGTCTAGTTGCGAAGGTAACTCTTTCAATCTACTCCCGTTCCGTCCGTAGCTAGCTGTAAAATCTGATAAAAGCAAGCCATTCTCTAAAAGTGTTGGTTCTGTGACATGTAACTAGACATTGACACATCTTTGACATATTTTCCATTTTCGTTTATGCATTTATATACAGCACATGGACACTGTATGGACATGAGCAGGGATTCCGCTGGGGAAAATAAAAAAATCGCCACTTCCAAAAAAATAAAACAATTGGCGATAAAAAATTACAATTTTCAAAAACAAAATCAAAACAATTTTTTTTTTCGATTTCTTTTCGAAAATTGTAATTTTTATCGCCAATTGTAATTTTTTATCGCCAATTGTTTATTTTTATCGCCAATTGCGAAAGTGGCGATCGCCAGCGGAATCCCTGCATGAGGATGTGCTAACACAGACCACGGTCTTATACACATACACAATCAATACTCCATAGTATCGTACATGCGGACGAATAGAAAGAACTGTAGGATCACTGTGATAATGTTCTTCCTAGCGGACGAGCCATTACGGAGCCCTGCAGAGGACGTATAATTCTTTTTTTTTTTATTAATTCGTTCCCACGAAATAACAATTCGTTCCCTCAATTTAACATTCCCACGAATTAACAATTCGTTCCCACGGGAACGAATTGTTAATTCGTGGGAACGAATTGTTAATTCGAGGGAACGAATTGTTATATCGTAGGAACGAATTGTTATATCGTGGGAACGAATTGTTAATTCGAGGGAACGAATTAATTTGTTAAATTGAAGGAACGAATTGTTTAATTCGAGGGAACGAATTGTTTAATTTGAGGGAACGAATTGTTAATTCGAGGAAACGAATTGTTAAATTGAGGGAACGAATTGTTATTTCGTGGGAACGAATTAATAAAAATAATTCCTGTCCCCTGCGGGGCTCCGTTTCCATGGTATAACTGTGGCTTATCTTTGTAGAATCTGGGTATTATAACACCCTGATTCAACAAAGATTAGCCACAATTAGATATATGTACAGTTAAATATACGTATACTATAAGCCCAACTTACCTTCTGTGTTTTCTGCACGATCTGTATCGCCGCCTCTATAAGCGGGGCAAAGTTGGTAGGCCCGCCCAGTTTGATGGTGGGCGTCACTTCGTTGTAGGCGTCGAGTACATCCCCAAACCCCTCACAATCTCCCTGCAAGTCAGGCAAGGTTGTAACTATAGAAAAGTAAATACAGTGGACACCGGACACCAAGAAAACACATGTGATCTTATTTTTGGATTAGTTTCTTGGTCATTTATTTCAGGTGATAATGTCTGTTCGTGATCGTATAACACACAACTATGGCTCAGAATGATAAAATGCCTGGTTTACAGTGAAACCTCTCTGAGCCGGACACCCTGGGGACATTCCAGGGTGTCAAGTTTAGAGTGTTGTCATTGTACACATGTTTTCTCTAATAGTAGCCCATAGT
This sequence comes from Conchocele bisecta, assembly GCA_029237695.1. Lineage (NCBI taxonomy): Eukaryota > Metazoa > Mollusca > Bivalvia > Lucinida > Thyasiridae > Conchocele > Conchocele bisecta. Next base: position 119,790,434 of record CM055266.1, read on the forward strand.
ACTTTACACAATCCCATTCAGTAAAATATTATTTTTTTTTTTTCACATAGTAATGTGATTTCAAATATTGAAGTTTTATTTTTTGTGCAGTCATAGTGCGCAACGTGAGAAATGCGCATAACCCTGGGGCCGGTAGATAGAGAATAGTAGGTTAGTGTCGTGAATGGGAAAAAATATCTGGCAAGGCTCAGGAAACGGGATGGGCGAGGCTCTGCCGAGCACATCCCGTTTCCGTGCCGCGCCAGATATTTTTTCCCATTCACGGCACTAACCTACTATTCTATTTATCCCGTCAACAACTACAAATACCTGTAAAATGCAAAAATAGTATTGACTGGATATCAAAAATGTTTCACGGCACATACGCACTGTGTTGACGGGATAAACTAGTAATACAGTACAACCTAGGGGCCGGTTTTTAGAATAGTAATACAGTACATCTACATTGACTGGACATGGCAACGTGTTGTTTAATATCCCATCGCTGATATATCAAGAGTAGATATAACGATAGTTCTTGAGCCAAAACATGTTTCTATTATGAAACACTCGTCAGAAGTTCACCCAAATTTGAAACACTCGTCAGAAGTCCACCCAAATTTCCTCCCACAAGGTCACTTCATGTGATTTATGTTCACCTTGTGCAATTTCAGTACAATTTCAGTACAATAACAGGTAAACAAATGAGTAGAGAAAACAATACAACAGTAGCCGATTTCACCAAAATGGCTAAGCATACTTATCTTGCTTAGTACACTTTGAGGGACAAATTTTCGATTTAAGGATAAATGTATTAATTTTTATTATACTGAATTTATTACATTATCACAGCCATTTGGCTGTGATAATGTAATACATTCAGTATAATGATTCTGCATACTTTTAATCATCAGATATATGCAGTCGTTAGTTCTATGAAATAAACCATTTCGGGAAAACTAAATGATTACTCCCTCAAAGTACACTTTGCTAGATAAGTATGGTAAGCAATTTTGGTGAAATGTACTATAGTTGTTACCTTTCCTTTAATCGGGAACACAGATTTGTCCTTGACCCTCGAGTCGCCGAAGCCGAACGTATGTATGATTCCGTCTTCGTTGAATGATTCCAGCGTCTCCCCAAGGATACATATAACCTGCTGGTAGGGATTGGCCGCTGGCTGGGTCACATTGTGCAAAGACAGACCCCCGAAAGAGTTCTTGCCCTGTAGTCGGTTACTCAGTGTGTAGTCTATCCCTGAAGTTGGCAATATTGAATATTTAATTATACATGTAATTGAAAATACAGTGTTAACTAGTTATTTCATGTTCAGGCCATGATAGCACCTTAGGTTAGAAGTTTATTGTCCTTATCCAAGATGAGATTGCTGTGCTTAGGAAGATGGGATGATTATGCTTGCAAACATAAAATGGGAGTATTGAACTGATTGCAACTGATCTGAGGTAACTGCCCTTCCAGAAGATGAGGTTACTGCACTTACAGAAAATAAGGTTATTACACTTACAGAAAATAAGGTTATTACACTTACAGAAAATAAGGTTATTACACTTACAGAAAATAAGGTTATTACACTTACAGAAAATAAGGTTATTACACTTACAGAACATAAGGTTATTACACTTACAGAACATAAGGTTACTGTACTTACAGAACATAAGGTTACTGTACTTACAGAACATAAGGTTACTGTACTCATAGAAGTTACTGTACTTACAGAACATAAGGTTACTGTACTTATAGAACATAAGGTTACTGTACCTTACAAACTAAGGTACTGTACTTACAAACAAAAGGTTACTGTCTTACCGAACAAAAGGTTACTGTACTTACAGAACATTAGGTTACAAGTACTTACAGAAACATAAGGTTCGTACTTTACAGACATAAGGTTACTGTACTTACAGAACATAAGGTTTACTGTACTTATTAGAACATAAGGTTACTGTACTTAACAAAACATAAGGTTACTGAAACTTAAGAACTAAGGGTTACTGTACTTACAGAACTAAGGTTACTGTACTACAGAACATATGGTTACTGTATTAAGAACATAAGGTACTGTAACATAAGGTTACTTAGAACATAGGTAAGGATTACTGTACTTACAGAACATAAGGTTACTGACTATTAGACTACAGAAATAAGGTTACTGTTACTTGCAGAACATAAGGTTCTGTATTACAGATACATAAGGTTACTGTACTTACAGAACATAAGGTTACTGTACTTACAGAACATAAGGTTACTGTACTTACAGAACATAAGGTTACTGTACTTACAGAACATAAGGTTACTGTACTTATGGAGTTATTGCACTTACAAAAGAATGGATTATTACACTGACAAAATATGAGGTTATTCTACTTACAAACAAGAAACGAGGCAAAGCCACGAAGGCCAGGTTTTTTCCAAGCATAGACACTTGGATAACATAATTATACCCACTTTTTGTAGACTAGATGGCCGTGGCCTGCATGTTGCGCCTTGGGGCGAGGCATGGACACTAAACAAATAGATATAGTAGATGGAAAAACTTTAACGAAAAAACTTTAAGCGGACACGGACGTACGGACGGAAGGACGGACGTATGCCAAAATGCATAAAATGCGCTTTCCGCAAGCGGGTGCGACAATGATGATAAACACCCATGTGAAGTATCAAGGTAATGGGTGAAGCAGTTGCAGAGATATAGTACACTAAAAAACTTTAACAAAAAAAATCAAAGTAATTTGACCTTGACATTGTGCACAGGCTGGGGTTTGGGGTTACATGTAGAATGAAAATATGGATGATGATAAACACCCATGTGAAGTTGCAAGGTAATGGGCGAAGCAGTTGCAGAGATATAATATAACGAAAAAGTTTTAACCAAAAAACTTTAACCAAGACGTACGTTAAAGAGTTAACGTTGAAAATGGCTAAGTCAATTACGTAGAAATAATAGGTGAAGGTAAAAAAATGGTCACATGTTGGATAGTTGTATGTGATAGGCACCCCTTGGTTATGAAGCTGTGAAAGTTTGGTGGTCCTAGGTGGTACAGTACCAAAGAAATGGACTTAAACACGAAAACTTAACATGGTAAACGCGAAAACTTAACATTGAAAATGGCTAAGTCGACTGCGCGGAAAAAATTGGTCAAGTTAAAAAAAAAGTAACATGTTGGATAGTGATATGTGGTGGGCACCCCTTGATTATGAAGCTGTGAAAGTTTGGTGGTCCTAGGTGGTACAGTACCAAAGAAATGGGCTTAAACACGAAAACTTAACATTGATTGTGGACGCCGCCCGCCGCCCGCGCCGCCGCCCGCCGCCCGCCTGCCGTCCGCCCGCCCGCCCGCCCGCCCGCCCACCGCCCACCCGCCCGCCCGCCCGGCTTTCGCCAATCCAATAGCCTGGATTTTTTTTCAAAAAACCTGGCTAAAAATGAGGTTATTCCACTTACAGAAAATGAGGTTACTGCACTTACAGACTAGATGGCCGCGGCCGGCCACAATGTCGCGCCCGCCGATGCATTTGATAGTACTAAACGAGCTTTGATGGTATACAAATGTGCCGACTATATCGAGCTGTCCACAAGCGGGTTCGACAAAAAAACAAAAAAACAATTTGACATTGGGAACAGGAGCCGCATGGGTTGGGCATAGAATGAAAAATATTATAGATGATGATATAGACGCATGTGACGTTTTTGTGTGAATATGCCAAGCGGTTTCAGAGATATAGTGTTGTTAAAAACCTAAATAAAACAACACTTTAAGGTAAATTTCAAAGCAATTTGACATTGACAATGGACACAGGGGCCGCACGGGTGGGGCGTAGAGTGAAATATGGATCATGATGAACACCCATGTGAAGTTTGGAGTGAATTGGTGAAGCGGTTTCAAGAGACAGTGTTGTTAAAAACTTAAATACAAAACTTGAACTCGGACGCATGTACGGACATTCGCCAATGAGCTGACTACAACGTGTTGTCCGCAAGCGGGCGCGACAACAATGAAGATATTGCGCTTACAGCAGATGGGATTATTGCACTCACAGAAGATGAGGTTCCTGCACTTACAGAAGATGGAGTTATTGCACTTACGGAAAATTAAGATATTGCACTTACATAAAATGAGGTTACTGCACTGACAGAAGATGGAGTTATTGCACTGACAGAAAAATGAAGATATTGCACTTACAGAAGAATGGATTAATGCGCTGACAGAAAATGTGGTTATTTCACTTACAGAAGAATGGAGTATTGCGTTGACAGAATATGAGGTTATTTCACTTACAGAAGAATGGATTATTGCGTTGACAGGAAATAAGGTTGCTGCACTTACAGAAGAATAGATTATTGCGATGACAGACAAGAGTTGTCAGAAGACAACGAAGCTCGCCTGTTGACAGCCTTCACTCAAACTGCACAGTTACATAAACAAACATGAATATTATATAACTTGACCTTGGGTTAAGGGGCGTGCGGTGGACCTTCACATTGGGGTCAGTGGTGCGTTGTGGGTCGTGGGTTTTCTATAGCATAATATAGCATATTAAAATGAATGCATGTATGAAATATCAATGCGCTCCCTGAAAACAGAAGTAAAACACAATTTAACCCAACTTTAAGTTTATGAACGCACTAAGGTGGTGATTTTCTACAGCATGATAGCTATTCACATGAGGAATGCATGTATGAATGTGCTAAGTTTGTGTCCTTCACCTTGGGGAAAGAGGTAGGGGGGGGGGGGGGTGATGGATTTGCTCAATAGAGGATCATCACATGAATGCATGTATGAAATATCAAAGCGTTACACAACATTTACCCCAACGTTAAGTTTATGAACATGCTAAGTTTGTGACCTTAACCTTGGGGTAAGGGTTGGGTCGTGGGTTGTTGATTTGCTACAGCATGATAGAGGGTCATCAGATGAATGCATGTATGAAATATCAAGGCATTCAAGAAAGGAAACAGATGTTATAAGACAATTACCCCAACGTTAAGTTTATGAATGTGCTAAGTTTTTGACCTTGACCTTGGGGTAAGGGGTGGGTCATGGATTTGCCATAGCACAATAGAGTATCATCAGATGAATGCATGTATGAAATATCAAGGCGTTCCATGAAAGGAAAAGGATGGTATATAAGACATTTACCCCAACGTAAAGTTTATGAATGTGCTAAGTTTGTGACATTGACCTTGGGGAAAGGGGTGGGAGGTGGGTCATGGATTTGCGATAGCACGATAGGGTATCATCAGATGAATGCATGTATGAAATATCAAGGCGTTCCATGAAAGGAAAAAGATGTTATATAAGACATTTACCCCAACGTAAAGTTTATGAATGTGCTAAGTTTGTGACATTGACCTTGGGGAAAGGGGTGGGAGGTGGATCATGGATTTGCTATAGCACGATAGAGTATCATCAGATGAATGCATGTATGAAATATGAAGGTATTCCCTGTAAATAAACAGAAGTTACACAACATTTATCCCAACGCTAAGTTTATGAATGTGCTAGGTTTGTGACCTTGACCTTGGGGTAAGGGTTGGGTAGTGAGTCGTGGATTTGCTACAGAATGATAGAGGGTCATCTGATGAATGCATGTATGAAATATCAAGGCGTTCCATGAAAGAAAACAGATGTTATAAGACATTTACCCCAACGTTAAGTTTATGAATGTGCTAAGATTGTGACCTTGACCTTGGGGTAATGGATGGGTGGTGGGTCATGGATTTGCTATAGCACGATAGAGTATCATCAGATGAATGCATGTATGAAATATGAAGGTATTCCCTGTAAATAAACAGAAGTTACACAACATTTATCCCAACGCTAAGTTTATGAATGTGCTAGGTTTGTGACCTTGACCTTGGGGTAAGGGTTGGGTAGTGAGTCGTGGATTTGCTACAGAATGATAGAGGGTCATCTGATGAATGCATGTATGAAATATCAAGGCGTTCCATGAAAGAAAACAGATGTTATAAGACATTTACCCCAACGTTAAGTTTATGAATGTGCTAAGATTGTGACCTTGACCTTGGGGTAATGGATGGGCGGTGGGTCATGGATTTGCTATAGCACGATAGAGTATCATCAGATGAATCCATGTATGAAATATGAAGGCGTTCCCTGTAAATAAACAGAAGTTACACAACATTTACCCCAACGTTAAGTTTATGAACATGCTAAGTTTGTGACCTTGACCTTGGGGTAAGGGTTGGGTGGTGGATCGTGGATTTGCTACAGCATGATAGAGGGTCATCTGAGGAATGCATGTATGAAATAACAAGGTGTTCTATGAAAGGAAACAGAAGTTATAAGACATTTACCTCAACGTTATGTCTGTGGACGACGCCGACGACGCCGACGGCGCCGGGGGTATGACATAAGCTCTTCTGCACTTCGTGCAGGCGAGCTAAAAATGAGGTTACTGCCCTTACAGAAGATGGAGTTATTGCGTTGACATAAAATGAGGTTACTGCACTTACAGAAGATGGAGTAATTGCGTTGACATAAAATGAGGTTAGTGCACTTACAGAATAATGGATTATTGCGTTGACATAAAGTGAGGTTACTCCACTGACAGAAGATGGAGTTTTTGCACTTACAGAAAATGAAGATATTGCACATACATACGAATGGATTATTGCGTTGACAGAATATGAGGTTATTCAGTTACAGAAAATATTGCTCTAGCAAGAGATGATGTTATTGCACTTACAGAAGATGGCGTTATTGCATTCACCGACGACGGGATTGTAACACTTACCGAAGATGAGGTTACACTTGTCGACGCCCTCGTGATGTATGGCGGCGCTCACCTCCTCCAGTGACGTAAATTTCTCCGCGGCGTCGCTGGCCGTCAACACTGTGGAACTGCGGCCGTCACTGGGGGAATGGGAATACATCAATGAATTGTGGCCGATTTCACCAAAATTGCTAAGTACATATATGCATATTAGCAAAGTATACATTAAGGGAGTAATTATTTTTTACTGAAATGTATCTTTTCATATAGAACATACGACTGTTTATATTGGATGATTACAATTATGCAGAATTATTATACTGCATTTATTATAGGAATGAATGGCCTTTTTGTGGAATTTATCGCGGTATAAACTTGGAAAAGTCGCGGGAATACTGGACGAAGGCCGGAAGGCCTCGTCCAGTATTCCCGCGACTTTTCCAAGTTTATATCCCCGATAAATTCCACAAAAATGCCATTCATTCCTTAAAATTACAGCATTTGAAATAAATTCATCAAGAAAATGTGTTTATTTTCCGTTTTCTTAAGAATTATTTTAACTGTGCCTCACGATTACGGAAAGTAGTTCGGCGTGGGAGTTTACTGGGATATAAATTTTGGACAGAGACTTGCTACGGGCCAATCAAATGTTAGGGAGTTGTGTAAATATTTTTGTGCTGGAATTATTATACTGTATTTATTAGATTATCACAACCAATGTGTTGGTTAGGAAATAATTTATTAAATTAAATAAAAATAAATTGATTTATGCAGGAGTTGAACATTTCTCCCTCAAAGTATACTTCGCAAGATAAGTGTATTTATAATTTGTTATGAAATCTGCTACTGGTGCTGCACTCCGTAACATGTTTCATGTAGAAATATGCACCGGTTTCCTGACTCGGTGCCACTCAGTTCTACTTACAGCGGAGTCAAAATAATACATTGTATTCCTGGGACCCTGCTTAGAGCTATCGCATAAAATCATTTTCGTCTAGTAACCGGTGCAATTTTTTTTGCGCCGGTTACTATACGAAAATGTGTTTATGCTGTATCTGCTGTATGGAGCTGAATGGAAATTCGTCAGGAATCCCGCGCCTATTTCGACGTGCAGCACCAGTGTCACTGACTGGAGAAACCGGGCTTTATTGCATTCTTTGTTAGTCTAGCTCATGATCTGCTAGTATACTCAGACAGTCTGCACAGGACAATAACTCTGAAACCAGTCATGTGACGTACGTGGATTAAGAACAGAACTCATACGAGCTATCGTTAATAATAAGTATGTTGCGAAAGTTTGGTGCAAATCGGACTTTAATAAACTTGTATAGTTATTCTGGTCACAAGGATAGTGCGGACGCCAAACGCCGGACGGACAAACCGGTAACAGCGTATTAAGACGACTTAACCAAGGTGTATGCTCACGTGGTACTAACAACAACAACAACAAGTACTGAAACTTCCAGAATCCATCCGTTTCAAAGTACATATTATTTTATATTGTCCTTATTACGTAATGAATTTTGATAAAATATGGCGCATCAAACGCGTCTTGTTAAGCTGCATTTGGTGGTCTCTGTACTTTGGCCCAAACTTCTGTCGCTTTTGCGAAGAATCGAGCAGAAAACGACATAAGTCTGTGCCGAACTCCCTGGAAGACCAAATGCAGCTCATGAAGACGCGTTTGCTGCGCCATATTTCATCAAAATCCGTTTCATATTAAGGAAAATATCAAATAATACTTACTTTGGAGTGGGCAAGATTCCAACACTTTCAGCCACTGTTGTTGTTATTATAACCACGTGATCATGTACCTTGTTAACTATCTATCGTGTTAAGTAGACGGCGAAAAAATGCCATCATATCGACTATGTCAGCAATTAGACACTTACATCAAGCCGGCGCTGGAGCCAGAGTGTTGTAGTTCGGGCTTTCGTGACATCATTGACGCTGACTGGACGATTGCGCTACACGGCTAACGGACCTGTCGGCAATTACGCTATACCACCAACGGACCGGTGGGACTATCACGATATACCGCCAACGGACCGGTGGGACAATCACGCTATATACCGCCAACGGACCTGTGAAGTGAAAATGTTCGTTACCTAAGGCATACATGGCATTTTCTTTGGGACTGGGGAATAGTCTATTATTAAGTAGATAGCAATCACACGACACGCTATACGCCAACTGACCCGTGTAGTGAATATGTACAGTCAGACAATGGACATTTGCGATAGCAACCATTAAATGAGATGCTGGGAAAAATTGAAGGGGTCAGTGCAGTATGGTGGCTAACTCCTTCTCAGAGATAGCTCCCTTCTTCAACTGATCCCTTTAACCAAGGTGCATTATCACGTGGTTACAACAACAACAATGGCTCAAAGTCATGAAAGCGTGCCCTCTCCAAAGTATTATTTGTAATATTCCTTAATAGGCAACGGATTTTAATGAAATATGGCGCAGCAAACGCGTCTTCATGATCTACATGTGGTGGTCCCGGGAGTCCGGCACATACTTACGTCGTTTTTGCGAAGAATCGATTTTCGTGTATTTAGACACGTAAATAAATTCTTCGCAAAACAAAACGACAGCAATTTGGGCCAAAGTACCGAGACCACCAAATGCAGCTTAACAAGATGTTAAAATCAAAATCCGTTACATAATAAAGACAAAATAAAAGAATACGTACTTTGAATCGGAGGGCTTCTGGAAGTGTCAGTACTTGTTGTTGTTGTTGTTGTAACAACGTGATCATACACCTTGTTACTTAAAGGAGAATAATACATTCCCCAAAACCGATACATTTGCATTATATAGCTATATTAAAGACATATCGGGGCTTTACTTCACTTGTATTTATTATAATCCCACAGATATTTGGTTTTAAATTTCCATTATTTATGCGCTCTCCACTCCATTTGGATTTTAGGCTGCCTACATTGAAATCACATGATACGCAACCGCGCCGTAACGTAGTTGTAAAGCGTATCTGCCGCCCCACCCCACCCCCCCGACGAGGATTTGTTTAGCGTGTACTACACATTTGTGGCTGTGATTGGAGAAAATGGGTTTTGGGATTTGTAAGCAGTATAGCTCCTGGTCAAATATCACACTTCTGTAGCCTGGTAACGATACATATTGCTTAGAAGCACGACATGTGTTTCATTGATGGAAAGGTGAACAGTGCAGATCCTGATCAGACTGTGCAAATTGTGCATACAATTATCAGACTGCTGCTTTTGCAAGCTGATCTAGCTGTATACTGGTGGCAGAGACAATATGCCAGGTTTAGTAAGATAGTGAACCATATTTCATATCAAAAGAGTGTCATATACTGCCATCTGAATTTCAAAGATATTGTAGTCCCCTGGGGGCCGTTTCACTAAACTTCCTACGACTAAAATGTTCGTAAGTGCAAACCTATGATAGTCTGTAAATTTCACATTAACAATGTTTTCTTGTAAACAATTATTGGATTTACATTTAGTGAGCATAGGCTGCATAAGCAGCCTATGCTCAATACATGTAAATCCATCAAATGAACTTTCCAGACGATTCCAAATGTGCACTTACGAACATTTTAGTCGAAAGAAGTTTAGTGAAACGGCTTAGCCACAGGGATGTTTCTGCTAGTCGTAAAACATATTTACACAGCACATGTGTCATACAAATTAGATATGTCATTAGGTAGATCCTGCTTCTGGGTTTGGCAAAATTTAATTTTTACTTTAATTTCAGTTATATTCAGCAAATAAATAAAATAAAATATGATTAGGGGCTACATCATTCACTTGACATTGTATGGTACGGTATAACTCTAATTACATTGCATCATGTTGCGAATAGAGCGGAAAACGTGCATCAAAGAGTATCTAGCTACCAGCCTTCCACCTGTGTTATACCGCTAACTGGTGCTGCACTCCGTCTGTCGTAAAATGTTTCACGTCGAAAAATACACCGGTTTCCTGACGAGATGCGGTATCTTCTGCATGAATGAGAATTCGTCAGGAATTCGGCGGCTATTTCGACGTCAAACATTTTTACACCAGCGCGGAGTGCTGCACCAGCGACATACACAACACGAGATGGTTTTACCACCTACCTGCGGAGAATCACGGCGAGTTCTATCCTACCCAACCGTCTCACTGCACCAGTTGAAATCCACAGGAATCCCCGTTCGGTTCCACAAAAACCAAACTAGAGTAATGGAATTAATATTTTTTCAAAAATGTGTGTCATCTACGGCTTAGTGTATTCCCCAATGTGTTCAGCCTACCATGTTATTGCCGTACTTTACTTATGAGCACTTTTTAGGTTATGCATTATTTTATATTCGTTGTGTAAAATTCCATGCACCTTTTCCAAACAATGGAATGTATTTAATACACATTAGTTTTACCGTAATAGGATTTATCGCAACAATGACAAACAATAGCTGTATACATCACGTACAACGGGTATTAAACATGGATATCGACGGATAAATTGGACCTATGGTTAATGCGACCAATGTAGACCAAAACCAGCCTGCGCAGTCTGGTCATGGTCTGCACTGTTCGCCATTCAATCAGCGAAACACTCATAAAGCTTATATATATACAACGAGCGTAATATCCCGATCGATCTGCAAATCAACGCTGGAAGATCAGAAGACAGAAGCCCCATTTCTCCCGCCACGGCCACATGTGAGCTTTGTTCTAATACGGTATGAATGACAACATATCCACGATAGCGTGTCCGTACTAGTTCACATGTCGGTACCACAGGTTTTAGTAACCGGGTAATATATTTGTTCTTGTAAGAAACGCTGCGGTTTTCAAATTCCAAAAATTTGAATTATGTGACATAATCCGTGTATATTCTGAGACGGGCCGACTCGCACGAATAATTTAGCGAATAAGAAATACACGTACGATGTTATTTTGGGCTGGAGGTAGGAACACATGAAAACCATTTTTTTCTGTCTAATGAGGTCACGTGGCAATTTTTTAAAGTAACAGCATTGTGGATTCGAATAAGAATATTGTGTGTGATTGGAAAAACATCAATACATTCATGGCATGGGCATGAGTTATGGCATGGACAATGTTACTGAAGGAAAATAATCAACACTGACATAGATTGGCATGCGTCAATCGGACGGTGACAATATTTTGTCACACGAGTTTAGGGTGTTGGCGTTGCGAGCAGGCAGATGGATACTCTAACATGATTTTGTAATTACTCCCATTCTGTAACAGCGGGTCAAGAAACCTTTCCAATCTCGGTCGACGTCGTGTGTTTCGCACTGGAACTCACTGACGTCGATGGTTGGTATGGCCACGTACACACGTACGGACATGCATTCGTTGGTGGAGTACAGTAAGATGTTCCGCCAAATTCTGATTTCTGCTACATCAAGCGAATGAGTATCGTTTTGGGGTGCGTTCGATATTATTGGATAGACGCGTACACCAATTACGCCAACAGCCAGAGACGTTAGCTTTGTGTCAGACACTTGCCATTGACGGGTGGAACACATCACACAACGTGCTATGTGTCGGTTGGCTGGGCCAAATGCGTACAGTGGGGTCATCGTGTAAGTGCACACACGAACGAACACGACAGGTTGGAACCAACCTGTCGTGTTCGTTCGTGTGTGCACTTACACGCTGACCCCACCGTAGATAAAGTCCAATGCTAATGAATTACACACAAGGTTGTGCGAAATTGAATCTTGCAAGTGATTTGTTCGACCCCCATGGTATTCAACGACACATACAGAGCACAATGCAGTGTTTCGTATTGTTATAGAGAGATGACATACCAACGATAAAATATCCAATTGGAATAAAACACGGTTATACATTTGATACTACATGTATAATAGTATACTTATGTAAGTAGCGTTACTTTTTTTGTTCAGTATATGCTAAAGTGACTTTTTGCGGGAAAAAAATGAAATATTTTGCAAAAAATGGGTCATAAGAATACATTATTATTATGGCTCAGGCAAAAACTAAAGTTTCACGTAATACATGTACATTGTTTGCTTCTTTTTTTTCACGTCATAGGGTCATGAATGTTAAACAAAAACGGTACAAATCTACGGTTAATTGTTGTTTTGCCAACTGGTTTGCTCACGGGCTTATGGGTTTTGCGACCAGTGTAGATCCAGATCAGCCTGTGATTTCGCACAGTCTGATCAGGATCTGCACTGGTCGTCATTCCAACATGATTAAAATAATTGGTATAGTTTCTGGCCTAAATTTTCTGATTTGACCGCCTAGTAATATAAGTCATTTGGTCAAAACCAAGGAGAACCAAGGAGAACGTATGCGGTTATTGCCATATTTTATGTCTTGAAATATATCTTATAAATTGTGGTTCTGCGATATAAATAGTGTTTGCTTAGTAACTAAGCAATTCTAAGCAATCTTTAAGTCACGGCTTATTTTAAGCAATTCTAAACATGTTTTAAGTCACTTAAACTTGCTTTTTTTTACTACGCAAGCAGTTTTTATGAACCCTTGTTTATAATATATACATATAATCTGAAACTAATTGCTGTTTTATCAGTAATATGATGACACGAGAAATATCTGCATGTTATACAATTTTCCCTTAGAGTTTTTTAAAGCTCATTGTCGGTCAGTGGTCACAGTGATATGGGTATTCAGCGTTTACGATTCACTAACCTGTGACAAATATGTCATACTCGAGATGTTTGCCTGTGGCTGCGCCAACGCTATTGTTATTTAATAAAACATTGTGTAATAATCCGTTGACCGTCGTCCAAAGTGTTAACAAACAGCATACGCAATTAAAAATGTAAGTACATGTATATGCACGCATATACGTGTATGCCGGTGACAAGAGGGATGTTTAACTTATTAAAGACCCAGTTTGATCTGACCGACCTGGACTTGTGGCCGTGACTGGAGAAATGGGGCTTATGGTTTTGCGACCAGTGTAGATCCAGATCAGCCTGTGCATCCGCACAGTCTGATCAGGATCTGCACTGTTCGCTATTTCATCAATGAAACACCCGTCATGGTTCTAGCTAGAAACAAAGTTGCTATCCGCTCCAGACCTCTCGCGAGGGTAGCAATTTAACCCCATCTCTTTAATGTAACGCATGGAAGAGTGATTTTTGCAATCGGTTATCCGGCGTGTGTGATATGTGAGCAATATAAAACTGTCCAAGCTGTATCAATACATAATTAATAAAGAACACACACATGCATACATTGCTTATTTTACCGTTTCAAGGTGTTTATCTCATATTTACATGTACATGTATATCTTGTAAATGTGAAAGCTTCATTTCGTTATGTTGAATATTGAACAACAAGAGAAAAATTTGGCTTCCATGGGAAAATGATTTCCCTTTCTATTATTTCTGGCAATTTACTAGTTCTACATCAAAGATTATTTGTTTAAAGGCATAAACTATACAGTTTACTGAATTTTGACCTACATACAACTGGTTTGGGTATACACTTCGGTTGCTCACATTTTTTGAATCGGTCAAATTGTAGCCGTATATAACATATCGGAGGAGAATTATTGTAGCTACGTTCTAGCTTGTTCTGAGTACATAGCTCTAATCCCATTACATTACATTGCATTACATAACAGTTATGACGGGGTGGTATTTCCAAATTTGCTTTTGAAGAGTTCGTTGTTTACTTCCTACTGCGCGGAGAGTGACATAATATTTACAAATACACGATTTATTAAGTGAGATTATGATAATATGTCTGTCTCATATTGTTGACTACAGTTTGGTCCTGTATGCAATTGTGACCTGTCAATAACTACATGTAGTTGCACGTTTTCCGCTTTATTGGAATTAGGTTGCACTATATATCGCTACTACACAATCAACGGTATACATTTGCAGAATAATGTTTACATTTCGCGCACTAACATATAGCAATAATCTGCAGGGCGTTGACGCTCATACTTCGCTATATTGGTATTGAGAGAAAATTCCACAATATGAGACAAACTTATTATGATGAACTCACCTAATAAAGTGTGTATTAGCAAAATTCTTTTGGTCACTCTCCATGAAGTCGAAAGAAAACAAAGAACACGTCAAACGCACATTTGGAAATACATGTACTACTCTGTCATAACGCTTATGTAATGCACTGCAATGTAATGTAATGTAATGTAATGTACTACACTACTACATTACATTGCATGCATTACATAAGCGTTATGACAGAGTAGTTTACATTTCGCGTAATGGACAGTAGTACATGTATTTCCAAATAATTCCAGCACAAAAATATTTACACAATTCCCTAACATTTGATTGGCCCGTAGCAAGTCTCTGTCCAAAATGTATATCCCAGTAAACTCCCATGCCGAACTACTTTCCGCAACCGTGAGGCGCGCAGTTAAAATAATTCTTAAGAAAACGGAAAATAAACACATTTTCTTGATGAATTTATTTCAAATGCTGGAATTATAAGGAATGAATGGCCTTTTTGTGGAATTTATCGGGGATATAAACTTGGAAAAGTCGCGAAAGGCCTTTCATTCCTATAATGTGCGTATGAATTGATTATAGTTATCACTCTGATCTAGTCGAGAATCTGGGGCCCGTTTCACTAAACTTCCTCCGACTAAAATGTTCGTAAGTGCAAAATTATGATAGTCTGTAAATTTCATATTAACATTGTTTTCTTGTAAATAAGTATTGGATTTACATTTATTGAGCATATGCTGCATATGCAGCCTATGCTCAATAAATGTAAATCCATAAATTGAAATTTACAGACGATCTTAAATTTGCTCTTACGAACATTTTAGTCGTAAGAAGTTTAGTGAAACGGGCCCCTGATCTGTGACTATGGTTGGAGAAACATGCACTGTGACATAAAACATATTTGACCAGTCTAACACATGTTATAGACACCATGTATGTACATGCGTGATGCTTTAATATGATATTTATTAAACCGTTTGAACGAGTTGACTGAATTCATAAGAAACGAGGATATGTCGAGTATCTTATGACATCTCTCAACGAGTTTAATACGATTTATATCATATTAAATCAACACAAATGTTAGATTTATTGCATACGCACATCATCATTCTGACGTATTTCTGTAGCGGTCTCATTTGCATATTTCTAACACTAGGCCTAGTGTAATGTTATTTTAATACACTGTGTTATAGCCTAGTCCCACTGCTCAGTTTCTCTATCCGACCTCGATCCGACCAAAATGTGGCGAAACGGTCAGTATCTATCTAGCAACATTTGAAGTTCCATCCGTTGTCCATCCAACCAAAAAGTATGCCCCCAGCATCCGCCTAGTTCCCTTCCGTGCGCTTCATCCAGTTACAGTTTTGATCGGACAGGGTGTGGATAGATGAGGATAGACCGGGTGGGATACTGGTAGAGTGCGGACAGGTGTCGTTTAGTACTAGCAGGATTTGGACTGAACGCTCACCAAATGCCATCCGAGAACGATTACAGCGGATGGGATACTGGTGCGATGCTAGGGCAATACGTTTTGTACTGGTAAGATGTTGGCTAGGATCGAACCAAACTAAACGGCAGTCCGACCAAACCGTATGAAACGTGTGTGTTCCGACTGTTCCAAATCTCGTCCGCATGGCACACGATCTGATCGTATCCTATAAGTATCCCATCCGACCTGCTTCCGAACGAGCGAATGGAGACGTTCTGGCGATTATTTTAAACATTTCTTAATTTTCAAATATCCCTACGGATGACGGGACCGAATTCAAAGTATCCTACTAGTCCATTCCAAACTTGGTCCGCATCATTTCGTTTCCTACCAGTATCTGCTAGTACCTTCTGGATGTCAACCGGATAGGAAACGGAAGGAGAAACGGAGTAGTGGGACTATAGTCTGTTTCACGAAAGCTGCCCCAATGTTACGGCCATATAAACAATTCAAATACATTATTTGTTTCGACAGTATTAAATTCAAGGAAAAGTTAAGAATGAGCCTTCTTTTTATTTCGTGAAATTCGGTCAAATATTGGTTTTATTACGACAAATTTATTTCTCTATGAGAATTTAACATGGATGATGGGGGAAAAAGAGGTAAAGGAGTGTGGGAGGAGTCAAAAAACGAAAATCTTTGGACATTAACTCAGAAACCTAGCTAGATAGCTTGGAAATGATCTAACTAAGAAAACAAAAGTTAAATTTTGAAAATCGGTCCAGGATTAATGAAATTCTAAACAAAATTCCTCATGTTAAATCCCCATAGACATCTTCACTCTGTGAAGATGTCTATGGGGATTTAACATGGGGACATTTTTTTTCGCAATAAAATCAATATTTGACCAAATTTCACGAAATAAAAAGAAGGCTCATTCTTAAATTTTCCTTTAATTTAATATTTATATCGAAACAAATATTGTTTTTGAATTGTTTATATGGCCGTAAAATTTGGGCAGCTTTCGTGAAACAGACTATAGGCTATTCGATCACTGCAAACGCCCACTTTATGCAATAGATACTATTATATGTATCACGGTTGGATAAGCCGAAGTTGTTTGATTTCATCAAAACAAATGTAGATGCCAACCTGTCACAGGGCGAGAAAATGGTACGGTAAACCAGGGGTACCCGGCTCCATTCCGGCCTGGTGCACATCTTCTCGCCCTGTGCCATTTGACTCCACGCTGGGTGCCAAATGTCGCAGGGCGAGAAAAATCGGACCCTACCTGGGACGAACTCAGAAACTCTGGTACTATCGCTCTATCGGGTGAGCTAGGCGGGCACAGAGACACATTTCTTGCCCATAGTGAGCTACGTACTCAAGGTGTATGATTACGTGGTACTAACAACAACAGCAACAAGTACTGAAACTTCCAGATTCCATCTGATTCAAAGTACGTATTCTTTTATATTGTCCTTATTACTTAACGGATTTTTATGAAATATGGCGCTATATAAGCTACATTTGGGGGTCTCTGTATTTTTGCCCAAACTTCTGTAGTTGTTGCGAAGAATCGATTTCCGTGTCTACCGGCACCGAAATCGATTCTTCACAAAAACGACAGAAGTCTGTGCCGAACTCCCTGGACCACCAAATGTAGCTCTTGAAGACGCGTTTGCTGCGCCATATTTTATCAAAATCCGTTGCAGATCAAATAATACTTACTTGGAGTGGGCGACGTTGTTGTTGTTGTAATCATGTGATCATGCACCTTGGCACTGTGACATACATACAACCAGACAGTCATACAACGTGTTCGCTAAAGGAATAATTCAGATTTCGACGACGGAATGACGACCACGAGTTGTATCTCAGATTATTGAGTGCTCTGATCATGGCATACAAGTTTGTGCCAACTTTACTTATCGGAAGTGAATATATGTACCATTTTCATTCGAGCGCTAGCGAAGAATTATACAACCAACATCCAAATTTACAGCTTTTATGCAAATTAGCTACTGTCGGTCGAAGCACATATTTCGCTTAATCGCCTTTTCAGTTTGAAAAATGTTTTCTTTGCTGTTTTTGTGTGCTAAATTTATGTTATTGCAAATGTTTCCGTAGTCTAAGGGTGTGATGATTAACCGCCATACTCGATTATTCCCAATTCGTAACTCCATAGTTCGGTGCACGAATACAATCTTGCGGTTTCCATTCTCAGAATAGAAATCAATTTATCATTTCTTTTGTTTAATAAATATATATTTTTAACTTGTCGTTGTTCTTGTTGCTGCTGCTATGAAATCCACGCTTATTTTTCACGAGACGCTTTACACTCTAGATGAATTATCAGTCTATGTGTCATCCACAAACACATACTGTGCATAATTTCAGGATTTTCAGATCAGTCCTTTGATTACCTGTCATTCAAGAGCTCATTACTTTAGATAATGAACTGGGAACCATGATTAGCCGGCCCGAACCCAGCTACACCGTTAATTCCCATCAAGAAGATACTGCATTAACCCTTAGCCTGCTGATCGCGAAAACTGTCGTCTGCTGTTGCTTTATTTTTTGCCCTGTTTCTCAATAAAAACATGGTTTGACAGCACTTTAGAATCATTTCCAATGGAAATGATTCTAAAGTGCTGTCAAAGCATGTTTTTGATGAGAAAAATCGAAAAATAAAACATAAACAGCAGACGACATTTCATTCAGCAGGCTAAGGGTTAACACATTTTCGTCTAGCAACCGGTGCAAGAAATAATTTACACCGGTTAATAGACGACACTTGCGTTTATGCAATACCTCTAAGTTGAGCTGAATGGCATGTCGTCAGGAAACCGGTGCATTGTTATTTGACGTGTCACTGGAGGGTGTCAATACAGATACAATATTTGCATCACGTGTACATGTGCGCAGATCCTGATAATATTATAGGAATGAATGGCCTTTTTTGTGAAATTTATCGGGGTATAAACTTGGAAAAGTCGCGGGAATACTGGACGAAGCGATAACAAATTACAATTTTCGAAAACAAAAAAAAAATGTTTTTTTCTTCTTTTTTTTAAATTTTTTTCTCGAAAATTGTAATTTGTTAAGGCCTCGTCCAGTATTCCCGAGACTTTTCCAAGTTTATATCCCCGATAAATTCCACAAAAAGGCCATTCATTCCATATAATTCCAGCATTTGAAATAAATTCATCAAGAAAATGTGTTTATTTTCCGTTTTCTTAAGAATTATTTTAACTGCGCCTCACGGTTACGAAAAGTAGTTCGGCGATGGGAGTTTACTGGGATATACATTTTGGACAGAGACTTGCTACGGGCCAATCAAATGTTAGGGAATTATTGTACAGTGAAACCTCTCTAAACCGAACTCCCTGGGAGGTTCCCAGGGTGTCCGGCTTAGAGAGGTTTCACTGTAAATTAGGCATTTGATCTTTCTGAGCCATAGTTGTGTGCTATGCGAAACTCAACAAAAATAAGATCACATGTGTTTTCTTGGTGTCCGGTTTAGAGAGGTTCCACGGTCTGGTCCAGTAGTTCTGCCACTAAATGGTGAACAACAGCGTAGACCCTGATCAGACTACGAGGATGCATACCCTGATCTAGGACTATGAACGTCACAGGACTTGTAAGGTCCTTTTCCGCTGGCGACCCAAATGCATGGAAGTGGTTTTCTTCACAGGTGGAAGACTCGGACCTGTGACAAACAAAAATGCACGAGTCTTCCACCTGCGGTTTTCTGTGGTAAGCTAGGCGACGCATTCATATTGTTAACTAGAGAAAGTGAGTAGGGACTCACGTATACCCCCGGCCGCCGCCTGGACCGAAACATAAGTTTTTAAAGCTGACAGACCAACAAACGGACACACGGACGGACGGAATGAAGAACGGAATTACGAAAACTATTTATCTCCGTCAACACAGTGCGTATGTGTCGTGAAACACGGTGCCGTGAAACAGTTTTGATATTCTGTCAATACGACGTAATCACTGCATATGAATATGTACGGTGACTGGGGTTATTTTTTTTTGCATTTTAAAGCCATTTGTAGGTGTTGACGGGATAAATAGAATATTAGGTTAGTGCCGTGAACGGGAAAAATGTCTGGCGCGGCACGGAAACGGGATGTACTCGGCAGAGCCTCGCCCATCCCGTTTCCTAAGCCTTGCCAGATAGTTGCCGTACCTACTATTCTCTATACACCTCGTATGCCGGGGGTATACAGAGGACATTATATAATATATAGAGGATATTCCATCGTACATTTTGAATAGCGCGAAATAATACACGAATGTGCGTCGGCTACCGCGTAAGCAACGAGTGAGCGTAGCGAACGAGTGTTCTCTTCACAGTGTATTATTTGCAAGGAGTTGATTACGGGTTTTCTCTCACAGCGAAACTCGTGCAAATAATTTGCAAGAGTGTAATAAACATATAATGACAAAATACACAATTAAACTTCAGATTTGTAAGTATATTTATTTCTGGATGAGTATACAATTGGGTGAATAAATTCCCAACATGCATAATGCATTGGTACATTTGTATCATGGTTGATACGATATGGAATGGTATTATCATGGATATCATCATGGACCGATACCATTTATTACACAACTGCCTGTGTCAATCTTTCCCAGATTATCTCTGTTTCTGAACATCTATTGACAATGACAACTAGCAATCAAGCAGCTTCATTGTTTTTGCCTAAATTGATAAATATTAACACGATTAGCGCAGGCGGTAGTGTACAGACTGAGAAAATGGTTTAGCCCCATATCAGTTTGTGCAGTCTGATCAGGGGCTACGCTGTTCGCCATTGTGCCATTGAAGTAGTCTGGCTCACTGGCTGGTGCTGAACTCCGCGCCGTCGAAAAATGGTTCACGTCGAAAAATGCACCGGTTTCCTGACGAGATGCCACTCAGCTCTACTTAGAAGTATCGCGTAAACGCATGTTTCGTCTAGTAACCGACGCAGATTCCTTCGGACTCAATTCTAATGAAAGTCCAAGACATATTAATAACATTTATAGGGAGAAATAAAAGAAAATATAATGAATTATCGTCTGCTATTTCTAGCCCACACATTTCCCAGCATGCACTGAGTTGAAAGCCTTTCACATCTAAATACACTACGGATACTGATGAGACGGCTTGTTACAAGCCGGTTCATCTGGATCTACAGTTTTGCAAATGTTGGCTTTATGATCTGTTGAAGAGTTTTAAATAGGTGACCCAAATATATTAAATGTGCGTACATATGAGACACGCCATGTGATTTTGTACCTAAGAAGATTTTTCATGAAATAAATTTACAGAAACTGTGATATTTTCTGTAAATTAAGTCGGAAGATGACGAAATTTTCAAAACAGAATTCCGCATTTACTATGACAATTTCGTGGTCAACTTTAGACGTCATTTACGGAAAATTTCGCAATCTTATCAATCGTTTTCATGAGATATCGCACAGGTCCTTAGGTACGCAATCGCATGCCCTGTCTAATATGTGAGGAAACGCATTTTTCATGAAATATGTTTGCTATTCTGTAGTTGTATATAATAAAACTCCTCGCCTTATGTTGCTTTTATATCTCTCCTTATTTCTCAATAAAAACATGTTTTGACAGCACTTCAGAATAATTTCCAATGGAAATGATTCTGAAGTGCTGTCAAAGCATGTTGTAAATTATTCTAAAGTGCTGACAAAGCATGTTTTTGATTATAAAAATGGAAAATAGAAAATAAACAGCGGACGAAAAAAATTAAAAAACTGAACAGACCAATGTTAAACAATGCCCAGTTTAGAGAGGTTCTATTGTAAAATATTCTGTTCATACGTCAGCTGTTATCGAGAGTAATGCCTAATTAGCGCATGCGCAAAACGCGTAGCATGCATGGCGATAGAGGAGTGATTCAGGATATTTGTTAAACACGTTGACTGATTTCCGTGAACAAGTTTAACGCTGCACTACAGCCTGCGCTAACCTTGCCACTATTTGTAGATTTCCTTATTTCAAAACACTTGAATATATCAAGCAGTTTGATTGTCTGAGCCTGAGCTACAGCTCAGGCTCAGACAATCAAGCTGCTTGATTGCGAGTTGGCGTTGCCAATGGACGTTCAGAAATGTTGATAATCTAGGCAAGATTAACACAGGCCGCCGTGTATATGAATTCACAAATGTTGTAAGATCCTCTATGTCACATCCGCAATGCGTTTGTCCGGACACGTTCGGATATCGGTTAGTTATATCGCGCCTTCCTAGGGATTCTCTCCAGCAGCTTGTGTTTCTTAATGTCCTTATATTCCCCAGGGATCTGCATAAGGGCGGCCAGCGCCAGGGCCGGCTGGGGGTTCCTCGCCGTGGACATCACTTTATGGAAGTCCACAAAGCAGAAATTGTTGAAGCGTCTCGCTGGTAGCTTCAGGTCGTACTCGTTCATGACGTCCCAGGGCCCGTCACCGAGGCCGATCATGATGATGGAGATCGGGTATTCGGCCGCCTCGACGATCGCGTTCACCGTCGCCTCTTCGTTGGTCACCTGACCGTCCGCGCAGATTACCAGGATGTGGAACTGGAAAGAGACAGATGTGTATTTGGTTGTCATTGACAACGATAGTGACGAAGGTAGCAATATACACCCTTCGAGGCACGGAAGTGAAGTGAAGCGGAATAAGATGAGAACATTTGGAAAATAAATCTAGTTCGTGCAATGGCAGTTTATGTCAAGCGAAGTTGGTTAATATGCGTCATGTAGAAATACAGTGGAATCTCACTTAACCGAACACTAAGGCAACCTCTGTGATCTTATGTTGATGAGGTTCCTGGTCATTTATCTGAGCTGTTAATGTACATTGTATGTTCATGATTGCAAAACACGCCAATGCATTTCACAATGGTCATATGCCTGATTTTCAGTGGAACCTATCGAAACCGGACACCCTGGGGACCTCCCAGGGTGTCCGGTTTAGAGAGGTTTCACTGTGGAGGTATTTCGTGGACAACAATGAACGGCAGTGGAACTTCTCTAAACCGGACACCATTTATTTATTTTAATTTCGGACAATTAAATATATTATTGAATGTATATTACTATCAGACAGTACATGTATTGCTGTGTGAAATATTGTGCAATTTGCTGACGTCCATTAGTTATGTTACTCAGACCAATGCAGTTTTGTGATTAAGGCAAATGGTCGCAGATAAAAGTGTCTGGGAACGCGCGAAGGACGAAGCTTTCATTATTAGCCCAACACGGATAGTAGTTTAACTAAAGTCGAACCTCTCTAAACCGGACACAGATCAAAGTTAGTTGTGCTTAGTTTTGATAGGTTTCATTGTCATTTATCTCGGACAATACTGTCTGTTCATGATCACAAATCACCCACACGTGTCTTGAAGTAGTCATCTGTCTGTTTTACGTTGGAACCTCTCTGAACCGGACACCCTGGGGACCTCCCAGGGTGTCCGATTTAGAGAGGTTCCATTGTATACCTTTTGCACGATCTAACTGTGGCTATTCTTTGTAGACTCTGGGTATTATAATACCCATATTTTTAACAAAGACTAGCCACCGTTAAGTAAACGTATATTTTATTACCTTCTGTGTTTTCTGCACGATCTGTATCGCCGCCTCTATGAGTGGGGCAAAGTTGGTGGGCCCGCCCAGTTTGATGGTGGGCGTCACTTCGTTGTAGACGTCGAGTACATCGCCAAACCCCTCACACATGCCCTGAAATTACAAACAATAGTCTGTAGGTATGTGTAATGCCGTTTAACGGTCTGTCAACATCTGAAGTGTAAGTGAAAGTAAATGGGTGATCTAACGTCCCTGAAGCAGCTACGGTCCAATATACGGGACCTCGGTTTCAATCTCATCTTAAAGACCAGTGGGGTGGGAATACTAAGAAAGTATTATCATGCCTAGGGCGGGGATTGAACACACAACCTCTGATATTGAACTTCAGTGCGCTAACATCAAGGCCACGGCCCATCACTGTGTCAACATTTAAGATTATTTTAGAATTAATGCAGTATGTAGTAATGTGTACAAAATGTTTGGAAATGAGGTCACGTGATGCTCGTCATGCTACATGTACTAGCGTAGCAACACTACCCACTCAGGAGAAATCTTCGTAGGTACAAAATCACATGGCGTGTCTCAAATGAGACACGCCATGTGATTTTGTACCTACGAACATCTGCGTAATTTCATGAAATACGTTTACAAAATTTTCCGTAAATGTCGTCAAAAATTGACAAAACTTTCGGAGTACATACGGAATTGTATTCCGCATATACTCTGAAAAGATTGTCAACTTTTGACTTTATTTATGAAAAATATTGTAAAGTTTATAAACGTATTTAATGAAATTACGTAGATGTCCGAAGATACTAAATCGCATGGCGTGTCTCATGTATGCTTACATCTCCTTTAAGAGGAAACACGTATTTGTCCTTGGACTTTGTATCTCCGAAGCCGAACGTGTGTATAATTCCGTCTTCGTTGAAGGACTCCAGCGTCTCCCCCAGGATACAGATGATCTGTTGGTAGGGGTTGGCCGCCGGCTGGCTCACGTCGTGTAGACATCGACCCCCGAATGAAACCTTGCCCTGCAGCCGGTTACTCAGTGTGTAGTCGATTCCTGCCAATCAAAAACGATTGAGTATAAAATAAAATGTTTCAAACACTAGCTAAGGCCATATACCACGTCGAATTGAGTTATATCATGAAATGTAAAAGTAGCGTTCGCAATGTTAGTTATTTTCAGTATTTATTATAAACATACAAATAACCACAAGCAATTTGTTGTCAAACATAAAGCATCGACATTGTAAATACATGTACATGAAATCTGGGAAAACGGTTTTCAATAATGCTTTAAAATATGCGTTCGTTCCATTAAACGTCCGCTTATTATGAACCTTTATTATGAACTAGAAATGTGGCCCGTCGGCACACGAATGCCCTCGCTGACAGCCTTTAAGTAAACGAAGGCACATTTGAAAGCACAAAAGGCCGGATGATTGTGGATTTGCCATAGCATGATAGAGGACCATCAGAGGAATGCATGTGTGAAATATGAAGCAGTTAAGTGAAAAGAATCGGACGGACGGACGGACGGCATCAACGCTATATGCTCCCCTATACTCACCAATCTGTGGCGGGGGCATACTACAACATAACTATATACGTATTGAATATTAGATAATAGTTAGCACCGTTCTTCAATTACTGAATATAAACACTACAGAGCCTTACCGAATATGAGATGACAATTATCGACGCCTTCGTGTTTAATGGCCTGGCTGACCTCCTCTAGTGTGGCGTATTTGTCCGTATTGAACGACCTGATACAGTCAACCTCCCCATCGCTGCTCTTCCTGAAACATGCAATGATTACACACGTGTAATATGCTATTTATTAAATCAGTTTGCATATGTCACAGGAAATGAGGCTATATATTGCCAAGAGTACCAGCGTTTCTGAACATACATGCAATGCCAACTCACAGTCAATCAATCTGCTTGCTCTCAAACACAATATTCAAGTATTTTGAAATAAAGAAACTGACAAATATTGGCAGCGTATGGCAGGCAGCGTACCGGCTCAAGATTTGTATTTATATGAAGTGCTTACTAACTACTAGTATTAGCGGAATATTCTCCATAACATGCATACTTAATCACCACTTGTACATTTATACACACGAACGTTTTGTTTTTATTATTTACCATTTTAATAAAGCATCCCGTTAGAACGTTATCCAGATTTCTGAGAGATCACGTGTACCGTACATTTAGCATTACATGTATACACACCTGCAATATCCTGTATTATATCGAATATTATGTCTACCAGTACGTATTCTTCTGAGCACTATCGATTTTACATATCCTGTTTATATATTACCTTGATTTGCGTCTTTGATCTTGCATATCAACAGACAACATATACACACGGGAAACGCCTATCACTATAACTATTACACTATAGATCCTGTATGCATAATATATAATGCGTTGTATGCGAACTTGTATGTTTCAATTCTTTTCAATTAACAGTACAATCGACACTATGCCGATCAATATCTGTGGCTGTGACTGGAGAAATGGGGTTTATGTGATGTGTCACCAGTGTAGAGCCCGATGAAATACCACATTCTGTAGCTAACAACGATCTGTATTAGTAGGTCTAAGCATGACGGGTGTTTCATTGATGTAACTGCGAACAGTGCAGATCCGGATCAGGACTGTGCGGATGCACAGTCTGATCTGGATATACACTGGGCGCAAACCCCAATACGCCCGATTTATTCAGTCGCACCCACATATCTATTTATAAACTGTGAAGCGCCATCACAAGTCGAGGCTTCGTGTTTCTACTAGCACAGGTCTGTATCAGGTAGCCAGTCGAGTGGCGATCCTGATCATTAGAACCACAATACTGATAGCCTTGTGAACCGTGCAGACCATGACAGACGACGGTATCAGCAGCATTAAGACCTGGTTTCTCACGACACGTCGCTTAAGACATGAATATACACCTGTTATTTGTCATAGTATGCATATTTCGTAATCGCATTTCATATTGATTTACATGTTTGCGCAATGTCGTGTATAAGGTGTTTAACCGTTTACTATATGTGTATGTGGACGGTCCTATATAAATACATATGTACGGCTTTATATGTGGCTGTGACTGAGGAAATGTGCTTATGATCTTAGCGATTAGTGCAGATCCAGATCAGTCTGCGCATCAGCGCAGTCCGATCAAGATATGCACTGTTCCGCATTCACATAATGAAACACATGCCCTACTGCTAACAAACAGGAATCGTTTTAAGCATGCCACACGACTGCCGCGAGACTATCAGGAGTTGAGCTGGACATATTTGCCATAAGTTCCATTTCTCCAGTCACAGCCACATTATAAGTTATTGTGATTCTACACAGGCTATATGGTGTAATATTGCCCGTCTGGAGGTATGTTCACCCGAGGCGATAGCCGAGGTTGAACATACCTTCAGACGGGCAATATTACACCATATAGCCTGTGTAGAATCACAATAACGTATTTGTCATACCGCAGGTCCGTTATTTGGCCGTATAAACATATCTCTTCTTTTGATCTTTGCGGTTTTTTTTCAAGAAGAAAAATAATCCGAGATTCGATTTTCTACCGTCAGTCTTAATATAAAGGCGTAAATGAACATTTCGTTTTTTTATTAAACGAAAACAAACTAAATATGGAGTAAGAAATCCATCGAAAACGACTTTATGACAGTTTTTTTATATCGTGTAATTTAATTTATATTCCACTGCTCTATCGATCTGCTCTCCCTTTGGCGCCTCTAAAAGAATGCGACTGGTTCCCAAATATTCGCTGTCATTGCTACGTTGCGTTTCGTGCGTGGAATCCATAGTTTATGACCTAAATATAGCCGTGTCACGAAGCCAATTGTGTTGAGATTTGAAAACACTAAACGGGACAGTTTGTGGCATTTTTCGCTCATATTTTGATGAGCGAAGAATATTTATGGAAAAATAAACAATAAAGACTGGTTTTGAGTGTCAGTACAATTTGTTACTTTTATTGTATTGATCAATTCGGGGTTTTATTGTGTTTAGTGAGGAATACAATTCGCAATCGGTAGACGCTTGCAAAATGTGTCTTCATTGGACGCGAGGCGCCGGAGGGAATCGCAATTCCTTTATGTCTGACGGCCTTGGCAGGTCATATACTATATATGACCAGGCAAGCTAGCCAATCAAAAGCCGAGACACTTATCTGCGGTATGACAACATTATATACAATTCGTTGTGGCTATACTGCTCGGTGTTATCGACAGAACTATGCTATGAAACAAAACATATGGACATAACATAACAGCTGGATGGCATTGGCCTTGGACATTTGAACATGAGGAACATATACGACAAAACAAGTCAAACATTTTTGTCAAATATTATCTAAAAAATTGCAATTTTCGAAAACAAAATCCGAAAAAATAAAATCTTTTTTTTTTTATTTTTTTTTCGAAAATTGTAATTTTTTTAATCCGGTTGAAGGATTAAACGCCTCTTGTCAAAAAAAAGAAGAAATAACGAATTTGCTAAACGCATGACAGCTCTGTGACTTTGACCTTGAGAATCTGGACATGGTGTGCATGAACAACAAAGAACCATGTCATGACACAGATTTATATGGCTGTGACTGGAGAAATTGGGCTCATAGGTTTTGCGACCAGTGTAGATCCAGATCAATATGTGTATCCGCAGTCTGATCAGGATTTGTACTGTTTACCATTCGATCAATGAAACGTCTGTCGTGCTTCTAACAAGCAATATATATGGAGCGCCAAATCTACATACACTCAAATAATTAGAGCTACACGTATCTCCAAATCATTTGAAGAGCTCTCTAAATCATGTACATACATACACTCAAATGTACATACACTCAAATAAGTAAGGCTAGCTCTCTAAACAATTAATGCTAGCTCTAAATAGTTCATGCTGGATCTAATCATTTAGAGCTAGAGCTAATTATTTGAGTTTATGTAGATCTGGAATTGCATCAATATGGATCGTTATGAGGCTACTGGAGTGTGCTATTTAGTCGGGAGCTACACGTGTTACATACACAGCCTATAAGCCTATACGCCCCATGGGGCCGTTTCACTAAACTTCGTACGACTAAAATGTTCGTAAGTGCAAAATTATGATAGTCTGTAAATTTCACATTACCGGTTAACAATGTTTTCTTGTAATCAATTATTGGATTTACATTTATTGAGCATAGGCTGCATATGCAGCCTATGCTTAATAAATGTAAATCCATCAATTGATATTTCCAGACGATCCTAAATTTGCACGTACGAACATTTTAGTCGTAAGAAGTTTAGTTAAACGGCCCCCATTTCTCCAGTGACAGCCACATATGAGACTTTGTACCTTCGGACATCTGCGTAATTTCATGAAATACGTATACAAAATTTACAATAGTTTTCCTAAATAAAGTCAAAAGTTGACATGTACATAATTCCGCATGTACTCTGAAAATTTTGTCAACTTTTGACGACATTTACGGAAAATATTGTAAATTTTGTAAACTTATTTCAAGAAATCAAGTTACGCAGATGCCCGAAGGTACAAAATCACATGGCGTGTCTCAATTATAAGTAAGTACATGTACATATATTACATCCGGTCAATCGGGTGAATTATGCAGATCATTTCCAGTCAAAAGTTGCATTAACTCATTTTGTTAAATAAGTACATACTAACCAGAAGTGGAATGGAAGAGGGAACTGTCAAGGGAAACTACCGTGTTATAACTGTAGTGTTAACCAAATGTACAAAGGTAACTACACTTATCGAACTGCGTGCTATTAAGGAGATATTGTGAAAAAAAAACGTTTCTTACGTCCGTACGTACATATATACTCCAGCTATCGACGAGCTGTTATTTAAAACGATTTATCTACATAGAATAGAAATGTAAATGTATCGTAAACAACATTGAACGTATATTTATGGTGTTTGTATATATGAAATATAAATATATCTTAAACAACATTGAACGTATATTTATGGTGTTTGTATATATGAAATATAAATGTATCTTAAACAACATTGAATGTATATTTATGACAAACACCATAAATATACGTTCAATGTTGTTTAAGATAAATGTATCGATGTAGTTAACTCATTTTAAATAAGACATTTATACATAATGTATAATATACTTATATCGCATTACTGCTCCTACGGGTCACTACACACTGAAATACTGGTACACGGTTACATAACTCCAATCTATGTATTATATTACATATGCCACATTAACCCACAAGGACTAAATACAAAATGAAGTGAACACAGTGACTATGCTATCAATGACGTAGTACATGTATTTGTACACTATTGCATGTGATAATCTTGCCAACATATGTCAATTTATTTATTTCAAAATACGTATAGTTTGTGCTTGAACTCTTGAAATCAATCAGGGGCCTGTTTCACTAAACTTCGTACGACCAAAATGTTCGTAAGTGCAAAATTAGGATCGTCTGGAAATTTCTGTTGAGGTATTTACATTTATTGAGCATAGGCTGCATATGTAAGTCCAATAAATGTTTACAAGAAAACATTGTTAATGTGAAATTTACAGACTATCATAATTTTGCACTTAGGAACATATTAGTCGTACGAAGTTTAGTGAAAGGGGCCTCTGATTGATTTCAAGTACAAAATAAACCTATTTTGATACAGAGCTAAACATATAATGTTTGCTGATGATGCAACTTTTATGACAGACGGTACGCAAAAATCATTTGAAAAGTTAATATACATAATAGAGGAGTTCAGTAAGATCCTGAAACTTAACATAAAACGAGGATAGCTGCGGCCCGCATGTCGAGCCCGCCGATGCATTTGATGGTCTCAGAGTGTATTTATTTGAAGTTTGATGCCCAATAAGCATACAAAGTTTCAAGCAAATCTGACTTACGGTTACAGAGATAGTAGGTATGTGCAAACTTTAACGCAAATCTTGACAGAAACTTTAACGCAAACTTCTAAGTCATTTGACCTTGACATAGGGGCACAAGGGCCGCATGAGTGGTGGAACACAGAATTAATATACGGATGATGACTAATAAGCATATGGAGTTTCAAGTCAATGTGACTTAGGACTGCAGAGATATAAGGTATTTAAAAACGTTAACGCAGATTTCGGAACGCAAACTTCTAAGTCATTTGACCTTGACCTTGGGCACAGAGGCCGTGTGAGTGGGATACAGCATGAATATATGGATCATCACTAATAAGCATATGAAGTTACAAGTCAATGTGACTTAGGACTGCAGAGATATAAGGTATTTAAAAACTTTAACTCATATTTCGGACGGACGTACGCACGGACGCACGCACGGACACCCGGACGTCATTGTGATCACTGTGTCTCGCTTTCCGCAAGCGGGCTCGACAAAAATCTACAGTAATGAGAGCAGGTCCTTTAACACATACAGATATCATATTCTGCCCCAACAATAAATTTACTTGGACCTCACACAGTGCAAAAACCTTAGGCATCGCATTCCTGATCGATAGTAATGCTACTCATGAACATAACGTTTTGCCAAAATATTTAGAATTTGAACAGTGTCTTGACCGATGAAAACGCAGAAAGTTAAGCTTACTTGAAAACAATACGGTTATAAAGACGTTTGCAGTCCCAAAATTGATATATCCATTGACAGTTTTACATGATCCACCAGAAACTATGATAAAACGAATTAGAAGTTATTTCATTTTTTATGGGACAACAAGCCTGATAAAGTTAAACGAAATACAATAATTCAATCTTATAAAAAGAGTGGACTAAAAATGCTAGACATAGGTAGTTTTATAACTTCTGTAAGAGTATCATGGTATGAAAAAATACTTGAAAGATATGGTGGAATTTTTATCTTTGAATGCAACTTGAAACCAGAAGACACAACATATATAAGTGAACACAACACGTTTTTAAATAATGTTTTGAAATCTTGGATATAGTCAAAACAAAACACATCAACGCGATACAACCTTCAGAAACACTTAAGTCAAAATTACAGAAAAGCAAATTTGAAAAATATATTACGTTATCGCTGTAACTTAATTAATAGCAGTTTGTGGACTTTTTGTTTTATGTATGTTGCAAGTATAAAACATTTGTTTTGGGAATGTCCCCATGTACAACATTTGTGGTCACAGCTGCGGACATATTTAATTGAAAAAGATATAACATATGTCGTAAATTTCCAAAGTATTTCTATAGGAATAAATGACAAAGCACAAAAAGCGCACCACTTTAATTTTATAATCATAATAGTAAAATATTTCATTGTTAAATGTAAATATGAAAATAATGATATAGCTTTCGGTCCATTTCTAAATTATTTAAGACATATGATATACATAGAGGAGATTATAGCCAACAACCAAAGACAAACGGGAACAACATATTATTAAATGGGGCAGGTTTCAGACATAGTTATATTTTAAGCACTGTAGACAGGTGTCAATCACACAAACTGCACACAAGTAATGACTATCAATCTAGTCTAGCACATATGAACACATAGGGACATAGTCCACTTTTCACTTTTTGCTGTCCTTGTATATTACTCCAACAACTTTCATATTTCTATCTTTATTACGATTGTTCTACTAAAAACCTTACTTTCGAATAAATTGAGTACATGTGTAACTGTATGCGATCACGTAAGCCAAACATTGTTAGTCAATATTGTATGTGTGTTTGTTTGTTGGGGTTTAACGGCCTATCAACAGCTAAGGTCATTTAAGGCCGGGTCAATGGGTTTAGTGCTAAATCCCATATATTACCTGTATAAGTACATGTACATGTTGAAGTACATGTACAAATGGGGGGAAATCCCAAAATCAGAACTAAATATTTACAAAACAAAATTATATATTCAACCCTGAAATCAGAAGAATCCTGATCTGATGCCAGGTCCTCGCCATACCAGAATCACTTGGCCCCTCCCAAAAGCAGTAGGATCAGTCATAATCGTACTACTTTTATAATGGGCAATAAACCAATTCAACTCCCAGGTAACTAAAGAGCCAAAGATAAAAACGTACCTGAGGGCCAAACCAGCCAAATCGTGATTCCTATAAGGAGGAACCCATACCGTTAATTTACGCCCTCTCATTCGCCCGACCACCACCAACCAATATTGTATGTATAAATGTACATGTTGTATTTAAAAGTGAAATAAAAATATATATAAAAAAAGAAAGTTTAGTGAAACGGGCCCCAGATTCATTGACTGAGCAATGTGTTACAGCCCAGCGGCAGACAGTCAAATTGCTGGATCTCAAAAAAATCGCCACTTCAAAAAAAAAACAATTTGCGGTTGTGTATAACGAATACAAGGTGCATGATCACGTGGTTAAACAACAACAATGGCTGAACGTGTTGAAAGCCCGCCCACTCCAAAGTAAGTATTATTTGATATTTTCCTTAATAGGCAACGGATTTTGATGAAATATGGCGCAGCAAACGCGTCTTCATGAGCTGCATTTGGTGGTCCAGGGAGTTTGGCAATACTTATGTCGTTTTTGCAAAGAATCGATTTCCGTGTCTCCGACACGGAAATCGATTCTTCACAAAAACGACAGAAGCTTGGGCGAAAATACAGAGACCACAAATGCAGTATAACAAGACGCGTTTGATGCGCCATATTTCATCAAAATTCGTTACGTAATAAGGACACTATAAAATAATACGTACTTTGAATCGGTACTTGTTGTTGTTGTTGTTAGTATCACGTGATCATACACCTTGGAATATAAACGTTATTGAAAAAATCCGTCTGCCAGAACGCGAGTACATGCCCAGTGAGATAGTATTGATCAATGGCCGTTTGAAGAATTTGACCCACATTTGAATGGCGGCCATCTTGGCTTATACAACGCATTTAATTTTTATAAAATTCGAAAATCATTCATGCCTATATCACCCATGTATGATGTAATATCACCCGTGGACGGTACGGTAGTTTCTGAAGCGTTAAATTCCACAACGGTGTAAAACATTATAGGAATGAATGGCTTTGTTGTGGAATTTATCGGGGTATAAACTTGGAAAAGTCGCGGGAATACTGGACGAGGCCTTCGTCCAGTATTCCCCCGACTTTTCCAAGCATTGTAAATAAATTCATCTATAAAATGTGTTTATTTTCCGTTTTCTTTAGAATTATTTTAACTGCGCCTAACGGTTACGGAAAGTAGTTCGGCGTGGGAGTTTACTGGGATATAAATTTTGGACATAGACTTGCTACGGGCCAATACAATGTTAGGGAATTGTGTAAATATTTTTGTGCTGGAATTATAGGCGCATGAGTACAGAGCTCC
The DNA here is from genome assembly GCA_029237695.1 of Conchocele bisecta. Taxonomy (NCBI): domain Eukaryota; kingdom Metazoa; phylum Mollusca; class Bivalvia; order Lucinida; family Thyasiridae; genus Conchocele; species Conchocele bisecta. Next base: position 119,824,541 of record CM055266.1, read on the forward strand.
AGATAAGTTTTGTATCTAAAGAGTATTATACCCCCAAATTTCAATGCATATCTTACTTTTACAAATGATTTTTGATTTTCTTTCTTAGTAAGTAGGGAACAAATGATAAAACAAAACAAAAATAAAAATTAATGTATTTGAGCTGCAACAAGCACACTGTTTGCTTTTTGCAGCTGAACTATGTACATTTTGAACTTTATTACAGCATTTTCTCTACTCCATTTGAAAATCAATGCGTATTTTCACATTACTGTGAGTATTTCGTACTCCCACTTATGATAATCAATGTGTATTCTGCTAAAATAAGTGCTTAAAATACGCCAATACGCATGTTATCTGGAGCCCTGGAGTACAACACGTTTGAAAACGTCCACGGAAAACTAATGGACGAGAAAGGACAGATGTGAGCTAATGATGTAATTATGTTGACACACATACCCAATACTTTCTAACCTTGCGCCCGAGCTAGAGCCCTGTATGTCCGCCTTTCTTGACATCATCCAGTTGTCTTTTCTTTGTACGGTCACGCTTCGTCTGAAAGTACACAAGTTCGTATAAAATTACACGAGTTCGTCGGAGATCACACACGTTCGTCTAAAATCACGTATGAAATTATACAAGTTCGTCTGAAATGACACAAGTTCGTCTGAGATCACACAAGTTCACGTGAAATGACCCAAGTTCGTCTGAAATCACACAGGTTCGTCTGAAATCGTCTAAGATAACACAAGTTCGTCTGAAATCGTCTAATATAACACAAGTTCGTCTGAAATCACAAAATGTTCATCTGAAATGACACAAGTTCGAGAGAAATCATACAAGTGGACGACCGGCTGATAAGATGGACCCGCAACTTACCAGTGGGGATACCGATGGTCAGGGGTCGTTTCACTAAATATTCGTGCAAATTTAGTCTCGAAATGTCAATTAATGGATTTACATTTATTGAGCACGCAGCCTATGCTCAATAAGTGTAAATCCAATAATTGTTTGCAAGAAAACATTGTTAATGGGAAATTATAAGTTTGCACTTACGAACATTTTAGTCGTACGAAGTTTAGTGAAATGGCCACCAGGTGAGCTCATACACTCTGTCACGAGTAAAGTACCGTCTTCGCTAGGAATGTCCTGTCATCGGGGAACGTAGAGTTACTGCTGTTCGTCCGTACGTTACAAATTTAACGTTCGGGTAAATGTCTTATAATTTGCGACACGCCATGTGATTTTGTACCTTCGGACATCCGCGTAATTTCATGAAATACGTTTGCAAGATATACAATATTTTCCGTAAATGGCGTCAAAAGTTGACAATATTTTCAGAGCACACGCATGTACTGAAATTGTTGTCAGCTTTCGACTTTATTTATGAAAAATATTGTTATTTTTGTAAACGTATTTAATGAAATTACGCAGATGTCCGAAGGTACAAAATCACATGGCGTGTCTCATTTCTGTTACCTTAGATGGAACGGAACGTCTTGATATTTCACACATGCATTCCTCTCGGTCCGTTTCTTTGAAGTTCTTACGATAAAAAATGTTCATACGAAGATTTTTATTAAATTGAGAAACGGGCCCCTGTTGGTTCGACTATCTTGCTGTGACTCCACAACGCCCCCACCCCCCCCCCCCCCACACACCACCGGTCCCGCTAATCCCAAGGCCAAGGTCACAGACTAACTTTCTTAATAATGTCTGTTTCCATTATAATAACTTATATTTTACACATACATTCTGCTAATAATCCTATATGATGCTGTGACAAATACACGATGCACTGGCCACCGTTAATCACAAGGTCCAGGGGCCCGTTTCACTAAACTTCATACGACTAAAATGTTCGTAAGTGCCAAATTAGGATCAATCTGGAAATTTCAATTGATGGATTTACATGTATTGAGCATAGGCTGCATACACTGTTAATGTGAAATTTACAGACTATCATAACTTTGCACTTACGAACATTTTCGTGGTACTAAGTTTAGTGAAACGGCACCCTGGTCATAGATTTAGTCCATTATCATACTTAACTTTTAGGTAAATTTCTTATATTTTTCGTTTCCTTAATGGAACTTCTTCATATGTCACACATGCATTGCTCTAATGGATCTCCATCAGTTTGTGATAAATTATCGACAAAAATGGTAACTCTTGATTGACACCTTTTTCGATTTTGTTCCCCTTTGTCGCGCAATTTCCTCGCTTTCTATGGCTGTCAGCGGGGGCATTCGTGTGCCGACATGCCACATGTCTAGTTTCAAAATGGTTCGATGCACAGGGAAAACGAATCAATTGACTGTATAACGAACACGTGCGTCATTGAATAATCTAGTTAACAGCGGACATGTTAACATTTGTGTCTATACAGGCATGACACGTCTCGAGGAAATATTTTGCAGAAGAGTCTGAAAATGCAATAGGTCTGTGAGTACAGTCTATGCATTTCTACTTAACCCTTTCAAAACCCCATATCTCTATAGTGGTATTGGCAAACAGCGTAGATCCAGATGAGCTCATGACGAGCCGTCTCATCAGGATCTGCACTTTTTGCAAGTAATTTCATATATTTGAGAACAAAAACACCCCTTTTCATAAATGGACTGGTCTGAAAATCATTTTGTGACGATTGTATTGGTTGCAAAATTAACACACCAGGGGCCCGTTTCACTAATCTTCTTACGACTAAAATGTTCGTATGTGCAACATAATGATAGTCTGTACATTTCACATTACCAATGTTTTCTTGTAAACAATTATTGGATTTACATTTATTGAGCATAGGCTGCATATGCAGCCTATGCTCAATAAATGTAAATCCATCAAGTGCAATTCCAGACGATCCTAAATTTGCACTTACGAACATTTTAGTCGTACGAATCTTAGTGAAACGGGCCCCAGAATCCTCTCCAGTTACTTAGGGTTGAAAGGGTTAATACCATTTTGCAATATTGGTTGCTTGTTGTGACAACGCACTGAAATCGTACGCTGTTGTTCGTGCCAGAAGCCCGAGCCAAGATGTATTGGATTGTGCTGCATTATGAAGGGCATATATACATGTATATTATTGAATTTATGGATCTACGGAAATGTCCAGATTACTTTTCATTTTAAAGTGACTTTGTCTCAGATGATGTCTCAGGTATCCAATATGTAGTGTTTTCGTTTGCTGTACAGTAAATCACATATATAAGTAATTCGTACCGTTTTATTTGATCACATTGTATTGTTTACACTGTAGTGTTACACTGCGAAAGCCAACTTTATTACTAAATTATTTATATATGTCGACCACCTGGGAGTAACCGCAATTAGAAACAAGAATTCCGCCACGGAAGCGGTGTCGCGCCTGCCGAGGCATTTGACCGTAACATGACCATGGGCATGTGCTAAAACCGTCAGAGAAGTGCATGCATAAAACACGAAAAAGGTCAAGGTCGATTAATCTTTTTGACATTAAAAATGACTAAGTGTTTCCACAACCATGTTTAGGTAAACACAAGGGTCAATGTCATGTTAATGGCGGCACGAGTGTGTGCCAAATGCTTACATGTATCAAGTGTCTAAATATTGAAGCAATTCATCAAGTAATAGTAATGTTATACGATGATGAAGATACTTGTACAAACCTTTTGACAAAAGAAATGGCTAAATGTTTCCTCGAAAATGTGAAGGTACGAAAGGTCAGGGTCATGTTAATGGGGGCATGAATGTGTTCCAAATGCTTACATGTATCAAATGTTCAAATATTGAAGCAAACCATCAAGTAACAGTAATGTTATACGAAGATGAAACAACTTGTACAAACTTTTTGACGCAACAAAATGGCTGCTAAGTGTTTCCGCAAGCATGTGAAAATAAAAAAAGGTCAATGTCATGTTAATGGCGGCATGAGGATGTTCCGGATGATCACATGTAGCAAGTATCCAAATATTGAAGTAATCCATTAAGCAATAATAAATTTACATCGTGATGAAGAAAATTGTACAAACTTTTTGACGCACAAAAATGGTTAAGTGTTCCCGCAAAACTGTGAAGGTAACAAAGGTCAAGGTCATGTTAATGGCGACATGAGTGTGTTCCAAATGTTTCTGTAGAAACAGCAAAACAATGTTAGTACGAAATCAGGGGGCTGTTTCATTAAACTTAGTACCACGAAAATGTTCGTAAGTGCAAAGTTATGATAGTTTGTAAATTTCACATTAACAGTGTTTTCTTGTAAACAATTAATGGATTTACATTTATTGAGCATAGGCTGCATATGCAGCCTATGCTCAATAAATGTAAATCCATCAATTGAAATTTCCAGACGATCCTAATTTGGCACTTACGAACATTTTAGTCGTACCAAGCTTAGTGAAACGGGCCACTGAAAAACATCTATAAATACATAACTATACATACATACTTTATGACCCTCCCTTCAATATATCCACGCAAATATGCGTCTATAGTTTCTTAAACATACATGTATGTTCAACAAACACTGATATTACACATAGTTCACACGTTACCTTTATTTCAAAATATACGGGTTCATACGTGTACATACATGACTCAGTGATATATACCTGTATACACGTATAACTGTAAAGCAATCGATTCGATGAATGACGGTCGGTAGTAAAGGTAAATAGACGCAGTTATGCGTTATTAGCCCACAATTATAGTTTTCAAAACGAACCTATGCTATTTGTAGTTGTCAGTTACCGACATAAATTTATGCAGGGCTTAATGTTGTTGTACCTTTATTGTGACCCAATGTAAAGTCTATGACAATCTGATAAGAAATCCTACTCATAAACCGATAGCTACATACACGATTAAAACCACATACACGTATATGTGTTCAATAAGTCGTTATGCAGATGCTGCCAGCAAGGAAATCACACCATATGCTGTTCTTAGAACATAATAAGCACATTTTGGTGTTTTACATGTACAAGTAAATATACATAAACTACATCACGTTTAGTCTATATTATTTGCATATTGCAGGTGTGTGTGCATTTTCATTGGTAGGAGTATCTACATAAAGACTTACAGATCACATTCATGTGGTATATTTATGTAAGTTGCTATACTTTTTATTAGATTTCCATAGACTTTACATGGAGCCACAAGAAGGGTACAACTAACTGAAGAACTGACGTCATACAATATCATCGTTTCAAATATAATAGCTTCGTATATGTGATTGAATATCTGTATAAAGTAAATCTAACCCTGTTCTTCTTCGTGTATGCTATACTGTGCATTGAGATGTCAGCCGATTTGGGCTAGCTGCATATAACGGATAGGACGTTGTAAAGAATTCATTTTAGAACACATTGCACACAACTGTATTAGTTTACCCGTCATATTCTGGGCTGTCAGTGTCAAACGCTACAACAGGTGATAGCTTGTCCATTCTGTGAATATCACCAATATATAGCAAACACAAATGTCCAAGAGACGGGCATTATAGAGCCTGGGGCCCGTTTCACTAAACTTCCTACGACTAAAATGTTCGTAAGTGCAAAATTAGGATCGTCTGTAAATTTCAATTGATGGATTTACATTTATTGAGCATAGGTATGGTCAATAAATGTAAATCCAATAATTGTTTATAAGAAAACATTGTTAATGTGTAATTTTGCACTTACGAACATTTTTGTCGTACGAAGTTTAGTGAAACGGGCCCCATGTCTATCCCCGGTGGGGATATTGGACGTCCAATACACCTGGGGCCGTTTCACTAAACTTAATACCACGAAAATGTTCGTAAGTGCAAAGTTATTATAGTCTGTAAATTTCACATTAACAGTGTTTTCTTGTAAACAATTAATGGATTTACATTTATTGAGCATACGCTGCATATGCAGCCTATGCTCAATAAATGTAAATCAATAAATGTAAATCCATCAATTGAAATTTCCAGACGATCCTAATTTGGCACTTACGAACATTTTAGTCGTACGAAGCTTAGTGAAACGGGCCGCTTCAATCTATGAGAACGCGGTGCTTACACCATCGGGAATTAGACACGAATTGACTTTCGAGAGTAGTAAATTAGACAGCTTATTTCAGAATGTACATATTCTCACATGGTCTGCCCTTAACTTAGATAATCTCAGCTATACGGATGACGTTTACTATTTTATCTCTCTTTTATATTATCTGTATCCTTTTTATGATACATATACTATAAACGAAACATGAAATAGTAAAAGTCACCCGTATAGCTGAGATTATCTGAGCTATAAAATTAGACAGTAGCTTAGAAAATCTCAGCTCTACCGATGTGTTTTATTATTTCATCTGTATTTTATATACTCAACAAAACTAGAAACGTCCCTGTTTTATAGCCGGTGTAGCTCTGTCTATGTATGTACCACATGTTCAACGTACATGTATTTTAAACCGTGGCGATGTTCAGAATACGATCGTGTAGAGTTTAGCCGATACACACGGTTTACATAGCGGCCAGTGACCGGAACGTTGATTTCCACTTTTTGCACGTGCACGCTATACTTGTCATCGATAAGGTGATTCAGTTCATGTCGTACCATTCATGCGATAGGGGCTATTCGGAAAATTAAAAAACGTTTTTAATTTTTCACTGTTTTCGATATGCCACGGCCCTTTCCGAAAACGAGCGAAATCAGGCAATTGGGATGCTTGCGGGTGGGATGGCCGCCAGGGCGGTCGCGCCTCGGTTTAGTTGCTGTCGGAAGACGATTGATCGTCTTGCAGCCCGGTACCAGCAGACTGGGGCTGTTCACGACCGGCAGCGACCTGGTAGGCCTCGTGTAACGACGGCTAGAGCCGATCGTTACATTACGTTGACGCACTTACGTCAACGTCGATTGGCAGCCACAGTCACTGCTAGGCGATACGGTGTCTCAGGGCAGACCATTCGCAACCGGTTACGTCGTAACGCCCAACCAATCCGGGCACACCGCCCGTACACTGGTCAGATAATGACCCAACGTCACCGTGCTGCCAGACTGTTATGGGCGCGACGTCATCTGAACTGGAGAAGGGCTGACTGGAACCGAGTTTTGTTCACCGATGAATCTCGGTTCACAGTTAGTCATGCTGACGGAAGATTACGGGTATACAGGCGTAAAAATGAAAGATTCACCGATTGTTGCATTGTTGAGAAGAACAGGTTTGGGGGAGGGAGCGTAATGGTCTGGGGTGGGATCATGGGAAACCGGAAGACAGATTTGGTTGTTGTACAGGGCAACATCAATGCACAACGTTATGTTGCAGATGTGCTAAATGCACATGCCTTACCATTTATCCGTCAGCATGGTCCTGGTGTGACATTGATGCACGACAATGCCCGCCCGCACGTAGCCAGGGTCACCACTCAATACTTACAGCAAAACAACGTCGACGTCATGCCATGGCCCGCGGTCTCCCGGATCTCAATCCCATTGAGCACATATGGGATGAGCTGGGCCGCGCAAAGCACGAGCTAACCATCAGATTGACAATGTTCGCGATCTTACACGGGCGTTACAACGGGAATGGAGGAATTTGCCCAACGCACTGGTATTGCGTTACGTCACGTCGATGCGGCGTAGGATCATTGCATGCATTCATGCAAATGGTGGCCACACTCGGTACTAACGAGATTTACTGAATTTGCCACATTACTTATTGAAATTCCATCTCTAAACATTAAGTAACACATTTCTGATTTTGTTTTTGTGATTTTTGATTTTGACCCCTACCGCCATTGGCCGGTTATCTCTCGAATATTTAACAAGATATCCAAATGCAATTTATTGGCTTTGATACAGAAATGAATGAACTTGTTTTTCCATTTTGATTTTTAAAAGTAACCCTTTTGGTTTTTGATGAATCTTTCCTTAAACATGGAGGGACGTTTCTAGTTTTGCTCCTGTATCTGTGAGAGCTGAGACCCTTATAGTGTAAAATTTAGTCGCAATAACAGCCCAATTTGTCCTGGTGTTTTGCTACACAAATGGGAATAAAAGGATAACCAATGTCAAACTATGTATACCTACATGTGTATTATTGGTCTATGAATGTTTTTAATATGACTGTGTTAAACTTCTCACTCGTCAGACTGTGCAGCAAAACGCCAGGACAAGTTGGGCTGTTATTGTAACTAAATTGTACACTATAAGTGTCTCAGCAGAGCTCTCACGGATACAGAACATATAACATACAGATGAAATAGTAAAACACATCCGTAGAGCTGAGATTTTCTAAGCTAATTAGACAGCTGATTTCAGACTGCGTGTTTACCCGTCAATTCCTTATGCCGGGTCACATATATATCCCTATAAATACATATAATTATAGGAATATGTACAAAACAATAATTATATAACACTTACAAAATGACTATTCCACCAATTTGTTGTCAAACGAGTATCTTAAGTCACCGATTAAAGTGACATTTGCCGAAATTACTGTCCACAAGCTACCCGGTTGAAAATGTCAAAATGGCTTCCTTCATAACACGACCTAAATATATGGGTGAATACACATCGTTCACACATCAAATGGATTTCACAATTTACCGTCAATATGTGTACACACTGGTCTATTCAGTGCATAGCGGGTAAACAACGTATAGTATGCTCTGGAATTTACTGGACCAAATCCAGGTAGATATTTATAAATGTGGCTGTGACTGGAGAAATGGTGTTTATTGGTTTTGCGGCCAGTGTAGATCCAGATCAGCCTGTGCATCCGCACAGTCTGATCAGGATCTGCACTGTTCGTGATTCCACCAATGAGACACCCATCAATATATTAACTTGAAACACAACTGCTACCCACTGCTCCATATGTCGCAAAACAAGTGCTATTTGATCAGGTGCTACACTGGTAATAAATGCCATAAGCCCCATTTCTCCTATCACAGCCCAATATGTGTGTCGTACTTGTTTGGCTTATGACGCAGTTGGTGTTACCTTTATCGTACAAGGTTAATGATCACGTGGTTACAACAACCAACAACAACGTCGCCCATTCAAAAGTAAGTATTATTTTATAGTTTCCTTAATATGCAACGGAGTTTGATGAAATATGGCGCAGCATGCGCGTCTTCATGAGCTGCATTTTGTGGTCTATGGAGTTTGGCACAGACTTATGTCGTTTTTGCGTGCGAAGAATCGATTTCCGTGTCTCCGACACGGAAATCGATTCTTCGCAAAAACGACAGAAGTTTGGGCGAAAATACAGAGACCACCAAATGCAGCTCATGAAGACGCGTTTGATGCGCCATATTTCATCAAAATCCGTTACGTAATAATGACACTACAATAATACGTCCTTTTAATCGGTACTTGTTGTTGTCGTTAGTACCACGTGATCATGCACCTTGTATACTGTACAAGCTAGTAGTCAATATTTGTCTGTTTCGCTTTTTTGTACTGTAAATGACAGATATACACTAAACATGTACTTTATTTGATCAAATTGTTCGACGGGAGATAAAATAATGCATTTTCGCTCACTCAACCAGGAAACACATTTTGTGAAACATAACACGATTTAAATGTAAAATGATAATATTACATGTATACGACATACACGTATGAGACACGCCATGTGATTTTGTACCAACAACATGTGCGATATCATACGAAATATTGACAGAAAATATCACATGCATTTACCATTATCGGACATATACATATTTGCATTATTATACGATTATCATGCTATTTATATCAAACGTGAACGTACACTTGCTATCAGGGGCGATAACCGTGTTTCCTTAAAATATTTACGGAAACGACAATTTATACTTTCTATTTATTTTTGATGTGCACTGATCATACTTTATTCTATGCCATTACAATTTAATTCATGTGGCGCGTTAATTGATATAAATAATTAAAAACGTCCTGCTTCATTTGCATATCAAAATAGCGTCATACAACCGCGCGTCTCTATCAATAAATTCAAGATTACTAAATGGTTATATCTGTACAGGGAACAGTCTCGTAATTTTTAAAACTGGTGGAATAGTTACACAATTATACACTTATTTACTTCAGATACAGAACTTAATTCCATTAACCCTTATGCTGCTACTCACAACAATTGTCGTCTGCTGTTGCTTTTATATCTTGCCTTATTTCTCAATAAAGTGGAAATGATTCTAAAGTGCTGTCAAAGTATGTTGTAAATTATTTTAAAGTGCTGTCAAAGCATGTAATGTTTTTGATGATAAAAAATGGAAAATAGTAAAAAAACATTAAGATAGCGGTCGAAGGGTTAAGACTTTTCTTTTCGCAATACACTCAATATTTGATGGAATTTGATCAAATAATGACATTTGGGAGGGTGATCTTTCTTTGTGATTCATATATTAAAATATTTTTTCGGATGTAATGCTGAATTCATCTGTGCCAACGAAAGCATTGTATAAGTGCTCTCGCGCTTGTTTGCAATCGTTCTAAAATAAAATAACGTTTATACTTTAATGCGTTTAATGATCAGACAGTAATCATATGTTGATAACAAAATTAGACATGAGACGAATAAAAACTGTTATTCAAATACATAAATGACTGTTTATATCATTTGAATATCGATCAGCATAGGGATTGGATGGCGATCAGTAGCCTATTTCATCAACATTGCAAAGTATACTTTACTAGTAAAGTATTCTTTGAGGGAGTAATCATTTATGTTTCCTGAAATGCATTATTTCATATAGAACTAACAAATGCATGTATTTCATGATTAAAAGTATGCAGAATTATTATACTGAATTTATTACATTATCACAGCCATAATGGCTGTGATAATGTAATAAATTCAGTATAATAAAAATTAATAAATTTATCCTAAAATTGAAAATTTCTCCCTCAAAGTATACTTTGCTACTAAAGTATACTTTGCAATGTTAATGAAATAGGCTACAGATTGAATGCGACCAGATTGAATAGCCATTAAAATATGCCCTGGTCAGACTGTACAGCTGGCAGTGCAGTGCAACCCGAATTTTCTCAATCACTGGTGCTGCACTCCGTGCTGGAATATACTGTTTCACGTCGACAAATGCACCGGTTTCCTGACGAAATACCATTCATCCCAACTTCGAGCTATCACATAAATGCATGTTTCCTCTAATAAACGGCGCATTTTCTTGCGCCGGTTACTAGACGAAAATTAATTTATGCAGTATCTTTAATCATGCAGCTTAATGGGAGTTCGTCAGGAATCCGGCGCTTTGTTCGACGTGAAACAATTTACGCCGGCGCGGAGTGTAGCACCAGTATCTGGAAAGACAACTGACGAACAGCGCATTTGAATTTGGTCGCCAAAGAACCGTAACTGTTGTTTCCGCGGTATTAAGTCGACAACAGTTAATTTTCTTTGTGAAACTTTAGCAGTGGAACCTCTTTAAATCAAACACCATGAACACATATGTGATCGTAATTTTGATGGGTTTATAATTGGCATGTTCCTGATTTACAGTGAAACCTCTCTATACTGGATACCCTAGGGAACTCCCAGGGTGTCCGGTTTAGAGAGGTTTCACTGTACATGTCTATATCCCCCCCGCCCCCCGCCCCCCCCCCCCCCCCACCCCCCCCCCCCCCCGGAACACAAGTGTAACAGGAATGTAAGTTTAAATGTACATGCACACTCAGTAGGCACAAACTGTTATTTATATGAATTAAATAAGTGTATAACTGTGTCACTATTCCACCAGTTCTAACAATTACGAGTGCCGCTATATATATAATCATTTAGTAATGTTTAATTTAGTGACGCGCGTGACATCAGCCTATTTTCATATGCAAATGAGGCATATTTATACTAATTAAAAGCGTCACCAGAAAACATAATATTTTCGACAGATTATAAAGTATGATCATTGCACATCAAAAATTAATTACAGAAAATATATAGTAATGTCCTTTAACATTTTAAGGAAAAACGGTTATCGCCCCTGATGTCAGTGTGAAAATTTACTTCCGATATCAAATGTATAATAATGCCAATCAGTACGTGGGGTAATGGTGAATGAATGTTTATTTTGCCAGAAAATGTATCAGATGATAATTCCAGCACAAAAAATATTTACACAATTCCCTAACATTTGATTGGTCCATAGCAAGTCTCTGTCCAGAATGTATATCCCAGTAAACTCCATGCCGAACTACTTTCCGTAACCGTCAGGCGCAGTTAAAATAATTCTTAAGAAAACGGACAATAAACACATTGTCTTGATGAATTTATTTCAAATGCTGGAATTATAAGGAATGAATGGCCTTTTTGTGGAATTTATCGGGGATATAAACTTGGAAAAGTCGCGGGAATACTGGACGAGGCCTTCCGGCCTTCATCCAGTATTCCCGCGACTTTTCCAAGTTTATACCCCGAGAGTGGTGAAAGTACGAGTATTTTTTTTATTTCTTTCTGTAAATGTGGCTGTGACTGGAGAAATTGGGCTTATGGAGGGTTTTGCGACCTGTGTATATCCAGATCAGCCTGTGCATCCGCACAGTCTGATCAGGATCTGCACTGGTCGCCATTCCATCAACGAAACACCCGTCATGCGTTGGACAAGCACAGTGAAACCTCTCTATATTGGACACCCTGTGCAACTCACTGGGTGTCCGGTTTAGAGAACAGTGGAACCTCGCTAAACCGGACACCCTGGGAGGTCACTGTATTTGTAGTTACTAGAGACTTGTTATCAAAACCACCAAAAACAGTTCGTGTGGACGATACTCTTGGGTTCAGGGTCTAATCGCTGTTTGGCAACTGCACTATATTGAATTCATAGCTATTTCTGAATAATGCAGCCAACGAAATAGTTGCGGATACGTAACACCACTGGGTCCCCCTTGACCGCGGTAATGTGATGATATCCATTGCACCCCCATATAATACATTCCCTTTAAGTGTTTGTCAACGCGGTTCTTATGCGGTTCTTACAGGTACATACATATCGGAACGAGATAGAAAATCTGATACTTATGTACCGATATCGGTGAAAATTGAAACAACCCAGCAATCCTAATATGGTCATATATCTTCAATTAAATCCACTTACACAGGGCCATGATAAAAAACACTTTTTATAATATTTTTTTTCTTAAAAAAATCCTGATTTTTTTTCAGCGGTCCTTGTACCGTTATATATCTTCAATTAAACCACTTTACACAGGGCCATGATAAAACGTTTTTATTTTTTATATTACTTTTTCAAACAGACCGGATATCCCCCTTTAATTATATTTACGCGGAGCCTATTTCACCAACATTGCAAAGTATACTTTTCTAGCAAAGTATACTTTGAGGGAGAAATTTTCAATTTAATAATACATTTATTAATTTTTATTACACTGAATTTATTACATTATCACAGCCATTTTGGCTGTGATAATGTAATAAATTCAGTATAATAATTCTGCATACTTTCAATCATCAAATATATGCAGTTGTTAGTTCTATATGAAATAATGCATTTCAGGAAAAATAAATGATTACTCCCTCAAAGTATACTTTGCTAGAAAAGTATACTTTGCAATTTTGATGAAATCGGCTACAGGTTCTTGACGCTGGGAGCATGCGAATGGTAATTTAAATGATGGGGTTCGTCATTACCGGGATCCCTATAGACCTGGGGGCCGTTTCACTAAACTTCTTACGACTAAAATGTTCGTAAGTGCAAACCTATGATAGTCTGTAAATTTCACATTAACAATGTTTTGTTGTAAACAATTATTGGATTTATATTTATTGAGCATAGGCTGCATAAGCAGCCTATGCTCAATAAATGTAAATCCATCAATTTAACTTTCCAGAAGATTCCAAATTTGCACTTACGAACATTTTATTCGTACGAAGTTTAGTGAAACGGGCCCCTGTAGCCTATTTCACCAACATTGCAAAGTATACTTTCCTAGCAAAGTATACTTTGAGGGAGAAATTTTCAATTTTAGGATAAATTTATTAATTTTTATTATACTGAATTTATTACATTATCACAGCCAAAAAATGGCTGTGATAATGTAATAAATTCAGTATAATAATTCTGCATACTGTTAATCATCAAATACATGCAGTCGTTAGTTCTATATGACATAATGCATTTCGGAAAAATAAATGATTACTCCCTCAAAGTATACTTTGCTAGAAAAGTATACTTTGCAATTTTGATGAAATCGTCTACTGGGCCCGTTTCACTAAACTTCGTAAGACTAAAATGTTCGTAAGTGCAAACTTATTTACATAAACAATTATTGGATTTGCATCTATTGAGCATAGGTTGCGTATGCTCAATAACTGTAAATCCATCAATTGAAATTTCCAGACGATCCTACATTTGCACTTACGAACATTTTAGTCGTACGAAATCTAGTGAAACGGGCCCCAGGTTTGGCCCTCAGGTACATTTTTCGAGGAACGAACTGGGGCGGCGTTGCCAACTGCGCTGACTTGACAGCCTGGGCCCGGTTGCTCAAAACATCCGTTAGCTTAACGGACTGTTAAGTCCTTAACTGAATGGTTAAAGTCTCTGTTTTAACAGAGATTTTAACCATTCAGTTAAGGATTTAACTGGGCCCGGTTGCTCAAAACATCCGTTAGCTTAACGGACTGTTAACTCCTTAACTGAATGGTTAAAATCTCTGTTTTAACAGAGATTTTAACCATTCAGTTAAGGATTTAACAGTCCGTTATGGATTTAACAGTATCGTTTAAGCTAACTGGTTGTTTTGAACAACCGGGCCCAGATATATGGCGTTTATCAGGTCTTACAGCTGACTAGATATTGTACATCTTGAGTACATAATGGAATTCCGCCGGCCCTTCAATTATTGTCTACAGTATATTGTCACTAGGTTGGTTGTTGACTTCAGATTGAAGTGGTCAGTGTAATATAGGGGTCTAAGTCCATAGGGCACGGTCTACCACAGGTGCTTTTACATTACAAATTGTGCCGCATATGAAATTCATGTTTTCATATGCATTTCATATGATAATGTCATATGCAAATGATATAAAGTAAGTTAATATACATTTCATATGAAAATCATACGATTTATTTGTTTTTTTATTGGTGTGTAACGGCCTATCAACAGTTAATGGTCATGTAAGGCTGGGCAAAATGGGTTAAATCCCGTTTTAACCTGCTGCATGGGGGGGAGGGGGGGGGGGTCCCAAAATCAGAACGGAATATTTACATCGAGAAAAAATATATTCAGAAATGTGTTTCATGTATGTACCAAACAATAATTGATCATCCAAGACACGTTAAAAGCACCTGAGCTTAATGATTGTACTCCCTCTTATAATGCATTACTAAGTAACTAAAATGTTAGCTTATTTTGTTCTCAATTATTGGTGTTGTTTTCATGTATATTTAATGTATGTATATACATTGGTCAGTTACTTCAACATGTGATGTCGACACGGTATCTTCTTATATATAGTATCGAATCTCGTTCTTTCCGTTTTTTTAATTAATTTTCCGATTTCAATTGACAAAACTACTGTTCCTATTGATTCTTATACGTACAGTCGAAACCTCCTCCTAAACCGGACACGGATAACTGTTAGTTCTGCTTATTTTTATTGGGTCCATGGTATTTATCTCCGATAACAGTGACTGCTCGTGATCGCAAAGCACACACGCGTGTCTTGATGTACATGTAGTCATCTGTCTGTTTTACAGTGGAACCTCTCTAAGCCGGACACCCTGGATACCTCCAGGGTGTCAGGTTTAGAGAGGTTCCACTGTATAGTCACATTTTGCACCCCCCCCCCCCAACTAAATTGAGGTGGAATCCTATCCCAGGTCATTGATATTCTAATTCCCACAGACTGCACCTCTGTCTGCGCTAATCTTGCAAATATTTGTATATTTCTTTATTTAAATTCTTGAATATTATGCTTGGAATCAAGCAGCTTGATTGACTGAGCCTGAGCTGTGGCTCAGGCTCAGACAATGAAGTTGCTTGATAGTGAGTTGGCATTGCCAATATATATTTAGAAACGTTGATAATCTGAGCAAGATTAACGCGGGCGGTTGTGTATCTAAGTCGCATTTGTATCCATCTGTAACCGTGTGGATTATCTTTCCACGTGATATTACACTAAACTTCGTACGACTAAAATGTTCGTAAGTGCAAAATATGAATTTCACATTAACAACGTGTTCAATTATTGGATTTACATTTATTGAGCAGCATAGGCTGCATATGCTCAATAAATGTAATTCCATCAAATAAAATTTACAGTCGATCCTAAATTTTAGTCGTACAAAGTTTAGTGAAACGGCGCCCTGATATTACATCCCTTATCACAGCACCACCATTTTCGCCGATATCGGTTTCGAAAATCAGTCATACTTTCCGTTAATGAAGTGGAAAGTTAACACAAATTTCAGAACCCGTGCGGAATACTATCGCACATGAGCTCTGACGTTTGTGTCAACTTTCCACGTCAAATACCGAAACTCGGCGATGCTACAAGAGAGGTAATTCTAAAGCCGGGCTCGGGAGTAATTTCCACTCAACCACTCAACGTTGTATGTAGCCGATTTCATCAAAATTGCAAAGTATACTTATCTAACAAAGTATACTTTGAGGGAGAAATTTTCAATTTTTTATTAATTTTTATTATCCTGAATGTATTACATTATCACAGCCATTTTGGCTGTGATAATGTAATAAATTCAGTATAATAATTCTGCATACTTTGAATCATCAAATATAGGCAGTCGTTATAGTTCTATATGAAATAATGCATTTCTGGAAACATAAATGATTACTCCCTCAAAGTATACTTTGCTAGATAAGTATACTTTGCAATGTTGGTGAAATAGGCTACTGCAGGGCCAGGCCAAGGTCTGTGTAATATTTGTATAAGGTGAGGTTTTGACATCTTGAATTTACCCGAAATTCCCCAGCCTTTTATATCAGATATTTTACAGAAAAAAAGGTAACGTCTTGGGGTCAGTGAAAGCAAGGGGCTACATGTAAGTCCATTATGGCATTAGCCCCTTGTTTCCACCGACCCCTTCAACTTGAATTACAAAAACAAATGTTCAGAACATTTTAATTTCATGACATAAAACTACATATGTCTCAAGGATTGTTTCTCAATGATTTGCACACCAATATATTTCATTAATGAGACACGCCATGTGATTGTGTACCTTCGGACATCTGCGTAATTTCATTAAATACGTTTACAAAATTTACAATACTTTTCATAATTAAAGTCAAAAGTTGACAAAATATAATTCGGCATGTACTCTAAAAAAATTGTCATCTATTGGCGCCATTTACGGAAAATATTGTAAATTTTGTAAACGTATTTCAAGAAACTACGCACATGTCCGAAGATACAAAATCGCATGTGTCTCATTTTAGTTAGAATTTCAGTCAGCTCACAGGCTGAGTGACTAAAAGACATCACATGGCCAATGTTTGCTGTAACAACAGCCTGACTCAGTTGTCACCGGACGTTCGCTGGAGAATGCTATGACTCCATTTCACCGGTGCTGCACTCCGCGCCGGCGTAAAATGTTTCACGTCGAAATATGCACCGGTTTCGCCACTCAGAGCTATCATATACACGCATTGTTTATGCAGTATATTCTGTATGCGGGTGCTGGATTTACATTTATTGAGCATAGGCTGCACATGTGCAGCCTATTCTCAATAAATGTAAATATATAGTAATTCGTTAGAAATCCGGTGTATATTTCGACGTGAAATAATCTCATACCACTCTTCAACGTGACAACGCCAGATACAAATCGCTCAAGTGACGATGAAGCAACAACATCGGATGCGTTGGCTGATCTGGGACGACACTACTGTTTGCTCCACGTGTTTTTCTTTCGACTACTTTTAACTACATGTAATGTATTAAATATATTAAAGGTACATGCCCACTCAGTAGCCACAAACTGTTCTTTATACGAATTAAATAAGTGTATAATTGTGTCACTATTCCACCA
Source organism: Conchocele bisecta (assembly GCA_029237695.1). NCBI lineage: Eukaryota > Metazoa > Mollusca > Bivalvia > Lucinida > Thyasiridae > Conchocele > Conchocele bisecta. The sequence continues at coordinate 119,842,506 of CM055266.1, forward strand.
ATTCTAAACAAATTATTTCGTAATATTTATTTTACTGATAGTGACGCGCGGTGGTATGAGGCTATTTTCATATGCAATGAGGCATGATATTTTTTAATTATTCATAAAAATTAAATGCGTCACCTGAAAAAATAGTATTTTCGACAGATTATAAAGTATGATCATTGCACTTTAAAGGAACACGGTTATCGCCCCTGATATCAGTGTGTAAATTTGATTCTGATATGGAATGGATAATAATGCCAATCAATACGTGGGGTAATGGTGAATGAATGTTTATTTTGCCAGGAAATGTCTCAGATGATGTCTCTGATATAAAGAACATTTTGTGCCTACTGAGTGGGCATGTACGTTTAAATCCAAACAAATATTTAAATGTAATAACGTTTTCTTCAATAACAAAAAAGTAACCAGCCAATGTTTTTATTTGATGAAACTCCATCAAAAAAGTATTGATTTTATTGCGAAAAACAAATAATTTTCCCTTGGGAACTTAACATGGGGAACATGAGAGGGACTGGGAAGTTAGACAAACAAAGAATAAACTTGAAAAGTCAGTCCAAAACCCGCCTTGATAGAATGGATTTTTTTTTTTTACAATAAATTTTAAAATTTGTGAAGCGATTTTTAAAAAATATAACTTTTGTTTTCTTACTTGCATAATCATAATGCAAGTAAGAAAACAAAAGTTATATTTTTGAAAATCGTTTCACAAATTTTAAAATTTATTGTAACAAAAATATCGTTTATTAGCCCGTCAAAACGCCATACTTTGTTATAAATGGCTTGTCAGGTAGCAATTCACAGTAAGTGAAACCTCTCTAAACCGGACACCCTGGGATGTTCCCAGGGTGTCCGGCTTACAGAGGTTTTTATTGTAAACCAGGCATTTAATCATTCTGAGCCATAGCTGTCTGCTATGCGACCACGAACAGACATTATCACCTGAGATAAATGACTTTGATGTAAATTTCTTGATGTCCGGTTTAGAGAGGTTCCGCTGTATTGTATTACAAGCCAGTATAAAACCAGTGAAACACGAACATTCTACAAACACGTTTTATTTGACTGATTCTATATTTACAAAATACACAAAACACACAAAGTACAAAATATATGTTACTTACAACAGTAAAATGTGAATGCTACATGGTATACTAATAATGCGTATCTAAATTTGTGGCTGTGACTGGAGAAATGAGGCTCATGGGTTTCGCGACCAGTGTAGATCCAGATCAGCCTGTGCATTCGTACAGTCTGATCAGGATCTGCACTGTTCGCCATTCAATCAATGAATCACCCCCATGTATCATAGATTGTTATCAGGAGTGTGCTATTTAATCAGGAGCTACAACGGTCACAAATCCCATAAGCCCCATTTCTCCAGTCACAGCCACATGCAAGCCCATACATGTACGCGGCAGGGGATCGAGCTGTAGGAAAATGTGGTAACATTGGCAGTTAAAAGCAACAACTACACATGAATGGGTCAGTCGAAGAAGGGGGGTGAGTCCATAAAGGTCTTAGCCCCCGTCATCCACTAACCCACTCATATATTGCATTTGCATTAATAGCGTACATAACACCAACTTGAGCAATATAGGGTTAACTGTATTGTAATATAAGGTTAACTGTATTGTAATATAGGGTTAACTGTATTGTAATTTTGAAATTTGCGGCGTATATCAGAAAACATGTTTTCCGACCTATCATTTTCTGATATACGACGCAAATTTCAACATAACAATACGGTTAACCTATTTCTAATGCACTCCTTTACTACTGGCGTAGGAATATATATTTAAATAATTTGCGACCGTTCATCAACAATGATATACCTGTACTGTATGACCATCAGCTAATCAGATTGCATGATATTTATAGAGTGCATTAGAATTAACGTTTAACACAGTGTGTTGTACGGACACAGTTTCCTGCAATTTTTCCAGATATTTTCATTAAGTTCTTAACATAACTTACTAAAATAATGTAAAACACATCAACTAAGCATTGTACTGAATAAAAAACACAACACTATTAGATTATTTATCTTTATGTAGACAAGTTACGTCATTGTACGTTTTTATATTTTTTTAACAATAATTATCGACATTGGTGGAACATTGCACCTCCGTACAAAATGTGCAGAAATAGAAATGTGAGACTGTTAATACGGACATGAAACATGAACGATTATGAGAATCGCCGCGATTTTGTACCTACATGTAAGAACATGTGCGAGATATCATGAAAAATATTTACAAAATTTACGATATTTTCCGTAAACGACGTTGAAAGTTGACACAATTTTCATAGCAAATGCAGAATAGTATTCTGAATTTCCTATGAAACTTTCGTCATCCTTCGGCGTTATTTACAGAACATATCACATTTTCTGTAAATATATTTCATGAAAAACTAACAGTTTCTTGCGTACACAATTGCATGGCGTGTTTCTTGTATGGGATGTCTGGGCACCTGGGGGGCCGTTTCACTAAACTTCGTACGACTAAAATGTTCGTAAGTGCAAAATTTTTATAGTCTGTAAATTGCACATCAACACTGTTTTCTTGTAAACAATTATTGGATTTACATTTATTGAGCATAGGCTGCACATGCAGCCTATGCTCAACAAATGTAAATCCATCAATTGAAATTTCTAGACGATCCTAAGTTTGCACATTTTTATTCGTACGAAGTTTAGTGAAACGGCCCCCTGACTCATACAATGACCATCATATGACCATGATAGCAAACTGGCTATCTATTACATCAAACCGTACAGCATAATGAACAATATTAATTACAAAGTTCAATACTATGTTGAGATAGTTCCCGCCATATAAGTACCGCTTACACAAGGGCATGTCATATTTAGCATTCCGAGGGTGGGGTAGGTGGGTGGGTGCTGGAGTTTGATAAACCATCTGGTCATACATGTATAATAAAAGTGCCCAGAATTCCACACTGGAGTCAGAATTGTTGTTATGTACCACAATTGGAAAAGCTCCAAAGATTAAGCAAACAAATCAATACTCGGGTCGTTAACAATGACAGCGCTATCTTATATTTTTTGTCGTCTGCTGTTTATTTTCTATTTTCCATTTTTATCATCAAAAACATGCTCCGACAGCACTTTAGAATAATTAACAACATGCTTTGACAGCACTTCAGAATCATTTCCATTGGAAATGATTCTGAAGTGCTGTTAAACCATGTTGTATTGAGAAATAAGTCAATATATAAAAGTAACAGCAGACGACAATTGTTGTGAGTAGCGGTCTAAGGGTTAATATTTGGTCATTAGCCACCAACACAGACATAGCTATTCACTGTCGCAGACTGAATGACAACAGTATAGACCCTGACCGGCCGTAACGTCAGCTATATTTCTGTATCATCTACACTGTATTGTGTTACATGATCAGTACTGACTGACTCGCTGTGCTAGGGATCAGACTCTGCTGCAAGTGACCACATACTGCAGACACTCATTCATTCATGCATTCCGAATGGAACTAATCAATCAATCAATGATAAATCAATCTTGATTAATGGACACATACTTCAATTATTCAATTAATTTAATTAATTCATGCATTATTAATTCATTGCATTCATTCATTCATATTCATTTCATTCATTCATTCATTCATTCTTCATTCATTCTTCTTCATTCATTCCCATTCCATTCATTCATTCATTCCTATATTCATTCATACCTATATTAATTAATTAATTAATTGTGGCCAAGACAGAATGCTGTCTATTTTATACGAGGCAGTACATGTGGAGGAGCAGCTGCGTCGTCATTTCCCAAGACTGCTGGTGTCAGCGGGACACGGTTTTCTGGTACAGGGTGCATGTGATGGCGTATGTTATGTTATGTTACCAGGTCGCACATTTAGCCAAAGCCACCGGGGAGAAATACGAAGTGAGAATATAACACCATACGTTACACGTGTATGTACATGGCAAACGGACTGCCACCTATCATACACAGCCGGCTGCGTTAATCTTGCCCAGATTATCAAAGTTTCACAAAGTTGTAGCACAGGTCAGTCCATCAAGCTGGCAATACCAACTCGCAATCAAGCAATTTGATTGCTTGAGCATGAGCTGTAGCACAGCTCAGTCCATCAAGCTGGCAATGCCAACTCGCAATCAACAATTTGATTTGTCTGAGCCTCAGCTGTAGCACAGCTCAGGCTAAGCCAATCATGCTGCTTGATTTCAAGTATTTTGAAATAATGCAATTGGCAACTATTGGCAAGATTAGCGCAGGCGGTAGTGGCTTACACGGAATGTATACACTGCTCCGAATGTGTCGATCCGTATGTCACGGTACGTAACTCACTATGGGGAGAAGATGTGTGTATTCGTGCTCGGCTAGCTCAGTCGGTTAGAGCGATGGTACGGTAATCCAGAGGTACCCGGTTCGAGCCTCGGGTAGGATATGCATGTTTCTCACCCTGTGACACGTATGGAACGCCAAATGTACATAAACTCAAATAATTAATTGGAGTTAGCATTAAATACTTAGAGCCAACTCAACATCATTTGAAGAACTCTTCTAAATCATTTGGAGCTAGCTCTAAATATTTAATGCTAGCTCTAACAGAGCCAGCAATAATTATTTGAGTTTATGTAGATTCGGCGTTCCGGTGGATTTACATTTATTGAGCATAGGCTGCATATGCAGCCTATGCTCAATAAATGTAAATCCACCGGAACGCCGAATCTACATAAACTGAAATAATTAATGCAAGCTCTAAAATATTGAATGCCAGCTCTAATTATTTAGAGCTATCAATATTTATTTGAGTTTATGTAGATTTGGCGTTCCATATATCTGGGGCTGTCTGAATCACTATTGTCTGTTTCACGAAAACTTGCCCCACCTTTACGCCTATTCAAACAGTCTGCAGTCCGCGCCGGCGTAAAATGTTTCACGACGGAAACATACACCGGTTTCCTGACAATATGCCACTTCCATTTAGAGCTATCGAATAAACGTATTTCTCGCATAGTAACCGGCGCCTTGACGAAGATATGTTTATGACGTATCTTCAGCATTTAGCTGAATGAGATTTTGTCAGGAATCCGGCGCCTCCGTCGACGTGAAACAATTTATACTGGTATGGGATGCAGCACAAGTGTACTAGTGTGAGTAGTTCCGGGCATAATATGGCGTTAAATCTGTTAAACTATTTTGCCATGACCAGCTATTCTTTGCACACCAGGGGGTCGTTTCACTAAACTTCGTACGACTAAAATGTTCGTAAGTGCAAATTTAGGATCGTGCCGAAATTTAAATTGATGGATTTACATTTACTTTATTGAGCATAGGCTGCATGCTCAATAAATGCAAATCCAATAATTGTTTACAAGAAAACATTGTTAATGTGAAATTTACAGACTATCATAATTTTGCTCTTACGAACATTTTATTCGTACGAAGTTTAGTGAAACGGCCCCCAGACAACTAAAAGCTTATGCATGTCTAGACGTCTATAACAGATAGACGGCATAACGTGAACTGTCAAAAATAAAGAATGTGCACATTTATACAACATCATCTTTCTCCAAAAGATGATTTATGCTACATTTATTCTGTCGCTGAAAAATGACCTCAGAACATCAAACTCTGGTCAGAAATGCATTTGACGTTTGTCTTATTACACAGCTGCCTGTGTTAATCTTGCACAGATATCAACGTTTCTGAATATCTATTGGCAATCTGAATTCGCGATCAATCAGTTCGATTGGCTGATCCTGAGTTGTACCACAACTCAGGCTCAGCCAATCAAGCTGCTTGATTTGAAGCACAATAATGCAACTATATTGAAATAATAAAATAGTTAACAAATAATGACAAGGTTAGCGCAGGCGGTGGTGTACGACACGTGAAATATGTTTGCTTACAAAATACAGAACTGAAAGCATAACTACAAAATACATCACACAACGGAGATAGTATTCCAGAAATTACACATGCCTCGACATGGCAGAAAATGTGATCATTTAATTTTCTACATCTGTATCGGCGACGTCATATTCAGCTCTAGACGAGGGTCTAGCTACACAGCTATACACACTAATTTCTGTTGCTGGTGGCATGTACACTGTATGATTATAGTATCCCAATACTACTACTACTATACTCTCTTATAATTATTATTCACAATTGTAATGTACATGTTCTATTGAGATCATAATGTACTGTATTGTTACATGTATGTTGACGAGACTCCTGATGAAACACTGTAGACAATCATTATTCGAAGAAGTAGACGTGGGACGGACTGTCCGTCCGTACAGGGGATTAATCCACTGTAAACCTAGGTGAATGTTTGTTACATAACCGCCCGCGTTGATCTTTCCCAAATTATCAACGCTTCCGAACATCTGTTGGCAATGCCAACTCACAATCAAGCAATTTGATTGTCTGAGCCTGAGCTGTAGCACAGCTCAGGATCAGCCAATCAAGCTGCTTGATTCCAAGCTAAATATTCAAGGATTTTTTTTTTTGAAATAGAGAAATTGACAAGTGCTGGCAAGATTAGCGCAAGCAGTAGTGTAGTACAGGTGAACATATCGATGGTCTAGTAACATAAGGTCGTAACTGCTATGCTAAAGCATAGCAGTTACGACCTTATGTTACTAGACCATCGATATAGTGCCGTTCAGTTCAGCCGTACATGTATGTGCCTGTATCCTGCGAAGGTATATGAAAACCACATTGTGCTATGTTGCAATATGGGCCCGGCCGGGAAAAGGGGCCTTACGACGTTCATCCCAATACATACGTATATGTGGCTGTGACTGGAGAAATGGGGCTTATGGAATTTGTGACAAGTGTAACCCCTGATTCGGTAGCACTGATAACGATCCATATGTCTTGTTAGAAGCATGACGGGTGTTTCATTGATGGAATGGCGACCAGTGCAGATCCTGATCAGACTGTGCGGATGCACAGGCTGATCTGGATCTACACTGGTCGCAATACCTATAAGCCCAATTTCAGTATTAGGGCATTTACTGGTCATCATTCGATCGGGATCTACACCGGTCGCAAACGTTATAAGGCATTTTTTCGTTAGTCGGTGGTCCACACATAGCAAACTACGTTCAATATACTGTATAGGCAGTGTCTACAAATACAATTGTACATACTGTACATATGATTATAATGTACATACTTACATAATAGAGATACCCCATGCGTAATTTCATGAAATACGTTTACACAATTTACAATATTTTCCGTAAATTGTGTCAGAAGTTGACAACATTTTCAGAGTACATGCGGAATTATATTCCGCATTTACTCTGAAAATGTTGTCAACGTCTGACTTTATTTATGAAAAATATTGTAAATTTTGTAAACGTATTTCATGAAATTACGCATATGTCCGAAGGTACAAAATCGCATTGCGTATCTCATTATACAGCTATTAGTCAAACATTCATTCGTTTTAAAACTGATTAGCCTGTTCAACCACAGGGACCGCAAAGACAACATTGTAGATCCAGATGAGACGGTTCGTTACGATGTACAGTATTTGTCATACTTCGAGTAAATTGCGATAAACAACGTATAGCCCAGTCTTGAATTGCATTGGTGCGAATCCTTGCTACGGCGATATGAGGGTTGCCTTATATTTTAATTAATGTATATCAAAAGCAGATTTGTGCATATTATGTCAAAATATGTCCCTAAACATACGTATTAAAATGAAAGTAGCAGAGAACAGCCAACTTTGTGGTAAATTGTTAGGTTATATAGGAAACATAAATGTTGGATTTACATTTATTGAGCATAGGCTGCATATGCAGCCTATGCTCAATAAACTGTAAATCCAATAAATAGCGTTTCTGAATATCTATTGGCAATGCCAACTCACGATCAAGCAATTTGATTGGTTCCAGCAGCATGAACACATGCTTTATTAAAATGCGTAATGAATATTAAAATATCATATAACAATGCATTGATGCAAGTCTAATACGAGCATTACAAAAATAAAAAATAATATGGTCAGAATAAGGCAATGAAAATAATAAACTATTGGTCACGATGTTGTGACTAGTCATAATGTAAGATGCGAACGCCTCCGAGTGTCTTGCCTAGAAGGTTATCTAGATCAAGGTATAGGTCACAATGAACAGCAGCTATTGACGAAGTTTGGTATGATCCAAATGATCGGATCAGGAGATATTCACTATTATAACGTACATATAAATTGTTGACAGGAAGGTCAAGGTCACCTAGGTCAAGGTCACCAGAATGACCATCAATGTGACGAAGGTATTGGTGAAGTTTCGTAATGATCTGACTAACGGGTCAGGGGGCCGTTTAACTTCGTACGACTAAAATGTTCGTAAGTGCAAAATTAAGTCACATTAACAATGTTTTCTTGTAAACAATTATTGGATTTACATGTATTGAACATAGGCTGCATATGCAACCTGTTCTCAATAAATGTAAATTCATCAATTGAAATTTCCAGACGATCCTAAATTTAAATTTTAGTCGTACGAAGTTTAGTGAAGAGATATCCAACATGTGGACGTAACATGTGTGACGCCCACAACACGACGTCGACGATGTCTACGGCGACGCCAGAATTGTAACCGCTACGTCTCGCTGTCCAATAACGTGAATGAGACAAAAACCACTAAAAAATCAATACAAAACAAAAAGAAACAAAACATGGAATGATATATACTGAACATTGTGTACATAAATAGACGTAAACTTACGGAGCCCCGCAGGGGACGTAGACTTTTTTTTATTAATTCGTTCCCACGAAATAACAATTCGTTCCCTCAATTTAACAATTCGTTCCTACGAAATAACAATTTGTTCCTGTGGAGGAACAAATTGTTTAATTCGTGGGAACGAATTGCTATATCGTGGGAACGAATTGTTAATTCGAGGGAACGAATTGTTAAATTGAGGGAACGAATTGTCATTTCGTGGGAACGAATTGTTAATTCGAGGGAACGAATTGTTATATCGTGGGAACGAATTGTTAATTCGAGGGAACGAATTGCTATAATCGTGGGAAACGGATTGTTAATTCGAAGGAACGAATTGTTAAATTGAGGGAACGAATTGTTATTTCGTGGGAACGAATTGTTATATCGTGGGAACGAATTGTTAATTCGAGGGAACGAATTGCTATATCGTGGGAACGGATTGTTAATTCGAATGGAACGAATTGTTAAATTGAGGGAACGAATTGTTATTTCGTGGGAACGAATTAATAAAAAAAATCCATGTCTCCTGTGGCGCTCCGTATAAACTAACTCTTCAATGAAAATAATGATTAAAAGATAACACTAACACTACAAATCACAAATAGACATTTTGGTATCCCCTGAACATTTAGCAATCACATTTTGTGATGAACTACGCCACCATGATTTGTTTCATGTAACAGGGCATTTTAATGGACCTGGTTGTAACATACCCTGTAGATGACACTTATGGTGGCGTGTCAACTACATGTAGTTTGTTTTCATGTACAGGGCATTTTATGGAGCTGGTTGTAGAACCTATACCCTGTTACATGAAAACAAACTTATGGTGGCGTGTGTCATCTACAAAAATGTGATTGTAGAATAACCAGGCTCCATAAAATACCCTGTTACATGAAAACAAATGTGTGTTAAAACAAACTATGGTGGCGTGTGTGTCATCTACAACATGTGATTGCTAAGTCGGCTTAATGCACCTTATAAGTCGTAATAACTACTTAAGTATAGCGTCACGAAGACCTAACAAATGAGCAAGACGGTTTCTATTGTCCGTTTCACTAAAACACTTCCCAACTTTACGGTTACTATAAACAATGAAAACACGCTTTGTTTTCGAAATTATTAAATTTTAGCAAAATTTAAGAATGAGCCTTCTTTTTATTTCATGACATTTGATCCAATATCGACTTTATTGCAAACTATTTCCCAATTTCCCATGATTTAGCATGTCTATGGGGATGCGATATTTTCAAAATTAAAGTTTTGTGTTGTTTCTTAGTTAGATCATTTCCAAGCTATCTAGCCAGGTTTCGGCGGAATCAATTTCCAAAATGTTTCATTTTTTTTTACTCCTCCCACAGCTCCTCCACCTCCTTTTCCCCAACCCCCTTAATTCCCATAGACAAATAATTTTTTTTTTTTTTGGGTGAAAATCCTGGTATCGTCATGTATGTTCAATTAAACCACTTTAACACAGGGCAATGATGAAAACACACTTTTTTTCTAAATTTATTCTCTCCAAAAATCTGAGAAAAAAAAACAGCAGTCCTAGTATCGTCATATACATGATATAGAGAATAGTAGGTTAGTGCCGTGAATGGGAAAAAAATATCTGGCAAGGCTCAGGAAACGGGATGGCGGGGCTCTGCCGAGCACATCCCGTTTCCGTGCCGCGCCAGATATTTTTCCCATTCACGGCACTAACCTACTATTCTACTTATCCCGTCAACATTACAAATAGCGTTAAAATGCAAAAAATGACCCCAGCCGCATCTTCAAATCGTATTGACAGGATATCAAAAACGTTTCACGGCACCGTGTTTCACGGCACCGTGTTTCACGGCACATACACACTGTGTTGACGGGATAAATTCAATTAAACCACTTCACACAGGGCCACGATGAAAACAAAGCATTTAAAAAAAAAAGAAATTGTAGTATTTTTTCCAAAAAATCCTGACATGCCCTATTAACCAACCTGTATCCTATTTCACCAACATTGCAAAGTATGCTTATCTAGCAAAGTATACTTTGAGGGAGAAATTTTCAATTTAAGGATAAATTTAATAATTTTTATTATACTAAATTTATTACATTATCACAGCCATTTTGGCTGTGATAATGTAATAAATTCAGTATAATAATTCTGCATACTTTTAATCATCAAATATATGCAGGTGTTAGTTCTATATGAAATAATGCATTTCGGGAAAAATAAATGATTACTCCCTCGAAGTATACTTTGCTAGATAAGTATACTTTGCCATTTTGATGAAATCGGCTACTGCGCTAAACCACTTCACGGTATATCAAGCCATTTTATTTTAGAAGACCAAATATTTTAAAATTCGCACAGCTATTTGAGAAAAAATCTGGAAAGCAATTAAGAAATTTAGCTATTTTTATAAGAAATGCTTTATGGTTATAATGACTAGTGAGCTTATACATATGCATTTTGTATTTTTACCCATCGTTGTATTATGTAATCTATTGTATACCTCGTGTGTCACGTATGTGGCTTAGAGTGAATAAAATGTATTGTATTGTATTGTATTCTCAGAAATATACAAGCTTTCATATGAAATATTTTAAACGCATCTCTTAATTCTCCTTGTGACCGCCATTGGAGAATCTCACTAAGAATCGTCACACCAAATATGTCATAGAACAAAAGCTCTAAAATGCTGAGCTACACCAGCGGCCCATTTCACTAAACTTCGCACGATAAAAAAATGTTCGTACGAATATTTCTATAAATTCATTTCACGCATTAACGTGGTTAATTAACCATTAGACCGCTACACACAACATTGTCGTCTGCTGTTGCTTTTATATATTGCCATATTTCTCAATAAAAACATGGTTTGACAGCACTTCAGAATCATTTCCAATGAAAATGATTCTAAAATGCTGTCAAAGCATTGTTGTAAAGTATTCTAAAGTGCTGTCAAAGCACGTTTTTGATGATAAAAATGTAAAATAGAAAATAAACAGCAGACGACAAAAAATTAAGATAGCGGTGTAAGGGTTAATGCCGCCATTTTCCACCTACATGGGGCATTAAATCTGAACAACTCCACCAAAGATTTCTCAAACTCATTTTAGTTTTGCACTTACGAACTTCGTAGTCGTACGAAGTTTAGTGAAACGGGCACAAGGTTACTTACACAAAATGCCATATTGTATATATCATGACACGTGTTTCGTTTGAAACGTCTGACGGAAACGCTTCAAATAGTGGTAACCGTAAAATGATATACTTTGAATAAGAAAAATAGTACAGGTGCCAGAAAAAAGATCACCAGGGCCCGGTTGTTCAAAACACCAGTTAGCTTAACGGACTGTTAAATCCTTAACGGACTGTTAAATCCTTAACTGAATGGTTAAAATCTATGTTAAAACAGAGATTTTAACCATTCAGTTAAGGATTTAACAGTCCGTTAAGCTAACGGATGTTTTGAACAACCGGGCCCTGATGGTTTAGTTTCTACTACACTTATACTGGAGGCGATACGTTTTTTCGATATTTTTCAGTTTCCTGTGAAAAACCCAAAGAAAACCAGATTTACTGTCTTCTCCAGCAACCTGTACGCCAATCTACGTTGTATGTTAACCCTAAACACGCGGGAAACGTAACTTATCGTCTGATGTTATTTTTGTTTTGTCTTGTTTCTAAATGTAAACATGATTTGACAATACTTTAGAATCATTTCCAACGGAAATGATTCTAAAGTGTTGTCAAACCATGCTTTTGATGAGAGAAAATGCAAAATAAAAAATAAACAGCAGACGACAATTGTAATTGCGCGGTGTAACCGTTAATCCTGGTATTTCCGGCCATGCAGCCGTACACGACTGACGTAAACATGGCGGAACCTGTCGCTCCTTACGGCCACCCCAAAATGACCAGCCAAACCGACCAGTGGTCACATAGTCCCAGTCCATCTTAAGGTCCCACTCGTCTGCCGCCTTGATCCCGAATATGGCGATGCCAACCCCCATCGTTAGACCTGAAAACAAGACCGAACAACACGGTTATTAACGGTTACTACGGAGCGCCAAGTGGGACATGGCTCAATTTTGTCAACAAAATTCATTTTTGTGCACAAAATTCAATTATGTGTCACAAAATTCACTTTTGTGCCACAAAACGATCTCAATTCTGTGTCACAAAATTCAATTCTGTGTCACAAAATTCACTTCGTGCCACAAAATTCACTTTTGTGTAACAAAATTCAATTCTGTGTCACACAATTCAATTCTGTGTCACAAAATTCAATTCTGTGTCACAAAATTCAATTCTGTCAATTATGTGTAACAAAATTCAATTCCTGCACACGCATGTAAGGGGGGGGAAGAAAGGACTACCATTGGTCAGATACTGCACTGAGAAATGGGTCGCGGTCGCCGATCTACACATTCAATGTCGATGATTCATTTCTCATTCTGCCGATGATTCATTTCTCATTCTGCCATTTTGCTTCAACTATCTCCAAACAGTCAAACGTTGACAAACCCATTCGTATTTAAACTCATTTGCGTTATAATTGTACACATAATTCATGTACATGTAGATCTCCCGCGAGTACTGACGTCATGTATTGTGTATCGCAAGTACATCTGCCCCAGTTAAATCAATAATACACGCGCTGTGGCCTGTGTTCTGACTGCTGTCTGTGTTTATAAACAGAATGTGTGTATTGGGCCATTTGAGGAAACCATTTGTAGTATTTGTGTAGATACCATGGATACTAAGATGGTGTATACTGTAAATAATGCATGTAGACACATAGTTGCGAACACGTAACTTCGCAACTAGTAGACACAGATCCAATACCATTTGTTTCACAAGGTTAGATCTACTGTTAGAATACGACGTCATCTAATTTCATTTTCGAGCATAAAACGTTACCTGATAAATAGAATACCAGGCCAGTGTATTTTAATACATGTATCAAGTTTATCAGGCTCGGCTCGGAAACGGTAGGAATTCCTCGGCAAGCCTCGTAATTCCTACGCGTTTCCTAGCCTTGCCTGATAAACTTGATATCAAAATACACTAGCCTGGTATTCTCTATATATGGGCATGCTCTCAGGTCTAGCTATGTCCCGGCTACTTTATGTTTGACCCTGTTTACATAATTGAGGGAAAATTCTGAATATTTTTCTTATTTCTCCTTCAAAGTATATATGCTTATATGGTGTGACCACTCATTTGTAATCATAATATAACCAAAATAACTGTCCATAAAGAAGTATAATATTGATATATTGGGTTATATTTTCGCATTGAAATATTTAAACCTGCAAGTGTACTCCACCATCTAGTAAAATGGACTAAGACCGATCTCAACCAATCAACGTAGAGATGATATAGACTATCCTACGCAAACTAATTTTTGTGGACAAAAATGAATTCTGTCCACAAAACAAAATGAATTTTCTTCACAAAACTCAATTCTGTCTTACAAAATTGAATCCTTTATAACAAAAATCAAAAATGAATTTTTGTATACGAGACGTATGCAGAATTGAATTTTGTGACACAGAATTGAATTTTATGACACAGAATTGACAGAATTGAATTTTGTGACACAGAATTGAATTTTGTGACACAGAATTGAATTTTGTAATTTTTAGTGTTACAAAACTCAATTTTGTACACATAATTAACCTGTCCTGCATGGCGCCCCGTAGTTACAATGATGAATAAAATATTGTCGTCTGCTGTTTACTTTTTAAAATGAAATATTGTCGTCTGCTATTTAATTTTTAAAATTTAACACATAGTTTTACAGCAGATTAGACTCATTCCCAATGGAAATGATTCTAAACTGCTGCCAGACAATGCTTTTACGACAATTTTCGTGTCCCACATGTTAATGGTTAAATTGCATGGAGATACTACATTGTTTTGGATATGCCGCTAATAGCACCATTGAGAGCTTTTCGCAGTGACGTGGCCTAATTTCTTATGACATCATCACGCAATGTAAGTGAAACAAAATATCACCGCTGGCGAGTCATCATGAACAAAACGCCGAACAAAACGCCAATCAAGCTACAGAGACAATGGCATTGACGGATGACCCCTTTGAACCCGAAAGCCCACTATAGCATGGTTTGCAAACAGTGCAGATCCAGATGAGCCGGCTCGTAACGAGCCGTCTCATCAGGATCTGCACTTTTTGCAAGTAATTTTCATATTTTTTTTAGAACAAAAACACCCCATTTTCATAAATGGACTAATCTGAAAATCATTTTGTGATTTTTGGATTGGTCGGAAAATTAGGATATCACAGTCAATTCCAGTTAATTCGGGTTGAAAGGGTTAAAGCTCACATTCTATATGGTTCTTCGCATGGTTGATATGAATGTTGATATGAATACGCCTGTGACGTATCGCGAATATCATAATTATATAGGCGGTAGTCAAGTAATCGCACGGAAACGAAATAAATGCGTTATAAACAATCTATTTTAGCACACGTGACCTAAACCTCGAAGAGCCGAAACTCGCATCACAAAGGTTCCTCCCATGGTTGGTATGAATGTACATGTGCAGTATGCAAAGATCCGATATGCTAGAAACAAAATTGCTACCCCGATCCATACCTCTCGCGAGATAACATATCGGAGGCGAATTATTGTAGCTACCGATATACGAGTACGAATATTTTCTACTGACAAACCGACAGGGTAAACTCCACATCGATGGCAACATTGACGTATTACGTACGTGTACATCTGCATTTTGATCTGCATCTGTTTTTATTAGCCGATCTATTTATAGATCGGCTAATATATTGGTCATCCATCGAATTCTGAAAAAGTTTGTAGCAACCCTTTTCTCCGCTATTCGGTAATCTACGAACGCGAATTTTGTTTTATCACTTCCAAATTGCATCAACCGATAAAGTTTGCATTTTTGGCAATTATCTCCGTTTAAAATTTAAAACTTTAAATATAGCCAAATAACACAATTTTGAATACGTAATGAGCTGAACGCCGGAAGAGATTGAACCCGGAAGTTGTTGTTGTTGAAGTCCATAGTTGGCTCTAATGGCCATATACGCCAACATACGCCGATTATTGGGCTAATTTAAAGCTTTTATTTATTAAACAGAACAAGTTTCAGCCACGTATAATCGCGTAAAATGTGTTTATCCGCAAATTATTGATTGTCTTGCGCCCGACATCGCGCAAAAAATCACGGATGGGCCCCTTTTTAAATGACCAGTGCGCACATTAAAAAAAACGTAATTGACTATTTAAACGCGCTGCGTATTTAAATCATTGAAGGCGTGCAGTTCAATCGAGTGTGCGGCCGTTGAACGTAAGCTTCGAGTCGATTTAAACCATTTAGATCGATAAACAAGGGGGGATAAACAAGTGACAACGTTAACCTGTTATGCTCCATTAAGAAGTAATAAGCTTATGGCAAATCATATTACTTTGGGGCCGAGCTACTAAAGTGACTGGTGTGGCATGGAAATATTGAGTTCTGATTTTGGGAATTTTCCTCATCGTGGACCCGTTTAATGCGGGATAGTACAACCCGTTGGCCCGGCCTTAAATGACCTTAGCTGTTGATAGGCGATTAAACACCAATACTCACTCGCTCTCATTCATTCCCCCCCCCCCGAGACTCAGTAACTACTAAAATGCGGACATATATTGAACCCTGATTTGATCGGCTAATAACATCATGCTCTGCATGACTTTTCATTTCATTGGTTGGGGTCCATTGAAGTTACTCGTGACGTAGTATATATTATTTTCAACATTTGCATCGATACATTGTTGCAAAATATACCGTGTCTATCCACAAGCGTACGTCGAAATAACTGTTTTAGATAAACTAATCAATTTTTTGTTTTTGTAGATACGGCATTATGAACATTCACCGACAACTATCATTGCGACGACAAAATATAAGTACATGCAATGTACAATAAAACATCGAGTACACTCGATATAACATTGGTGCATGTAAACAAGAAACGTTATAACATGGATGCAACCTACGATAAGAATATGCGCTTTCTAATATTGGTTAATCGCAACCATAGCGCTCACCTACGATAAGAATATGCGCTTTCTAATATTGTTTAATCGCGACCATAGCGCTCACCTACGATAAGAATATGCGCTTTCTAATATTGGTTAATCGCAACCATAGCGCTCACCTACGATAAGAATATGCGCTTTCTAATATTGGTTAATCGCAACCATAGCGCTCACCTACGATAAGAATATGCGCTTTCTAATATTGTTTAATCGCGACCATAGCGCTCACGAGCGCTATGGTCGCGATTAAACAATATTAGAAAGCGCATATTCTTATCGTAGGTTACATCCATGTTATAACGTTTCTTGTTTACATGCACCAATGTTATAACTTTCCTTCTTTACATGCATCCACCTTATAACGTTTTTTTGTCTATACAATACAATACATTTTATTCACTCTAAGCCACATACGTGACACACGAGGTATACAATAGATTACATAATACAACGATGGGTAAAAATACAAAATGCATATGTATAAGCTCACTAGTCATTATAACCATAAAGCATTTCTTATAAAAATAGCTAAATTTCTTAATTGCTTTCCAGCTTTTTTCTCAAATAGCTGTGCGAATTTTAAAATATTTGGTCTTCTAAAATAAAATGGCTTGATATACCGTTTTCGAACTTCATCATAGAAGCGGCATCGAAAAGGAAATGAAACTCGTCACCGAGAGCACCAGCGCCACATTTGTTGCAGACCCTGCTTGCTCTCGGCACACCTGTCCATCTACCAGTTTCGACCGCCAGTCTATGATTACAAGTTCGAAATCTTGGTCAATGTTTTTCTTAACCTTTCCGTGAGATTAATTAAATATGTTTCTAATCCAAACTCTGTTTTTTAAAGATTCTATACGTAATTCCACGTGAAGATGAATCGATGCTGGTGAGCCATGACTGAATAAACTGGTTCTGAAGCTGAGTCCTGGCGTAGTGGCTCAGCCAGATAGCATTAACATCGTTCTGGCTAAGCCATACGCCAGGACTCCAATTTCAGTTAAAATAGATTTAACATTCTGAATCCATCGGAAATGAGTCACATTTGCTTCATGTTGTGTATATAATAACTTATACATAAGAAACAATAATTTACTCTGCTTCCCTGAAACTAATTTTGCCCAAAACGAAATAATTCTACATTTAATGTCAATAATAAGAGGAAATTTGCCGAGTTCTCCATAAACCATGAAATTTGGTGTGGATTTCTTTACCCCCAAAACAGTTTTACAAAATTTCAAATGAATGTTGTTTCTATAGCCGAAATGTTTTCAAATCCCCATGATTTCACAGGCATAGCAGAGAATTGGAGTGATACATTGATCAAATAACTTAAGCTGACAGTCTACTGGAGTTGACAAGTTGTTAATCTTTCTAAATAGGCCGAAAAGAGCTTTGGATGCTTGGTCAATCAAATGTTTCTTAGTCTTATGAAAAGTTCCGTTTTGTGAAAAAACATTTCCCAAATATGTAAAGTGGTCTACAATTTCAATTGTGTTATCGTTATATGTAAAGGCTATCTTTTTTGATGATTTACGTTTTTTTGAAAATCATAATTTTGGTTTTTGATGCGTTTACTTCCAATTTCCACTGAATACAGTATTGATGAAAATAATTTAGAGCATCTTGTACATGCATTGATGGTAAAACGTTTCTTGTTTACATTCATCTATGTTATATGTTTTCTTATTTACGTGCATTCATGGCATACCTTTGTTCTTGTTTTGTTCTAACTGTTCATGTTTACTTGCATCCATGTTATAACGTTTCTGGTTTACATGCAACCATGTTATAATTGTTCTCGTATACATGCATTCATGTCATGGCTTTTCACGCTAACATGTAGTCATGTTACAACTTTTCTGGTTTACATACATTCAACTTTTATTGTTTGCATGTAGCAATGTGATACTGTTCCTTCTTATTTACATGTATCCATGTTATACTTTTTCTGGCTTATATGCATCCATGATATAACCTTTCCGGTTTATCCATGCTATAATTTGTCCAGTTTACATGTATCCATGTTATAATTTGTCCGGTTTACATGTATCCATGTTATAATTTGTCCAGTTTACATGTATCCATGTTATAATTTGTCCGGTTTACATGTATCCATGTTATAATGTGTCCAGTTTACATGTATCCATGTTATAATTTGTCCAGTTTACATGTATCCATGTTATAATTTGTCCAGTTTACATGTATCCATGTTATAACTTGTCCGGTTTCCATGTATCCAATCCATGGTATAACCTTTCAAATTTACATGCATCCATGTTATAACCTTTCCGGTTTACATGTATCCATGTTATACTTTGTCCAATTTACATGTATCCATGTTATAATTTGTCAAGTTTACATGTATCCATGTTATAACTTGTCCAGTTTACATGTATCCATATTATAACTTGTCCGGTTTACATGTATCCATGGTATAACCTTTCTGGTTTACATGCATCCATGTTATAACCTTTCCGGTTTACATGTATCCATGTTACAATTTGTCCGGTTAACATGTATCCATGTTATAATTTGTCCGGTTTACATGTATCCATGGTATAACCTTTCTAGTTTACATGCATCCATGTTATAACATTTCTGGTTTACATGCATCCATGTTATAGCTTTTCTGGTTTACATGCATTCATGTTACAGCTTTTCTTGTTACATTCATCCATTTATATCTTGTTTACAACCTGCGGGCAACACTGCGCAATTGTCTATCTCCTGAGTGACCTTCTACGTCTGACTGGCAATTACTGCCAACCATTTGTGACGGTGCCTGGACGAATGGGGCTGGTGGAGGAATGGGGCTGACCATTGTAGATCCAGACCAGCCTGTGCATCCGCATAGTTTGATCAGGATCTGCATTGCTCGCCATTCCATCAACGAAACACGCGTCATGCTTGCAATAAAAGTATAGATCGTTTTCAGGCTACATGAGTGTGCTCTTTGATCAGGCACTACACTGGTCACAAAACCCATAAGCCCAATTTCTCCAGTCACGGCCACATTTCTGCCTTCCTTATTCTATTATTAGCGTCATCGACTGAAGCCCCATGTCCCGTGTCGCGAGATAGTCCACAGCATGTTTGTGT